>JACEII010000047.1:2379512-2474617 GCA_014332785.1 Antheraea mylitta
GTTAGATTTAGTTTTGATATATGAAAATGTAATAATAGTAAAAATAATATAGCAAATTATCTTTTTTTGAATAAATCCAACGTATTTATACTCAAAATACATTTTTTGAAAGATCTCACGTGAGATTAGAAGGTTCGTGAGGTTCGAGATAAATCTTATGACGTCTTCCCAAATATCCTCGAAAACGCCTTACGATATTAATGGACAGACCTTTAATGGCTATTACAATAATCAAATTCATATAAAAGAATTAAATGTTTCTAGAATACGTCATGTTAAACTACTACGTGATGCCGGCCATGTCTTCGAACTTATGTCGCTCAGTTTCAAACGTGTTCGGAATATCAACATTTTTCCTCGAACGTTACTACGCGTGGTGTCCGCAAAGAATCATCATGCGTCACTTGTTTATCTGATATAGACATATATTGATAGACAACGCAGATGTTATCACTTAAGCTTTTAATTACTTTTTATTATAAATCAACAATTAATTACTATTAGCATGTTGGTAGGACTTATTCCAGTTCTGAGTGCACGTCGTAACGTCCTCCGTTAAGCAGAAAACGATTCACCAAGCGCAGCTCCGTGAAGTTGGCCCCTTATTTTTCGCATAAGAATTTGAAAATTCGTAGCGGGTATGCCCGTCGATAGCCTATTTTTGGGCATCTTTTATTTTTTTTCCACCACTACCAAAAATGTTACAAAAGATTTAAAATGCGTAGGCTACCATCAGAAAAAAATGTAAAATTGGTAGATTCTTAAGTTAGTTGTTTATCTTTCGTTTATCATCCTTTACTTTTTTGATAAGTCATCTCTCATCCAGAAAAATGTACTATTCTCGTGGCATAGGTAAAATTCACATTTCAACTAGCGAAGCCGTGAGCAAAAGCTAGTGTAATATAAATTAACATTGTGGTGAAACGCTAAACTCTATAAAGTGTATAAAAAAGATTGTGTAGGAATTCGTGATCATTGAATATTTTGTGAGTATTGAAAAAACTAGAAAAATAACTTTACAATTCCACAGGTTTTATTTTACCAGAATTATGAATTACTTTTCGATTCTTGCTCAATTATAAATGTATAGCGTTATAAAGGGCATTCCTAAGCGGTCATCAAAATAATAGACAGCACGTCGGTAGTCAAATGAAGAATTTTTGTTCCTTGCGTCACGTCCGTTTAACGCGAGATTTCGTAAAATGCGTGATCTAACCGTATCACAAAAAGTGGCAGTATTATGTCGTTTTTTTGTTGACGTAACATCGATCTGATGTTCCTTTTTTGTTATTGTTTTTATATCTGCTATTAATAAAAAGCATTATGTGATTGTTCCTTTGATAACAATAAGTTTTCTGTTGTTTTGTTTCAGCTCGAGCCAAGCGATTTGAAAACATTAGAATTGGATTTTTTTTGGCGGTCATGCATACCTATCTATAACCTATTGATATTCGGTGTTTAATTTGAGAGTTCTAAACATATTTTTTACTTTTCCGAAAAACAAAAACTTAAAGGCATTGTGAGATTTAAAGCTAAATGGTTCGACAATACATCCGAGTATGTAAGACCAAGGAGCTATTCAATAATTAAGCAATCATTTCTTCATTACATATCAGCTTTTACCCACGGCTTCGTGTGTGCATTTTTCATATTAATTCACTTATTATATTTTCTTTGCAACAATGGAATCATAAAAATATAATTCAAATATTTGAGATGAAATTAGCGTATATCTTTTATCAGATCCTAACAGATCTTAACCTAATTCTACGGCATGTTTCATTGATTCGTATATTTAAAGATGAGAAAGTAGCTTTTTTTCTCGAACTGATTACGCTATTGACGTAGCAAGGTCTTAACAGCTTCACCGGATTACAAAAAGTAGCAAAGAAACAGACGGACATACTTAATTTAGCATTTATAATAAATATCATGTGAATAACATGAAATAAATCTTCTTTTGCTTCCTATTAAGTATCAACTAATTGAACTGGATTGGGCCAAATTCAAACGTTAAACTGTAACTAATATTCTAATAACCTTATCATGTTTTTCGACCTCTTATACAATGAAAAATGTATCAATCGTCCAACCTTGATAGATTTAGTTTGTCAATTGATAGTATTGCAATGATTGTTTTTTATAAGGCAATGATGATAACATTACTTTCTAATAACAATAATAAATAGGCATTTCAGGTGCTGTACAACTTTATACCAGTATTTTTAAGTTGTTTAAGTATGTAACATACGTATAGAAGTAATATATATATGGGTAAGTGCCAATGCAATCAAAACTACATCCTCAACGTATAGTGTGTGATTTCAAAAATGGACCTACATATGTACAAAATTAACGCAATAAACATATAATATTTTAAAAAGTATTACAATAACCATCATCTTGCTATCATCTCATTAAACTAGGATTAACATAGTCCGTGTTATTTCAAAAAAGTTAAATACACATTAAACTCCTACTTAAAAAAAGTTTGATCACAAAAGAGTGTCTTACCCTTGTTTACAGATGGACAGTATTTTAATTTAAATAATATCTAACACTTGTCTAAGTTGAGAGTTCTTAGTATATTGTTTTAATTATTTTATTTAATTATCTCTATTTGCGGGATTTTTTAGCAGGATTTTAGTTTGTCGTGTAATCTATTTTATACTTTATTTATAATCTTGGGTAGCTTGATTCTATATTGTGTAAAATTTGTGGTGTTTTATGTAATATGGTTTGTTTATTGTGCATAAGTGAAGTGAATCGAAATAGATACCACGGAGCATGAATTCTGAGATTCTAACAAGGGAGCCACCATTTTGATGAAACATTGAAATAATTGCACGACACTTTACCTGAATATCGATCTCTTAACTTGTTTTGATAATTTTAAACCTATCTTTGTCTTTATCAACTCCAAGATTAGAGATATTTGAACAATTTTGTTTTATGATGACTCGGAGATTAAGATGATTAAAAATTTCTGAAATATTGTACAGAAGATTTGGTGTTTATGCCTTGACATAAACTTCAATATAGAAGAAAACTGACTTAAAGAATACATAAGTACTACTTATTTGACAACTTCAGAATTGGTAAGAGAAACAACTTGAAAATTAAGAAGATAAAAAAGATGGTTACGAAATATTCTATAGAAGATTTGGCGCTTATGCGTTGACATTAACTTGGCCATAGAAGAAAACTAGTTAAAGAATACATAAGAACTAACTATATTGACTACTTCAGAATTAGCAGTAAGGATTAACTCCTTCGCCTGTCCTATTGGACGAATATTTTTAACACTACTATCTCTGTTTGCTAGGAAAAGAAGTCCCATAGTAAATTATGGATTTCGGGGGTATAACTCACTTGGAAGAAGTAAATAAACAATTTTAGATATTGTAAATTGTTGACACAAGTAAATCATAAGAACTACAACTGTTTGACATTATTGACATCTGACAGTATATTTAATCCGCCATTTTACTACTGTTCCAACTTACACACTTTGACATAATATATAAATCTTATACATTGCTTATTTTATTTACTTTAATGATAAGCAATTTCAATTTATTGTTCCAACTATATTAAGTAAAACACCACCAATATTTCAAAATATAGAGCGAAATAACACAAGATTATGAATGATATATAATAACCACTACATGGCATTCCAGGATACTGCCAAAAACTCCCATAACCATACTAACTATGACTCTAAATTGAATCTTCGTTTTATTCGATGGCAATTAGCAGCATTATATGCACTGGATGCATAATATTTCATAATGTTTCATGAGATTGCATCCGTTGCAGCAACGTAAGTAGAAGATCCGCCAGACTTTACGTCGTCTCATTTTTATATAAGGCAGTGTACACATACATACGTTTACATAACTAGTTAGTAAGTACACAGTGTTATGTTAAAATTTACATACCTTATTATAACACCGTAACAAGATTCTTGTTAGCGACGCGTTTTGAATAATAATATACGTTTTGCGACATAACTTTATTCAGCATTGGTAAAAGGAAAATTATTCAAGTTTGTACCGCTGTTATAACATAGAATTTGGGTTGATTTCCAACCGCAGATGGAAGAATGCAATTACAGGATATATTTCAATAGTAATCATAGACCAATATTATAAGACTGAAGAGTTTGTTTGCTTGATCACGTTAATATAATATCAAGAACGACTGGTCTGATTTGAAAAATTTTCTTAGTGATATATAGCTCATTTATCGAGGAAGGTTATAGGCTGTATATCATCACGCTAAGACCATTATTTCAAGTTTCAGTTGTTTCACGAATGATTCAAAATCTTTTTTTCTTTTGAGAGCGTCTGCTGCGTGTTAAATTTAGCCCAAAGTAACTATTCCTCGAGGACGATGTCGCGGGCAGAAGCTAGAAGGATATATTTTCAAATTTAAGACAGTATTTAACTAGACGAACAATTAAAAATACCTTGTCGTCGTGATATGGTTGCTCTTTGTAGATTCATAAATCAAAATTATTGTTGGTGTTACTGCGTCACATCACTTTTTTTTTCTTAAATGACATTCTAGATCCCAAACATAACCTCAAAATTTGAGCCTTAGATTTTAATCCATTTACCATGTATCCATCCAAGTACATTTTTTTATTCTGAATTGTCAAAAATTGTGTATTACAAATTTTTAAATCACTTTTTTTATTTCTATAAAATTGTCGGATTTTAAGCTATCATAATAAAAAAGCACAGTTATTTGTTGTATATATAACATTCTTTTTTTTCTGTGACAAATATATTCTAACTCGACTCCGTTAATTGTATCAGGTGTAAGAGTCATATAGATATATAACTTTTCCGCATATTTTTGAAAATATTAAGAGCATGCCTCATTTTACTAAAGAACAAGTGCAAGTGGACAGTGCAAAGTTATAAGTAATTGGATTACCTATAATTAAAAATAGTCTTCATTTTTATATCGCAAAAATGCATAGTTTTGCATTTATGTAGAATTTGTGTATATTTTGTATCAGTAAATTATAAAATTGTAACATGATTAAATAATATCATCAATACTCAATTAACCGATTCTTTTAATAACCTTGTACCGAATAATTAACATCAAATCGATAAATATTAATTGGAGCAAATGTTACGTTGTGGTTAGGTTACATAATATTTTAGATGCTTCATCTTTTATATCTTGATTTTCATTTGATTTTAGTTTATTTATAATATAATTAGATTCGCAGAAAGCGTAGGTGTGACCAGGTATGTCCTGGTAAGCTCAGAAGAACAGAACTAACTAGTAACCATTATTATTTAAACCCTGTGTTATAAAGTACAATCAACAAAACAAAAGAAATATACTTATCTGTTTTTAATACTTTATTGTAATCAAAATATGTACTCACGTTATCTAATACCATTTATAATCTATGTTTAATTATCTATATTTACTTGAACTAAAATATTAACGGGGTCGCAACTAAAAACTACCGTGATGAATATCATTTTGTGATAAATTTGTAGGGCAGTTATAACAACGAATTAACAGGGATAACACGTAGATCAAAGATGTTTTGAATTCTACGCGAATATGAATTAACCTTAAATGTTGTGGTGGTTTGGTACCGGTTGAATATCGATCTGATGACCGCAGGTTCGATCCCAGTACGCACTAACGTATCTACTTTTCGGAATGCACGTATATTTACTAATTTAAATTGCTAACACTGTGACGTTTAAGGAAAACATCGTAAAGAAACCTGAACCTGAAAAATATTCTTGTGGTACTACTGTATGTGGGAAAAAATAGAACCGTGGATTTCTCAAAGTTTGAAATCGGCAATACCTTCTTCGTGGGCTGGCGTGGTCATCAAGTCAATACGTTCCTACGGGAAGAGGCTTGTGGCTCTACAGTAGGTCTCACACAGGTTGCCAAGGATAATGATCAATAGCATGGTTATAAAATATACTATTTTTCATTTGGATAATCGTATTTTATGTAAATAACATTATTACATAAACCGTCATGTAAGTATATAATAGAGTCAGGCAAACATTAGTGTAACGATTACGCCGACTGTTTGTTCATTGACTCAGTATTCAATTAGTTAATATTCGCTGTAGGTACAGTCGAGAATATCTATTGTATACTGACGTGGATTTAAGGCTTTTGAGTACCTATTGGTGTCTTTATATCTCCAGGAAGTACCTATTTGACTTGGATACACCATGGAGTTTAGGGCTTATGGTCTTACACGTAACCAAAACTCATACTCGTAGCTTTTTAGAGTCGGTCGATCATAAATCTTACAATATTGAGGTAGATCGCCGGCAATTCAAGTTGGAGCACTCCGGCCGTAGAGTTTGGTGATACCCGTTATGGTGATATAACCTAAAGCATTTATAATACGGTGAAGCTCTTAAGACCTTGCTAGGTCAATGGCGTAATCAGTTCGAAAAAAAACCTAAAGCATTGCATAGACTAAATAAACATAAGGTTATTTGAAAAAAAATATCAAATAGACTGATTATAACGTAAACTTTTTCGAGCAATTAGATATCGAAACCGGTTCAAATCACGGAGACAATCCCTTGTGACATATTTATTGACCAAATAGGATGTAGTGCGTGTTCTATTGGATTTACACTGATTATGAACGAAACGTATTTGGATAAGGTGATGCGAAATACAAACAGTTGGACCGTTTCTGTAATTTTCCAATGATGAGGCTTTAACGCGTTCGCAATGTCGTACTAATAGCCGCTTCTTTAGTTTAGTCGTCATTACAATTTTATTACGTACGATTTCGCTGGCTGGATAGTGGTTGTTACTACGACTTCCTTTGTATGAATTTGAGAACTTAAATATAAAAAATACAAAGTAAGTAAGGGTGTGAGGGGTGTCGAATAACATCATAAGACTTGAGACACCCAAGCCAACCTCACCTGCACGTGTTGCACCCTGCTGATCAACGAACGAGGCAATGGCGATAGCGGGGTGGTAGGGTTTTACAGCCCGACTGGGTCGCAACCACCATGTATATGGCGAAAAAGTCCGTAATAATGATTCGCTTCTACGGGTCGCGTTTCGGGATCAGCCTGTGCATATCCAGCTTTTTACAGGCCGGCATGATAGTGGCGACCGGCGATGGACAGTGTGTCAATCGAAGGTCGCTATTATTTTTGGATTGTACTGTGCTTACTATCAGGCATAGTGCAGTCACTTTGCCGTGTTGCAATAAAAAAGATTAAAAAAAAAACTTTTTGGCGAGATCTTGGAATGTCATGGTGTGGTTATTATACTTTATTCATAACCTTGTGTTATTCAACTGTTATATTTTGCAATAATAATTGTGTATTACGTAATATAATTCGGTTATTGTACACGAGTGATGTAAATGGGAAATAATACCACGAAGAGCTTTGAGATGTCACAAAAACTCCATAGAAAAGTCTAACAAGGGAGCCACCATCTTGTTATAGAGCGTTGAAATGATCGCCAGAAAGTTGTAATATTATCTAATCATTTTAATATCATAGGTGGCAAGCGAACAGGTGTGTCACCTGATGTTAAGTGATCACCGCCGTCCATAGACCCTAGCAACACTAGGAGAGTCACAAGTGCGTTGTCAGCCTGTGTTTAGGAGGGGGAATGGAGGGGAGGAGGAGAGGAGAGATGAAGGAAGATGGGTCTCCGGCACTCTCACTGACCGTATGAAACGCAACAATGCAAGCACTGTTACTTCACGTCGGTTTTCTGTGGGTCGGGTGGTACTACCCCTACTTTGCAGACCTATTCATGCTGAAACCAGTAATAACTTCAGCGTGGCTCTACCACCATTGCAATGCCTATCGTATCGTATCGTAATGAAAATCATCTACTCAACAAGGGCATTAGTTGTCAAATAAAATCGGCTATTTTAAGCGCTCGCCTTAGTAGTCCGATGTAGCTGTTAGACCTTGGTAGGTCAATAGCGTAGTGAATTCGAGAAAAAAAAACAACAGCAGTACTAATCTATCAGAAGATTGGTTGCAAAAAATAAAATAATTAATCATCCTGCAAACAGTCAGATAGTGAATATAATAAACAGTCATCTGTTGAATAATTTATTGATCATTAAACTCCAAATGGTCGGTTCGTAGAAAATCCGGTTTTGACACGTTACACGAGATAAGTACGTCTAAATGGTGAAAATCAAGGTTGTCTTAATCATGTACCTAATAATTGTAAATATTGTTGAAATTTAGACTTTACTAGTCGCTCACCCTCGCTTCTCACGAGTACAATAAAACTAATGGATATGACTCCAAGTTTTAAACTATTATGTAATGAAATAAAATGACAACTGAATGAATTACAATCTATACTTATTTCATATAATCTATACCAATATTATAAAGAGGTAAAGTTTGTGACGTTGTGATGTTGTGACGTTGTAGGGGTTAATCTCAGGAACTACTAGTCCGATTTGAATAATTTTTTCAGTGTAATATAGCTCATTCATCGAGAATGGTTATATATCATCAGGCTAAGACCAATAGGAGCCGAGCACCAATGAAAAATGTTTCAAAATCGGGATGTTTTCCCTTTTGAGAACTTCTGCGTGTTAGTGTTAGTGTATCTATTCCACGCGAACGAAGTCGCGGGCAGAGGCTAGTAATATTATAAAGTTAACGAGTTTGTTTGTTCTTATGTGTCGTGTTCTTAACGTGGTACACTTGGGAATTGATATAATATGCTTCTCGTTATTAGAAGAAATATGATCAAGCAAAACAAATATAACGTATGTCAACATACAACGTCAAGTATCAAATAGATTATTTACGAAAAGTATTTATTATTGATTCACAAGTATATAATATTAAATTCGCGTATCAACTGATCGTCACGCTTCGGATGTGGCTATAATCATCCTGTCTAACTTTACGTGCATCGTTATTTAGCTAAATCTTATTTTAACCACTGTAATAGTGATGTTACGGTCCAGTTTTAATTTGTTATCGATTTCGTTAAATTTATATTCATTGATCTCAAAGTTATTTACGTTTATAAATACACTGATACTCTGACTCTGACTGACACTCATAAACTTCAATACCGTTAGTACAGTCATTATGAAAATTGACATACAGAAATGTTTTTAATGTAAAACGTCTACAGGCGCGGGTAAACTTGATTGGTGGCGTGGCGAGTGTGTGAAACGTGGCGACGCGATGCCATACGCAATCTACTTTGCCCAAACTGTCTTGCCGCTCTAAGACTATGCTCGCATATCTATAGTGTATAAAGTGTTGTTTACTACGTTACAAATTTCGATGATTCATATATGCCAGGCGGCCCGTGACGGCTCACAATTTTTAATTCATTAAAGAGTTTTGTAATGATACAACAACTTGTCACTACATAAACTTCTATAGCAACGGATAATCACGAATATATGTATCTATAGATGTTTGTACACGTAGAATATTTACATAATAATCTTGGTGTAACCATACAAAAGCATGCGAATCCGCGCGCACATCTAGTTTTAGTATAAAATTTACAGGTCACTGATATATTTTCATACTTTTATTTTATTTTATATTAATATTTGACCTCAATAGTACGTGACAGTAAGTGACAATGTGACCTAATTTGGTACCACAATAAACAAGTTCTCAATCGCGACTACCGGATTACACGTATAAGGTGGCTTGGTGGTAGATATTGAACTCTAGGATAGTAGCTTGCCTATATTATACAATGATGTATCACATTGCTGTAATTTAAACTCAATCATAGTGCCAAACTCACAGTAACATTCGAACTTACATCTGTCGATATGTTATCTGGGTACACAAACACAGAACAACCATCACCATATACAATTATAATCAATAGTACAGTATCGCCATTATTTTTTGTACTAAAGTTAAACTGGTATTATTTAACCGACGAAACTATCCAAAAGTACCATAGATAAGACCTTATTATCCATTAATTTTCAACTTCAAGGTGGAGTTTTTGGCTGCATTTTGGAATGTCGTGTAGTGGATTTTATATTTCATTCAAAATTTTGTGTTATTCGACCTTATATTTTGTAATATTGGTGGTGTTTTACGTAATATAGTTCAGTCATTGTGTATAAGTGTAGTGGATGGGAAATAATAACGAAAACTCGATTTTGACTTGCCAACAAAACTCCCTAGAAACTTCTAACAAGAGAGCCACCATCTTATTAGTTCATTAAAATTATCGCAAGAAACTTGTAATACTCATTACCTACTTAACAATGGTAGTAATAATCTACAAGAAAATTGGTCGCAAAAAAAAGTAATTAAAACTTTGACAAAGATCGATTCGAATACGCAAAGATTTAACAATGTAAAATCAGCATGCTCTCTAAAAGAATTATAAATTAATCTGCTCACAGCATTTCTTGTACTCAAATGATAATTCCAGAATGAATTTCTTATTACGATTACAGAATATGTAATTTCCAGAATCATCAAAAAACATGTGTATATATTCTTTATTTATATCAATATTAGCCACGTAGTTTCATTTAATAAACCGCTTTTATTAATTAATTTTCTTTTTTAAGCAGTTATTTGTATTACATCCCTATTGAACTCAGAAGACCTTGTGTAGATTTTTTTACTAATTGATAACTGGGAACGCAAAAATATAATGTAACTACGGATAATTAATTGCACTGAAAAAATTATATTATATCCCTCAATTTAATTTACTTATCTATTAGATTCTAAATATAACATTTATTTCATCACAAAAACATACTTACTTCCATTTATTAAATAAAACAATATACATAACGTGATATGAATGCAAATAAATAAAAATATCAAACAGACCTGATTTTGTGCATTTTTTTCAGACATTACGAAACCGCTGTTTTCGTAACCGACTTTGTCATTCACTCTTTCACAGCCGAACGATTTGTTGTTATCGTTCATTTTGTTAAAAGAACAATAACTTCGAAGAAATACGCGAACAATAGCAAGAAACTGGTTGAATCGTTTTGTTCAGTGAACGCGCGGGCTGAACCTCGAGGTACCCTTTTAAGAAATCAACTGAAACATAGACGCGTCTAACTCGAACAACGTTACCTCGGCAGTGTTATCATAACGCGTAACTATAAGGAGTTGGGCAGAGTTTTACCCATGTCACCCAAGTCATATTCAAACTTCATTAGTAACACAAGTTGTTATTACTATTCTACTCAGTTAATTTGTGGGACAGTATAGCAATTAACGTTTGTTCATTCTATTGTTAGATATATTTGGCACACTTTATTTAAATATCTAAAAATATTTCATGGAAAATTTAAAAGACATTA
Organism: Antheraea mylitta; assembly: GCA_014332785.1. Classification (NCBI taxonomy): domain Eukaryota; kingdom Metazoa; phylum Arthropoda; class Insecta; order Lepidoptera; family Saturniidae; genus Antheraea; species Antheraea mylitta. Next base: position 2,390,863 of record JACEII010000047.1, read on the forward strand.
AATGTAATGTAGAAAAATGGAAATGTCCTACACAATAATCAACGCTTTATTTTTTTTCAATTGCCTAATGCTGTTATTCAAATGGGCCTTCGTAGCTTCACCGGACTTAAAAACTATAAATACGAAAGTACGTTTGTTTATTTCGCTTTTGGTTTAACTACTCAGCCGATAATAATGATTCATCCAGAAAAGGTGTAGGTTTCCCGAACGATATATAAAATAATCTATGTCGAGGTAAAAGAAGCCACGAGCAAAAACTAGTCATTTATAAAAGGACAAACGCAAACAAAGTCACAGGTAGTTGCTGGTATTGTGTATTTAGTACATTGTGACTTAAATATCGTACTTTCTAAGAATGTAAATTATATCTGGTATTCACATAGACAATTTAAACTGAATATTTCTGCGTGTAAAACGCAACACGTGTTGTTAAAACTGAATTTCTGGAAGTCAAGCCTCTTTTTATTATCCATAGGTATTTTACATTTTGTATATGTGTTTGCATACGCGTTTTATCCAGAAAAACTATTACCATGAGTTAACTCAAGTTACATTACTGCGGGTAATGCCGCGTAAATAAGAAAATATACTTTCCGATGATACTGGCTGAAATAGATTATGCGTAGAGTTATTTTTAAAATGCATAGATTCATAAAACATTAAAACAATTTTCACGATAATTCATTAGAAGTTATCAATTAGTTTGAATACTTTATATCATAAAAAAACGTGGTTAGAATTATTTAAAGCACTAAAATAATAGAAATAAAAAATATAACTGTTCACGAAACTATCCTAACCTTTCCACAGGACTTATTTTAGAAATTACCGGAAAAGAATAAAGGTTGTTACCATTTTTATCTGAAATAAAGAATTTTATTCAAACTATATCGAGGTATGTAGTATCGCCTTCAACTTATTTAGCAACGTTGCCTGTTTAATGCAAGGCTCTTGTTTGCGGTAGCAGATGAGAGCGATGTACTTGACGTGTGCTGGTCAACGATCCGTAATACGGAAGGAGTACAGGGTCGGCTTCTAGAGAATATGCTCATTATTTTCAATTTCTTCTTACTTGTACTACTTACAAGTATACAGGCGGAAAGTTTATACAGTAGCAATATTTATGGACGGTAGTCTACACTCGATTCTTGTCCTAAATCAATTAAAAAATATGTGCTTAATACTTGACCTAATTACCTAGAAAAATACAAAATGTATACGCAATCCTCTACGCTTCTATGTTAAAGCACAATGTCGATTACCGTCGGGTGATTTCACTTTCAAAGGGAATGTAGGAACGTTATGAACAAAACAAAAGTGTTTATGGTTCATTTTATTATCGAAGGTTATAAACTCCGTCCCCTTACAGCTTTGGGCACAGCACATTGCACATAGGTTTATTACGATTGTGTTTATACTTTTGAAAGTTTTAGAACAAACTTTAACTTATGTCCTCTTTGTTCTTTATTGATATTTGTTTCGATATCATTTTCCTATATGTTAAAAGTGCCCTTTACCTTTTTCAGTCACACAGCTATTACTGGATAAAGTTTTAACGATTAGCTTATACATATACATAATACCTAACTTATACTACAAGTAATATCTTATCTAAAACCAACCTAAGAGTTGTGGTTAAAGACAGACGTGTGACCAGCTAGTTATCCTAGTTGTTTTCTATATTCGTAACGATTTTGTTAAAGATCTCGCCATGTTATAACTATTATAAATAAAGATACATTTTAGCTAAATTTAGCTGGTTCTGTAAATTACCATAGTGTAACAACCTAATCAAATTATTATTAAGAAAAAGAAAATTGTTGCATACAGAGTTTTTTTTTTTTTTTTCGAGATGTTTACGCTATTGACCCCGCAAGGTCTTAACAGCTTCACCGGACTACTAAGGCGAGCGCTTAAGGCACTCAGCCGATTCTATTTTGGCAACCAGCTCAAGGGTGCACGGCACACCTCGGCTTGGCTGTTGCCTGTTGCATGCAAAATCGCGACCTATCTTAGCTAACCTAGCTAACTATTCATATATGTATGAGTTGTTGAAACGTATATGTGTACCAAGCATACACGCCTCAGCAACTCCTCCATATATTTATTATCGGAAAATTGAGAGTTTTTCAGTTCGACGAGGGAAATAAGTAAACCCTTCCACTTCATGTGTAAGCGTGTAGGCGTGCACGTGTGTGGGGGTGATCGTGTAGTGTTGTAGCAGTGATGTATATTTGTGTGTCACCGTATCGCGCAAGCAACGCACTCAAGGGCTCCCTGCCGAGGGATCGAACCTAGGCTTGAGCGTTGCATACAGAGAATTAAGCCAATATTACAGTTAATATAAGTGATCCTTGATTTGTTATCTGAAGGGGGGTTCTTGCAAACAATATCTCGTTAATTTAAAGTTCGTCCCTGTATTAAAAACGAGTCAATCATTCTCACATACTTGCAATTTTCACATGAATGTGCCTTGAGGCTTCGCGAACCAGTCTCCTCAGGTACGTACCGATTGTAATTTATTATACTACCTCTATAAAGCGTCTGCTATAAAGTTGAAAAACTTTTTAACAAAAAATTAAACTGCCGAAAAAACTGAAAAGCAAAAAATAATAAACCTTTTACTTTATTCATCTTAATAACTAAGTTCTTAAACTAATGTAAGTATACCTAAGAAATTATAAGTCGGCGCCAATCAAGCAAATTAATTAATTACGTAAAGCGATATGCGCGACGGCGGCGCAGCGTGTCACACCCCTTGCAAGCCGAGCGCTTACGAAGCAACCCGAACGGGCACACACGTTACCGCTGGAGATTTCACATTGCATTTTTAATTTGATTTGGTTATTTGTGTGAATTTAAGTAATCTAGTGATCTTTGTTCATTGATTGTTTGGCGCCGACTCAAAATTTCTTAGGTATACTTACATTAGTTTAAGAACTTAGTTATTAAGATGAATAAAGTAAAACGTTTATTATTTTTTGCTTTTCAGTTTTTTCGGCGGTTAAATTTTTTGTTAAAAAGTTTTTATTTTATAATTTTTTATGGCTATGATCTTACTAATTACTACAAGCTTAATTTATTTGTAATAGACAACTCAGAAGCTGAATTATAAATCATGCCCTGTTTTCCTACCCTTGGGGTTGTTTTTTTCATGTTTACATGTATATGGGATCAACTTCTGGGTATACTCTTTTAAATCAAAGGATAATAATTTAATTCGGACTATTCTGTCTAAAGGTATGTGCGGTCATAGATATAATCAGTGCGTGTATAATCAATCATTGTCGATTTTCATACCCTTAGGGTTGAAATTTTTTTTCCCAAATTTAAATGGGACCAACTTCGGAGTATACCCTTTCCAATAAAAAAAGAATTTTTTAAATCGGACTATACTGTAAATGTAATACACAACTCAGAAGCTGAATTATAAATCATGCCCCGTTTTCCTACCCTTGGGGTTAATTTTTTCATGTTTACATGTGTATGGGACCAACTTCTGGTTATACTCTTTCAAATCAAAGGATAATAATTGAACTCGGACTATTCTGTCTAAAGTTATGCGCGGTCATAGACATAATCAGTGCGTGAGTAATCAATCATTGTCGATTTTCATACCCTTAGGGTTGAATTTTTTTCCAAATTTAAATAGGACCAACTTCGGAGTATACGCTTTCCAATAAAAAGAAGAATTTTTAAAATCCGACTATACTGTAAATGTAATACACAACTCAGAAGCTGAATTACAAATCATGCCCCGTTTTCCTACCCTTGGGGTTTATTTTTTCATGTTTACATGTGTATGGGACCAACTTCTGGGTATAGTCTTTCAAATCAAAGGATAATAATTTAACTCGTACTATTCTGTCCAAAGTTATGCTCGGTCATAGACATAATCAATGCGTGAGTAATCAATCATTGTCGATTTTCATACCCTCAGGGTTGAATTTTTTTTCCAAATTTAAATGGCACGAACTTCGGAGTATAGCCTTTCCAATAAAAAAAAGAATTTTTAAAATCGGACTATACTGTAAAAAGTTATGCGTGATCATACAGTAAAAAAAATATACGCGACGAATTGAGAACCTCCTCCGTTTTTTCGTCGGTTAAAAATGAGGATACTTTTTTGTTGCTCGTTTAGTTGGCAGTCGTTTTTAAGTTTTTAAATGTTTCCCATTTCGTCGACATACCATTGTGTTAAACATGGCATTCAGTAACCTTATCATCTTTGAAAAAAGCAACAATTATCAACTTATTAAAATTCTTTTTACCTACTAAAATGCGCAGAAAACTAAAGGTTTAGAATATTAAAATAATCGATTCCCGAAAGTTTTCATAGAATTGCCCTTTTAAATTATTATACACATATATAGATTAACTATAAAACTCAAAATTACACCGCTTGATTTACGTGACCCTCTTTATAGGTTTAACGCTTGACAGTCTCGTCTGATGTTAAGTTACGATTTAGTCGATGGCCGTAAACTGGTTAGATCTAAAGGGGACTGGCACTCAAGTACAACTGCCGGAACATACTGACAGGTACGTGGCGACAGATTTGCAACTTGAAGCTGATAGCTAGCTAGACGAACTTAGAAAAAGCCCTACCACCGAATGCGCAACTGCTTTCTTTCACCGAAAGTCATTAAGTTGCTAAAATTCAAGGCCCACCTCTCTTCCGCTTTCCTCCTTTCCCTTTCCTTCGCCCTCCCCTCTCCCTCCGTCTATAGGCTGGCAACACATTTGTGACTTCCCTGATGTCGCTAGTGTCTATGGACGCTGGTGATCACTTAATATCACGTGACCCACCTGTTCGTTTGTCTCCTTTGATAAAAAAAATCAAACTTTCGTCCATTGTGTCCACGCTATCAACTAAGCCATCATTGCTTTAACAATAATCTATCAATTGATAAAGATTAGTACATATGTACAAAATTTTATAAATAATCAGGCAATTATTCTTTGTATTAATTTCAGACATACACAACACACAAATATAAATTTAATGTTTGCAACTAAAATTTGGAGAATAACATGTATACAGGCAGAACCACAGATTTATTTATACGAGTGTATTTATCGTCAGTTGTCCGGTGAAGCTGTTAAGACCTTGCTAGGTCTTGCTACGCCAGTTTGAGAAAAAAGTGTTCGTCCAGTGGTCAAACTTCGACCATATAAAAAAAGCTTTATTTTAAAGCATTTAGCTAAAGCTCGTCAACAGCTACACAATATATACAAAAAAAGAATGAATAAAGTCGGTTGAGAAACTTCTTAACCTACAAGGTGAAATTTTAATTACTCGCAGTATTCTAGGATATAATACTTTATGGTCACATTTATAACATATAAAATAAGAATACCAAAACAAACATTAATAAAGAATAAAGAGAACCTAAGTTACAGTTCGTTCTAAGTTTTTCAAAAGTATAAACACAATCGTAATAAATCTAGGGGCAATGACCGGTGCCGAAAGCTGTAAGGGGCGACTCGGAATTAATAAGACGGACTATAAACTCTTTTGTTTCGTTCATGCCGTTCCCACGTTCACTTTCAACTGAAAGCGAAATCACCCGACGGTGACTGATACTGTGCTTTAACATAGACACGTAGCGGATTGCGTATAATTTTTTATTTCTCTAGATAAATAGTAAGCACATATTTTAGTTGATTTAGCACGAGAGACTAGTGTAGAGTATCCTACATACATATTGCTACTGTCTAACCTTTCAGCCTTTATATAGATATTTAATAATACTAAGTGACATTCTTGCTAGTTCTTACTAATATTACACTTGTGACTTAGTTCATTTGTTCATTCGCTCGCTTGCTCGTTCGTTCGTATCCTGGCTTGCTCGTTTGTTTGTTACGCTTTTCCGCTTAATTATTCAACCGATTATCGAGAAATTATGCATACACGTTGTCAAAGGTTCAAATAAGGACATACGATGACCTTCATCTAGGAAAAGGTACTATTCCAGAGGCATAGCGGAAATCTACATTAAACCGTGAGCAAAAACTAGCAAGGAATAAGTAGTGATGATTATCTATAATAGGAATAAGTAATTAAATACATTCCAATCATTTTTATACTTGTCTGTCTGTCTGTTTGGACACGCATCACTGCTAAATTACTACGTTCATGATAAAATCTTTAAAATCATAAAGCATACCCTCGAATAACATTTAATTTTTGTTTCAGTAAAATCGGTCCACTCTATCAAAAGTTATTATAATTTGAATGACGATTCGAATTAATGAATAAACTCACGCGGGCGCAACCGCAGGCTTAGCTAGTTCATTTATTAACAAAAAGATTACTGTAAAGTGGTACTAACATACCGATAAAGTGGACCGGACGCACCTTGTTGTTTAAGATTAAAGACCCGTTTGTAGTAATGTGGGTGGACTTCAATCGGACAATGGTACAGTTTTAACACGACGACCTAGGTATTTCTGATGCGATACGTAGAATAGATTATATCACGAATACATTAATGATTAATTACTTTTGATATTTAATAATGTTCTTTGGAATTTTACGCGCAATTTAAGTTTTTATGGACAAATTTCATAGAATAGTCTATATTCATTTATTTAGAACTAGCTGTGCCCGTGACTCCGTCCGTGTGGAACATAATGTAAAGAAACAGTGACCAACAGAATCATCTGAATATATTAAGTTCATTTACTTATCTACGTCTCTCGTGGTTAGGGACGCGCTCTCAAAAAAGGTCCATTTTCACTGTTTTTCGGCAAGAATTACAACAAAACTACTCAACTTTGGTAAACATAATAACTAACTACAGATACATTGAACCTTTAACAATGTTGTAGGGATATATATAATATTATAAACACGCTGCAGAATTTACAAACAAATGTAATCTTTCAAAAGAATCAAATATAAGGCTTATTCTTTATAAGAACATGATGTCTCAAGTCTTGTTTATAATGAAACGAATCATTTGGTGAAAAGTGTATAAGGCTAGAGATGCAAAGTTTGTCAGTGGAATTAGGGTTCGTTTTACACAAAGGCCGTCATATGCTGCCCGTTGTACTATCGCTATTACAACTTACAATTCAGGTGTTTTGTAGTATGTTGTTCACAGAATTATTTTTGATATAGAAGCAAACGCTAAGTTAAAAATTATCCTATCTAAATCTCTGAGCTCATACTCATGTTTGTAGCTAATATCTATATGTACTAAAATTCAGTTATCACGATATAGCCACTTGTCGAGCCCATGAGGAATTAAACATTAATGAGACACTATGATACTTTTCAGCATAAACTCTATATTTCTAGTTACTCTATACTATACAACAATTGTGGTATCACAACAAAGATACGCTTACGCAGCTAGCGTATCTAAGCATGAGAAATGAAACTTTCATCAGATAGAATGAGACTAAACATCTGAACCCAAACCTGATGTTTGTAGCTACTATGAAGATTAAAGTTCAATTATCATGATACAGCTACTCATCTGATCCATAAAATGAAACGTTTATCTGACTCTATTAGACTAGACCACTGATCGCAAAGTTGAGGTTTCTAGTGATTATCAGTACCAAAATTCTGTTACCATGATACAGCTACTCACTTGGTCTATGAGAAATTATTCTCTTATTTGATACGACAAGACTCAACTTCAGAGCGCAAACTTCATGTGTAATTGTTCATGTGTAAATTAATATTAAAAAAAAAATATCACAAAATAGCTCTCATCTGGTCCTAAGATATGAAACATTTATCTGACACTAAGGCTTTGAGTGCAAACTCAATGTATCTAACTGTTAGTACTATACTGAGATGATCATAAATACTGTTTTCACCAAACTTTAAAAAATTGAAACCTTGCTAGTAGCCGAGGAGACTAAACTTCTAAGCACAACTTGATGTTTCTAGCTATTACATAAACTATGATCCAGTTACCACAATACTACTCTTCATGAAAATGTTGAGAAATTAAGCCATGCTCGGGCACAAAGGGGTAAAGGGGCAAAATATTTGAACACAAATTCGATGTTTCTGTCTATTACGTATACATATTTACGTTTAGTTATACTGTTTTTAAGTGAGTATGACCTTGAGAAACTATAATTTATTTTGGTACTATTACATCAAACACAACAAAAAGTAGAACATAAATAATAAGTAAATATTGTAATATTTTTATAAAAGTATCAAAGTCGTATATAGTGCGGTATTACTGCCGCGCTTATCAGTTTTCATGTCTGTGTGAGTGAGCTATACGCGTTTAGTAAAACTCGAAGCCGAAATTGAACTTCTAAAATTTGAGAGCGCGTCCTTAAGTACGAGAAAAAACACTGTGTAGTCCGGTGAAGCTGTTAAGACCTTGCTAGGTCAATAGCGTAGTCAGTTCGAGAAAAAAAAAAAAAAAAAAAAAAAAAAACGAGAAAAAAGTAGATCACTGCTTTTTTTACATAAAGTACCATGCGGACGAAGTCGCGGGCACAGGTAGTTATATATCCAAATGTGTTTTCTGTTAATAAGAATGTCATGTGACGATTGATGTTCATAAGTAACTGTGCATGTTGATGATGATTTATTTTTATAAAAGATTTTTTTTTTCGAAATGACTACGCTTTTGACCCAGCAAGGTCTTAACAGCTTCACCGGATTACTAAGGCGAGCGCTTAAGGCACTCAGCCGATTTTATTTTGGCAACCAGCTTAAGGGTGCTCGGCACACCTCGGCTTGGCTGTTGCCTGTTGCATGCAAAATCGCGACCAATCTTAGCTAACTATTCATATATGTATGAGTTGTTGAAACGTAAATAAGTAAATGGACTTAATAATTTCAGATAATTATATTAGTTACTGTTTCCTTACATTTGGTTTCCCGCGGACGGAATTGCGAGCACAGATAATCTTGAATAACTTTAGCGGGCAACTTCGTATGATTTAAACCGAAAATATATAATTTAATACCTATTTAACTATGATTAACTGTTTGCCGTTACACTGATCAGTTTTTAGGTTGATGTTAATGTATGTATATAGTGTACATACATCATTTTGATGCACTTCATAATTACAATTTCTAAATTTAGTTGGAATTACCCAGACGATGCCCTAACTGTTTAAACAAATAAAGCCGTGTAAAAATACTTACATTTATGGATATTTTAAATCCTATTACTTTATACGATCTTGTCAAATCATAAGACACTGTCCAGTGAACTTTGGATCACTTTTTTATATATACTTGTATTGTTAATATAAATAAGTAACGAAATAACTGTAAATTGTTTAAAGTTCATAACGAAATTATTTGAACGATAGTATTGGTGTTTTCGAGACAAGTACGTCTAATTTAATTTATTTTTTAGTGAATAAATTTAACTTATGGACTTTTTAATATAATTTTTATTGATGTTTAATAATGGTAATGTATAATATTACCTGAATATTTACCTAATACTTACACATATAACGACAGCTTGTAAGAGTCCCACTGTTGGGCCAAAACGGGCGCTTAACCACCACACCAGGCCACGCTGTATTGGCGATTTCAAACATAGGGAAATCCACAGGACATATATTTTTCCCACACGTAGTCTACTATCAAAATATTTCTCCGGTTTCCTCATGATGTTTTCCTTCGTTGTCAGATTATAATTTATTATAGGTAAGCGTACACGCATTATAAAATCCGGTGAAGCTTAGACCAGACCCATAGCGTTAGTACGGAAAAGTATTTATGAAAGTTCGTTAATACACATCGAGGTTCATACCTGCGGGCCTCAAATCAGTTTTTCCGATGGTACTAGGTACTACATTTTCCATTTAAGCTAGCCAAGTAAACATTAGAAAAAATACTACGCTATGCATTCATCACGAAATCGAAATTTCCAGTTCGTTTTGAAGATTGAAATGACTCAACCCTCAGTAATTATGTGGTACAGAAGCAAAACGTTTTATAAAATTTCTAAGTCATTGTTTTACTGAAGTTTGTAGTACTTAAATTTAGTATTTATATATAGTTTGGATACTTAAAACTAGGGACTCGGATTTCTGATGATGAAATATAATGTCAAATAAGTGACATAAAAAAATGTATACACATAAATATTATATTGTTTATTTTGTTATTTGTTTATTATTGTATTATCGTTTCATTTTGTCATTTGAAACGCCATATAGTATATCTACTTAAATTACAAAATATTGCTATGTAACGTTAAAAGATAGAGAAATTGTTAGTTTCTGTAAATATTTTACCAATCAATTTAAGGTTGCTTAAAAACTTTTTACTAAATTTAGCTCCAGTGAACTGTAGTTCATGTATCGGCGATTATTTGTAACATTCATTTAATGTATGTACGTGGTTTTGTTGATAATTAAATTAGTAGTTATATCCTAGTTTTATACGCGTATAACATTTTTCATATTGAGTAAAAAAGGAATTCTCTTGAAATGACGCAAACGTCTCTGATGAAATTCAATAGAAAATTAACTTCAAATATAGGATTTTCATTAAAAGTTATATAGTCGATCCTAATGTATAGATTTTTAGATTATATACGTAAAATAGGTAGTCCCAAAATAGACTGTCACTCAAATCGTTCCTCCTTCAACTAACATGACCTTTACGTGACATTAAATATATCGCAAAAACACTTACCTTTTTCTCTAATAGTCCTATAGTTTCCGCCGGCTCGTTCGCCTTACTCTCTGCCATTATTTATATGTACTTCACTTAATAATTGTCAATATTTAACAGAACTACGAAGGTCAGGGATATATTTTCTATACTTGGTTGCGTGTTTGGACGTGAGATACTGCCGGCTGTTACCCCACTGAGGATCGCGCAGGCGCGGTGTATTGCACAATGTATTCGGAGAACCCTAATACACGATACGGGACACTACCAAGCCGTACAGTGAATAAAGGGTTCTGTTCGTTTATAAAAAAGCTTTTATATCAATTTTAATGTAACTAAGCCCATAACTGACTAATCTAAACGCCACTTTCAGACTACCATCTTATTATTAAGCCATTATTTACTTTGGTACATATTGATTTTCCGGTAATAAATATATGGAGGAGTTGTTGAGGCGTGTATGCTTGGTACACATACACGTTTCAACAACTCATACATATATGAATAGTTAGCTAGGTTAGCTAAGATAGGTCGCGATTTTGCATGCAACAGGCAACAGCCAAGCTGAGGTGTGCCTTGCACCCTTGAGCTAGGTGCCAAAAATAAAATCGGCTGAGTGCTTCAAGCGCTCGCCTTAGTAGTCCGGTGAAGCTGTTAAGACCTTGCTAGATCAATAGCGTAGTCAGTTCGAGAAAAATAAAAAAAATGGTTGATTAGTATTGTAATATAAGGCACTAGTGAAGTCACTATGACACGTTACAAGTGTATGTCGCAAGTCATATAACTTACTAGCTTCTGCCCGCTATTTCGCCCGCGTGGAATAGTTACTTTGGGCTAACGATAACACACAGCGGAAGGTCTTAAAAAGAAAAAAAAAACGATTTTGAAATATTCTCCATTGGTGTTCCGCTCCTATTGGTTGTAACGTAATGACATAAACTACAAGCCTTTTTCAATAAGTGTGTTATCTAACACTGAAAGGATTTCAAATCAGATCAGTAATTCCAGAGAGCAGCATATTCCAGCAAACAAACTATTCAGGTTTATAATATTAGTATAGATAACTTCTAAAATTATTATTTTTATTTATTGAGGAGGTTTTGGGGCTATTGATATGACCTTGAGTTTGCCTTCGTGACATATAATTTAATAACACAACCAATATTAATCATGTTTTAAACTACATCATTAACAAGCATTGATTGGTGTAATCGTTAGGAAATCTTTAAAACAATTAGAGTCCTGAATTTGATGATTTTTTTAATGATATATTCTCAAAATAGTTATTAAGGCAAGAGATTGTATAGGAGGCGTTATTGGGTCCTCTCTTGAGCTAAGACTTCGATTTAACCAATTTAAAATTTGAATCAATACCCACCGGTATAAATACAATTCACATGATAACGTAAGGATAAGTTACTAAAATATTATTATTTATGATAATCAAATAAAACTTTCTGGGAGATACATACAATCACACAAAAAGTCGCAATCCACATTTTCTTTTAAATGAAATCTGTGTCCATGACTTGAGGTGCATATAAAAACCAATTCATAAGAAAATAACAGACGATCAAATCAATTAACATACCAACACAGAGTGTGTAACATGTCTGTTATAACTGGGAAATTCATTTTAAATATTCGTTTATATCAAAATATTAAACTATATTGTTTATATCCAGACATTGTACATTAATAGTATCTTACTAAATTCGTATAATAGAAACTCATTAATAGAAAGGGATTTGATTATTCGTATGACCTCTACGGAACCCTCTATAATGGAAGGTTGTAGTATGACAAGTTGATCTCTTTATCTAGGAAGCTTATCAACATTAGAGCGAGGTGAGGTGAGAGTTGAAGAAATCCGCAAGTAATATATGATTTTACATACATTCTGATCAAAGTTACGTATATTGGAGCGTTCTTACGTCATTCAGCGTCTTCTCTGACGCAAAATCAAATCATGTTAAAAGCAAATATATACTATTTATTAACTCATGTCGTAGTTGAAGAAAATTTTTGTTTCCTGTCCTCATCGTAAATGACACTAGGTTTTTAATTAACTGAAAATCAAAATGTGCTATAAATATTTACCAAAATATTCAAAAGTTGGAAAGTGAAAATGTGACGAGTATAGAGCAAGACGAGGCGACATGAGAGAGAGAGAGAGAGAAGGAGGCGATAGTGAACAGTACTCGTGACGTAAAGGGATAAAGTGCGAGACAGCGTAATGTTTCTAGAAAGAGCTAAATGGTTGCCATGGCAACCTATAAATATGTATTGTTGACTAGATGACCCGGTGTACTTCGTATCACCTATCTTAACACAATGAAAACTTTCTCTTCGCTAAAATGGTTGAAAATTTTGATCGGTAATGTCAGACTGTGCCATTTTCATAGACATTTGCCATCATTACAACACAAAATGTCTTAAAAAATTATATCAAATGTCTTTGAAAAGATAACGTGAGTCTAATAGTGTTTCGAAATAAAAATTCCAGTAGTTTTAAGATTATTAGGTAGTAATAATAAAAACAACCTAAGTACATGTCCCAGTTCTTGCAACTATCTATTACGCTTTGCTGAATGTAAAACAATAATCGCAGATTGCTTCATTTTTTTTTAATTGTGGTCAATTCTTAGGGCGAACAAAACGTATTTATAGTGCTAAACTACAAAAAAATCAATTCAAAAACAAATATCCATCATACAAAAATTAGACACTGGATGATAAAATGGAGAACTTCTATTTCTAAATATAACCCCCGAAGAACTAAAAGAAGTAGAAATGATTGAAGGAAGCCAGGAGCAAAACATGGTCGGTGTTCTGGTACACCCAGACTTATCGGAGTCATCAGTGCCTACCGCCACATCACCGTCGCATCCCACCGTGCCGAGACCTGATAGCTCGCCTGGTTTGCCTTCGCCGTCAGATTGATCGATATGTCGCCTACCGATCAAAATTTTCATAACTCACGGAATTTATAAATTAAAGTTTACCTACAATAAAATCATTGTATTGAGTTAGTTTTATTTGGTCGGATATATTTTATTAAGAATACATATACATTTCACATAAATCAACACGCACACTGGCTCACATTCAACATACTTATCTTAAACCATTTTCATTTCGATCTGTTATTAAATGAAACTTCCTAACATTTCGTATGAATACAACATTTTTATTTAAATATAAACTGAGTTATACAATCAATCAATTTAAATCTTTCTGATAAACTATATTTTCCTTTTTTTTTAGATGTGTAAATATATAAAAATGATTGTTTTCCGACGCGCGAACACGCGACGTATAATTTCCATGTTCGAAACCGGAAAAATAATGAAACGCTACTCGTTCCATTTTCACAGGAACACTTCTTCTGCGGTAACGCTGGATTTCATTCATCATCTATTTCAGCTCGTCTTTTTCTTGGCCTGTTCAAACAATAACGGTAAATAATTTTTTCTCACACACACTTATGATAGAAGTTTTTAATAACGGTATAGTAGTGACAGAATGATATTTAACTTTATATAACCTTTCGTCTGACGTTGGACAGTCAAAAGTTTGACAGGAAAATGGCTAGAACAGTTTACATGGGATAATAAAATTGTTGTTTTTGCTACCTTACTCGCAATTTTTCCATATTTTCTCACCTTTTAAACCTTCCCTGGACTACGACGAACATTTCAACACCAAAATCAGCTAAATCGGTCCAGCCGTTCTCGAGTTTAGCGAGACTAACGAACAGCAATTGATTTTTATATATATAGACTTTTTATGTTTAGCTTGTTTAATAATCGTCATTTAACATGAAACTGTAGTCAAACACTAAAACCTATAAAGTCAAAGACAGATATTTCTAAAAATTCATACAGATCGAAATGTATTTTTTTTTCTTATTCCTAGCCTTTTTTTCGGAAAAGAACAGACACATTGGATTTACATTCTTATTATATGTATAGATGATCTTTTTCTCATTAAGATGTAAACAAACCTATTAAAAAGAACGAGATCTTTCCTCTAGACCCTGACTGACATTGTATTTAATTCGAATTGTTAATAGTTTATCAGTACATTATCTATATAAATACGAAATTATTTTGTTTTTTTTTTTTATCGATATCGGGACATCCCTGTTATCCGTGCAACCTCAATTGTTCAACATAGATAACCTCACATAAAATAAAACTCGCTTATCAGTTCATAATAGCATTTATAATTACAATTAAATTATACAAGATTCACAATAATTTGGGGCAGAGTTCGCTTATATCTAACTATATGTACATAATAATGATAACACTATTTGAGATGGCATTTTGTAATTAGTAATATCAGTCCACATCACAACTGTTCCGTTATAATCTTTTATATTTATTAAAAAATATATGCATACAGGGGCGTGAATACTCGACTAGGCAAATGGTCCTTCGAGCCGTGATCCTTCGAGCCATCTTAGATATTACAAAGCAACTGATCTAAAAAAAATGTGTATAAAAATTGTACCGAATTCAATAAAACACGTTTCATACACATATATCCTCTTAAAAACGGGTCGTTAAAGGCAATCGAAGCTACTCAATTATATAGTCTAGAATATTATACGCTGGTCGGCCCCATATATGCATAGAAACACGAAAGATATGTTAATCATTGAATTTATATTTCTGAGCAAAATAACAAAGAAAATATATATTTAAAAATAATATGTTATTAATATGTATAATCGTCAATATCAAATCTTAAAATATAATAATCATTCACTAAACAAACAAATAAATTTTGTACCCTTAAATTATTACAATTATACTTTGACCTAATAATATATATTATATCCATAATTAGATTGATAATGATTGTATATATATTTATAATATACCTATAATAATAAAGTGTAGAATTAAAAAGTGCATAAATATAAAATAAAACATTCAGAATAATCATTTAAAATCACTTAATCCGAGGCAAGACGAATGTTTAATATAAAACAAACAAAAGAATTCTATTAAAGCTTCATTTACTAATTAAACATATATACTCTATTTTATTTATTTTTAACATTTTTATTTAACGTACATTGATAATTCGCGATTAAAATCATTTTTTTAATATAATTCTATTTACACTTTCAAACCAAATATTAAATACACTGATTACATTATGTAGATGCTAAATAACTGTATTGTACGTACTACAATCATCTTAGTTAATGCAAAAGAGATAATTATAATTAAATAATCACTTTTTTCAAAAAATGAATAGCATTTAGAAGAAACTGTTTTTTAAATCTGGTTGTGAACAATCCAGATTAATATTTGTTATTATATTAATATATATGTCACTCGTTACAGTTAAAAATGAGCTAAATCTAATGTTAATCCGTCATATAACATGGGTAATAATTTTTCTAATTTCCAGTTTTTATACACCGAGAACGAAGTTTAAATTTTGCCGCCCATATTTTATATTTACAAAATCTGAAGATCTTGAAAAATAACGTAAAATATTAGGAACGGTTAAAATTAGAATTTAACTCATTTTTAAATATAAGTACTCATATATGTATCATATTTTATATACAAATACTCTTTAGCATAATTTAATTCACATTTCATTATAATATACATATATCAATTTCCATAGAGTATTATTTGAATTATGAACAGACACACATATATGTTTATAATTTATATATTAAATTACGCTATAATATTTACCTAAACCGAGATACTTTCATATTAAATAAGAAATTACTGATTTCTTAAACGCGCTGCACGGATCTTAAAAATGAGTCTTTATCAATTTAAATCACTCAAAATTCAGATGTGTAACAAAAAAAAATCTGTATTGAAATATATGAAATTCTAAGTTGAATTATTATGTAGTTATTTATCACCTTCCTATTCTGGGCCCACAATAAAATGCAGTTCTACTATTGGTTGACGATTGTAGCGGAATAAAATGCAGATCTGCTATTGGTTGATGAATGTACCGGAATAAAATGTAGATCTGCTATTGGTTGATGAATGTACCGGAATAAAATTTAGATCTGCAATTGGTTGATGAATGTAGTGGAATAAAATGTAGATCTGCTATTGGTTGATGAATATAGCGAAATAAAATGTAGATCTGCTATTGGTTGAGAAATGTAGTCGAATAAAATGTTAATTGGTCAATTAATTTATCAAATTAAAATGCATATCTGCTATTAGTTGTAGAGTATAACGGAATAAAATGCAGATTTACAATTGGTCGACGAGTTTAGCAAACGGATATTATTTTCACGCCTTTTGAAGCCGTCAATAATCATTCTTATTTTATATATCTTTGTTCAGAGTATTTTAATGATAAAAATAACCAAATATAGTGTTTTTAATAAAATAGTGTATAACATATGTGCATTTTTGAAAAAATATTCTAGCAATTTATGGTGCTCTCAATACACATGATAAAAAAGTTCTATATAAATATTACAGTTTATACTAACGGTAATGGGGTTTAATGCACTTCTCTTGTGAAAATTATTTAAAATTCTTTGCATTTATACCTTCATTTTTTTTCTTCGCTAACTAACAAAAATCGGCCTGTGAAATTTCCACATACCTACAAAAAACATACAAACAATTATTACCATGCTACCCACATTCCTTTAACATGCACGCTATTATGTCTTACTAATTAATATAAAGTACTAGAGATAATTATTTATTTTTACTTATCCTCACAACCTATCCTTTTACGGGTAGGCGTAGTTTACATATTATTATATTTTCGATATTGTATCGATATTTCTTAATTATTAGGCCGGTCCTACTACTCGTTGATTGTTAATCGATACACTATCAAGCAGAAATATTATCTAAGATTAATTATTAACCAAGATTATAGTTATATAATTTTAATTTCTTGACTAAAGCATACAAAAGTTATCATCTCGATTTTTAATGCGATAATGTTCAGAGCATAAATTAAAAGCCAGATACGGTTATACCAGGTGAATGGTTAAACACTCGCAGTATTTCAGGATGTGACACTTCATGGTCACATTTAGCATTTAAAATAACAATGTCAAAACAAATACCAACAGACAACAAAGAAAACCTAAGTTAAAGTTTTTTCTAAGATTTTTAAAAGTATACAAATATAGTTCCAAAAACCGGTGCCGAAAGCTTTGAGGGCGACCCTGAGTTAAAAACTTTCAATAATAAAACGGACAATAAACCCTTTTGTTTTGTTCATGCTTCGACAAATTATCCTTTGTTACTTGATCTTTCACTTTCACTTCAGCCGACGTCGGACATTGACACTGTGCTTTAACATAGACGCTTAGAGAATTAAGTATAACTTTTGTCTCTAGATAAATAGATCAAATATTAAGCGCCTATTTTTTAAACGATTTAGAACGAGAATCAAATGCAGGGTATCCTTCACAAATATTACTACTGTCTAAACATTCAGCCTGTATAATAGTGAATTTATTGTTTCTAATATTATTTCAACGATAACTATTTCTGCTTGATACCGTAATACCGATGATTAATAATAATTGACAATGAAATTGTCTATTTAATAATTATTCATACATAGATTATCGAAACTTATGATTATTTTGTTTAAAATTATATTATAATGGTTCCTAACTAAGGGATTAGGAGTTGATTTTATATAAATGTTTGCAAACAAGAATCAAATGCTGAGCAAAATCTATAATAACTAATTTGACTACTTTTATTTACCTATTATATATACATGTATTATGTAAACTCATTAAATTCTATTTATGAAATTTGGTGGTCTCCGGGCTATAATCTAAATTTAATATATATTCGCAAATAAATCTAAAATAACTATACACTGATACATGAAGTTCATGAAATACGTGTAAAGGAAATATTTTATACTCAAATAAAAGAAGGAAAAAAGCTTCAATAATAATTTCAATATACTTGGGTTGCTCAGATCGTGGGTTTTTAACGATTTAAGGGATACATTTAAATTGTGTTTTTTATGGTCAATTAAAAACATACTTTATTGTTAGTTTCAACGCTTCTTGTAAATATTAAAATAATTTCCAAAATAATTCTATATACTTTTTGATTTTCAATGAATGGTCTATAGAGGTAATGATTTATTAATCTGGCAACATTACTACATAAACTGTTATCAGAAATAATTATAGAGCGTAACATTGTTTTATATAGAACCGAAAAAATAATATGGAAAATTATTTCACAATAACTCTGGAAAAACTGGGAAATTTTTGAAAAAACAGGCCATATTTTGTTTTTGAAGTTTGAAAAAATGAAACTGGCTTAAAGGACGTGTAGTCAGTAAACACAATATGCAAAAAAATAATATCCGGTGTAAATCCTTACGATCACTACCTGATGTTGAAAAGCTTACGTTTCGACATAAAAAAATAGAAATTTTAAAATAAATAAAGAAAAAAGTTTAATTATAATATCACTATGAATTAAAACTAATATTTACATGCAGAGATTACTTTCTAGGATTATTAACTATATGATAAATAAATTGATTATGTGCAAATAGAAATCATACCTTAACTAATAAAGAATTGAGACAGGTACTTTCATGTGATGAGTAGTCCGGTGAAGCTGTTAAGACCTTGCTGGGTCAATAGCGTTGACATTTCGAAAAAAAAAAAAAAATCATGTGATAAGGTACAGTTTATTTCATATAGAATTCTGTTTCAGATGGAAATTAGTTGAATGAAGTGGTTTTTTTATTTTTCCAACTGGTTAACTTTTGCTAAGCTCTTTCTAGAAGACTCGACGGTAGATATTAAAGGTTTCGATGTTACAACACTATGTAGTACATTTTAGGAGGATGCGAATAGAGTTCGAATCAGATACATCGACTATTTGAATGATTAATTTATTTGAATAATTACTAGTACGTGAATTTCGTATGTATTTAAGTAATTTACTCTTCAGTGTATGTGAATTTAATAATGATTTATTATTTTAAAAACAACGTTTAATTGATCAAACCGTTTCAATTATTCGAATTTGTTTAACTTTGGAATCAAATTATTCGATTCTATTCATCGACGAATAATTCGTAAAATGCATACGTTTTTAATTTAATAGTAAAATCGGTGAGTTTTTATCTTTATATATATATATAATTCTTCTGTCCGTGTGTATATGGCTGAAGTTCTACTAAACGGCTGGAGAGATTATGAAGATTTTTGTTGTATATGTTGAGGTGCGATTGATTTTTCGTTTTTTTTTTTTAATTACCAAGACAGGTCAATATCCCGTTCCCGCTAGTGTATGTTTAAAATAATATACTATAATATAGATGGATATATTGCATAGATTAGATTTTACGTTGTTTTGAATATTTAAAGAAAAAAAATATTTCAGTCATTTAAAATTAATAAAAAAACCCGTTCAAAACAGACACACTAATGTTTATTTTAATTGATATCGATACTTCTAAAGGGGACATAATGAATAATCTTCAGAAATGTGACACATTTTACCTCGATTTTTTCATACACCACTGTATAAGAGTTATTGCTAACTTTTATACAATTTTTTTTATATCGACATAATTTAAAAAAAATCGTTTAAATTTCCTAGCAATTCCACAGTCACAATATTCAAGTATTTATGTAAATCCATACAGAACTGATTATATATAAGACAGTTTAGTTTTCGATTCTTCATTCAAGAAAACGTATTAATTTAATCCGATATGTAAATGTGTTAAAATTGTTTTTAATTAACAATAGAATATAACTAACTAACTTATATTATACATTCGGATCTATTTATTATTATATCGTATCGATATATGTCGATAGAATCTAGATTATTTATCGACATATAACTCCGAGGGACACCCCTACATTATAACCTATTGAGTAATAGACATCGGGCATTAGAAAGAGATAATCGGTTATTATCGACTTTGTAGAGCGCTGTCTCTTTCACACACAGGTATTTGACATTTTTCGCTGAAATGTCAGTCGTTTTATAACATCGTCAAAGTCATGCCCAAGTTGTATTAAAATATATATGGGGAATTATTATAAATTTCCAATTCAAAATTACTGTATTATGGGAAGTAATATTGAACGGAGAAAACCTTAAAAAAGGTCGCATGGAGAGAGGGAGGGAGACTGAAGAGCATAACGCGTTTTACTTACGTGACGATTTCTATCAGTCGACTCCTACCGCAAAGCGCGTTGATTAGGGAACTTGATTCCAAAAACATAAGGATAGTAAAAAGACGTACGGAGGGAGGCGGAAGAGCATAACGCTTTTTCTTACGTGACGATTTCTATCAGTCAACTGCTATCGCAAACAGCGTTAAATAGGTAACTTGATTTCAAAACCTAAGGATGATGTTGTAAGATTTTTTTTTTGAATAAAACGTAATTAACTGGTCTGAATAGCTACAGGAGTATTAGGAAACTGATGTTATGTCTCTTTCTAAAGGCCGATGTGTAACATTCAGTGTAGTCTGATGATGACGTCGTGGAGAATGTCCAGAGCGTAATGACTCCAACTCCTCGTATATCATAACCTGAGCGTGAGGTCGTCGTCTTGCGGCTCCGGGTCGCAGCAGGAGACGAGCTCCTCGAAGGAGACGCCGTCGCAACTCTTCGATATCGAGGAGATGCTCTTGAACAGCGCCTCCGTGTCGAGGTCCTCGGGGAGCTTCGTCAGGAACTGCGCCGCCGATATGAAGTCCATGTCCTTCAGCTCCTCCTGGTACAGGTGGAGAATGCCTGGGGAATTAACAGATATGCGGTACATTAGTGCGGTTTGCGGTACCCAAAAGCCTAGATCTCTTGACCCTTAGAAACCATCACAATCAAGAAGCTAAAACATTCTGGCATAACTTGCCAGGACAAAACCATTCCAAGGAGCTCATCAGGGCATTTAACCAGCGATATGCTGGTAAGGTCCTGTCACTCGGTAGGAATCAAATACGGGCTTTAGTGAGAGCACTCACTGGACACTGTTGTCTTAAAAAGCACTTGCACAACATTGGTGTCCAGAGCACAAGAGAGTGCAGATTCTGTGATAGTGCAAATGAGACCCCCCCAAACACCTCTTGTGCGAATGTGATCCACTAAAGCCTACACGAAACCGGTTTCTAAGAAAGCATATATTGCTTCCGGATGAGGTACAGATGCTCTCAGCCAAATAAGTCCTGCAGTTCTTAAAAACTATAGGTCTAGGCGGGGAGCTTTAGTAACATGGGGCGATCACAATAGGTCACTACTGGTCACAGTGATACAGGACCATTAAAGGACTGCATAGCCCCATTCTCCAGAATAAAAAAAAAAATACATATAAAATAGATGGAAACTTCGAGAAATGCGTTTTTTTATCGACGGTATATTTACTGTAAGCTGGTATGAGAGCGGCACGTCCATGACGGCCATTTTAATATTTGTCTATCATAAAGTTTCTTATAAATGAACTAGCTTCTGCCCGCAACTTCGTCCACGTGGAATAGTTATTTTGGATAAAACTAACACGCAGCGGAAACTCTCAAGAGGAAACAAAAACCATGTCATAGGAGGCAAACGATGGGTCATCTGATGTTAAGTGATACCACCATCCAAAGACACTTCAACACCAGGGGAGTCGTAAGAGTATTGCCAGCCTGGATTGCAGGATGGGAAGAAGGAGGAAGGGAAGAGAAGAGGGGGAAGGTGAGGGGAGATAGATCTTCGGCGCTCTCATTGACCAAACGAAATGCAACAATGCAAGCACTGTTACTTCACGTCGGTTTTCTGTGAGAGGGTGGTACTACCCCGGGTGAGCCGACCTATTCATGATGAAGCATACCCTGAAGTATATATACCCTTCATCGATAAATGAGCTGAAACACTAAATTCAAATCGGACCAATAGTTCCTGATATTACCCCCTACAACATCATCATAAACTCACAAACTTTACCTCTTTATAATATTATTTATACTAATATTATAAAGAGGTAAAGTTTGTGAGTTTGTGACGTTGTGAATTGTGACGCTGTAGGAGGTAATCTCAGGAACTACTGGTCCGATTTGAATAATCATTTCAGTGTTCTATAGCTCATTCACCGAGAATGGCTATAGGCTATATATCATCACGCTAAGACCAATAAGAGCGAAGCACAGATGAACAATGTTTCAAAATCGGGATGTTTTTTCTTTTTGAGAACTGCTGCGTGTTAGTGTATCTATTCCACGCGAACGAAGTCGCGGGCGGAGGCTAGTTATAGATAAGGATATTTGAAAGGGCAAATAAATATATAATATAGGTGTATATCTTACAAATATATAAAAGTCTAATGTCATGGTGTTTTCATCTGGTCTTCATGAAAGTTGGTGTTTTATGTTTAATTTGGTACAACTTGAAATATAAGATAAGATTTACATTTCGATTAACGACCTCAATGTTTTTAAATTACAAATGAAATGTTTGTCAACGTTGGTTATTGTTGTAAATTTCATCAGTCTCGAACAGATGGCGCTTTACATTAGTTTGTTGACAGAATGGTTTCCATGGAATCCATCTTGGTTTTTCAGGGTGAATTGTTTTTAGATAGAAAAAAAACATTTTTGTTTCTGATTAATTATAGACAGGTTACTCGTTCTACACTTTACTGGTCAGTAGAATATTATTAGAGATTGATTTTTAGAAGCGACAATTTCTTTAACCACTTTCTGGTTTGAGATTCAATAAAACGATAAACAATAATAAAAAGAAAAAAAATACATCTATAGAATTTAACGTGTGAGAGAATGAGATAGGATACATTATTACGTGTTTCTAACATTCACTGCCTCTTCACTCTATACTGTATCATTTCTCGATTCTCTGTCTCGATTGTCACCGTTCTTTTACGGTTTTACGTACGGTGCAGTCACTTTGGCATAACAGAAAACAAAACAAATATATATATATATATATAAAAGTGTAATACCGAGGGCAGTGTAGAAGAGGAAGGTGTCCCCATCGCGGAGGAAAAGATCCCAGACCCTGCAGGCGGCGTCCAGCGGCATCGCCTTCGCGAACGCCGTGTACACCCACTCCAGCAGGTACAGCTCCGGCGCGACCGCCCCCGCCACCTGCGGCACCTGCCGCGCCAGCACCACCCCGTACGCCTTCCACAGCCGCTACAATCGTATCACACCCATCCCTTATACATTCCCACTGACACAAGTACACTAGATCCGAAATCCGGTGCAATCCCCATCATTCCACGAGACCACCTCCAGAGACATGTGCCTCCCCATCTCCCACTTAAGTAGGTACACTTAATCACTCCCCTACAATCTAAAACCTATCTACGAATAATACCCTCTCTCAGTCCCTCTACACACATCCCCACCAGCCATTCTACGAGCAATATTCCCTCCCCCACTGACTATCAAGTCAACTAGGGCCTAAGTACAGTAGCTTGAGTATTTTTTATCCTAAACTTGTGTTATTTGACTCTATATTTTGTAAATTTGGTGATGTTTTACGTAATATACTTAGTTTATTGTGCAAAAGTGAAATCAATGGAACATAATACCACGGAGCATGAAATTCTGAGATGCCAAAAAAACTCCCTGGAAGGTTCTAATAAGGAATCCACCATCTTGTTAGAATATTGATTCACACGACGCTTAATATTGAAATGATCGTACGACACTTGTATTATTAGTGACTACGTAATAATGGCAGTAATAATCTGAAAGATTGATTGCCAAAAACAAAGTTAAAAAATAAAAGTACAGTAACTCATCGGTCCACTCCACTCTACGCCTATCCCTCACCATTCTTCCCCTATCTCCATCACTTTACACTCATCCCCACCAGCCGTTCCACGAGTAATGTCCCGTCCTCCTCTGCCAATCGAGTCAAATAGGGCATAGGTACACCAGGTCATCCAACTACTATACACTGCACCAATGTCTCACCATTCTAACAGAAATACCCTTACTGCCGTTCATGTAAAGTAGATCATAGACACTCTAAATCCTTGGACTGACACAATCCCCACCATTCAGAGAGAAATGTCCGCCTCCCCTCAATGCCTATTAAGACAGGTAGAATAATTATAGATACATTAGGTCGTCTATGTAACCGACTCTAGAAAAAACCTTACGAATCTACATGCAATGTTCCCTCATTACCACTCAAGTAGGTACACTACTAGATCTTCGATTCAACATACTTCTGTACAATCCTAACGATTCTATAAGCAATGGGACATCACTTCACACTTTCACTCAAGTAGGACATAGGTAAACTGGTTTGATGATACGCATCCCAGACCCATCTCCACCAGCCAGTTCCTACCTCCTCCCAATGTCAATTAAGTGAAATAGAACATAGGCACAATAGATCATCGATCCACCACATTTCGGATCAATCCCCATCAATCTACAAGCAATGTCTCCTGTGACACTCAAATCAATTAGCAAATAGGTATGCTAAATCGCCGGTTTAACATACTTCGGGACAATCCTCATCACCTGTAGTTGAGATTTGACCGATTTTCATGAATCTATTAAAATTTTACTACAACAATGTTAATTAGAAAATGAGTAAAAGAAAATGTTATGCCAAGAAACTATGTTATAGGTTATCCTTTTCATATTGATATATATCAGAACGTGGTAAGTCATATCGTACACCTAGAACAAGCTATCGAGTAGAAGTCACGATAAAGTATATTCAAATAAAAAATATTGGCAAAGTGCGAATCGACTCGCGCACGAAGGGTTCCGTATCAACTTCCAGTGTCTAAAATTTTTAAAGGTAGAAAGGACAATTTAAGACATAACAATGGGGTTGTTTCCTTGGGTAAGTAACCTAAATCGGTTTTTTTTTCTTACCTGCATAGTGGCACCATCTCTAGTGAAAGCAGCACGCAGCACACGACCATTGAGGAGATTCGCAAAGCACACAAAAGCTTGAGGGGCTTCCATGTTCAGTATCAACACCGCAGCTATGAACGACATGCCCTGAAAAACAATGGATTTCACTATAAAACGATTTATAATTCACCGTTAAATACACATCTTGGTTCACGTAAAAAGGTTATATTAAGTTTTTGGCGGGATCTTGAAATATCATGTAGTGGATTCCATTTTATAATCATAATCTTATATTATTTGACTCTAAGTTCAATTATTGTGCATAAGTGAAGTGGATAGAAAATAATAGCACGGAACATGAATTCTGAGATGCTACAAAAACTCCCTAGAAAGTTCTAAAAAAAGGGACCACCATGTTGTTAGGACATTGTATTTATCGCAAGACAGTCCTAATATTATTACCACCTAGACAGGCAGTAATAATCTGGAAGACGAGTTGCCAAAAAAAAAAAAAAAAACAAATAAACAATCACACAAACTCATATTCACATTTCTAATATTGATATATAGTCCATTCAAATTAGGCCCAAAAGATAATTTTCTTGGATTTTTTAGCCAAAAAGTTATATTTACGCCTAAGAATAGCTCAGACCGATATTGTAGATCACTTAATTATCTACAAAAATTGTTCTTATACTTTTTTCTCTAAGATTTACCATAAAGCAATTCAAAAGTTTGCTGGAGGTGTAGTCTCCACAAAATGCACATTTTTACGGCCTTTGACTTTGTATACATTTTTTGGCACACACGAAATCGATGGGGACTTTTCGGGGATTTCATCAGAGTGATATTCCTAACGTTCATGTAAATATTTAGCTTATTGGGAGTCTATACCAGGAGATCGGGCTAATAGGTCAAATAACACTTACTTGAACGTATCCTATATCGGGTCGATAGCACACGTACGCAGCCAAAAGCTCATGTAACACATCAAAGTACGGTCCGCCGGGTTGAAATATACACAAATGTGGGAAAGTCCTCGCTATATCCAACTGAATCAACTCCATAGAGCACTCATCACCGTAATCCAACAAATTCGGATTAGACCTCGAACAACACTTCTTCGGTTCCGTATCCGTTGAATGATATTTCAGATTCTGCTCGCTGTAGTTCCTAGGGATCCCTAATCGGGGTTTCTCCTCGTCCGTTCTTAATTTATCCTTCTTAAATTCAGTTTTAGGATAAGAGTCGTCAAATTGAACCTTGTCATTATCGACAGTTTTACAACAACATTCTGTGTTGTTGACTTTTAACCGCTTTCTTCTCAACTGAGCCTCGTGTAACTTCTGCTTCGCTTTAGCGACGTAATCTTGGTACATCTCATGTGTTATATTCAGTTTATTCTCTATCGCTAATTGCCAGACTCTACCTCGAATCGCTGGCGGTAGGCCACACCACCATAACTCTAGAGTGCGTTTTGCGTTCTTCCTAGAATTTGAATAATTTTGATTATAATCTTTTATTTCGAACTGACCTGGTTGTACTCTATTGCACTCTACGAATTGTCGTCTAGAACTTTGAATTAAACCATAATTAGTCTTGACTAACTCATAGAATGAAAATTCTAAAATACCACATTCAGTGATAACGTCAAAGACACTTGCGTAGTATTGTTTGAACACAATGAACAACAAAGCCGGTGCAAACAAACAAAGTGTTGTGTTTAATAAGACATCAGCGCATTGTTTAACGTAATTAGTTCGACCTGGTTTCGTGCATGTGAAACATATTGTGCCCCGACGCTGTACACAATTCGACTTTACCAATTGGACGATTTAATCATCGTCTTTTAATGTATTAGAGTTGTTAGCATTAAATATATTTAAAACATTACAAATTTGGAAATTTCAACTTTCTTGTGAGAACTACATTTTTTAAAAAAAAAACTTCATAATATAGAATTTCGGAACAATCAATATAATTTCAATATAACAAAATATACATAAGTTAGTTATCCAGAACAGGCTTAGCAAAACTAGTAAAAGTTTGTATCTGCTGGTGTTTAGGTGCTACTTAGCTCTACATTCTTCATAGCAGTAAATATATAATTAACCCTCAGAGAAGAAATTCAGAGTCAAGTTATGGTGTTAAAGAAATAAAGAGAAGTAGAATAGAGTATTTTGTAGGAGGTAGAGCCACGCTGATGCTATAATTGGTTTCAGCATGAATGTGTCGGCTCGTCCGGGGTAGTACCAACCGACCCCCAGAAGACCGACGTGAAGTAACAGTGCTTGTATCGTTGCGTTTCGTTCTGTCATTGAGAGCGCCAGAGGCCCACCTCCCTCCCTCTCCCTTCCCTATCTTCCCCCTACCCTCACCACTTCCCCACCAACACAGGCTGGCGACGCATTTGCAACTCATCTGGTGTTGCTGGTGTCTATGGACGGTGATGATCATTTAACATCAGGTGACCCACCTGTTCATTTGTCTCCTACGATATAAAAAAATCTTAAGCGCAACTAACATGTTTTCCCAGTCTGGCAGTATAGTCTGCATCCACTCCTTGGCGTGCCTCGCAAGTCGTTCCTCCAGCCTGAAAGACTCCTGCATACGCGCGTGTCTCGCTGCCGCCTCGCGTTCCACCTTCCGTCTTGCCGCCTCAACCATCCGTGCGTGTTCTGCTTTATGCCGGAGTGCTTCCTCAGTACATTTTGCAGGTAAATTTGATGGTCTGAAAATGTTCACACACACATAAAAAAACTGACAAAAATAGTATAAAATGTTACACTACGATTATGTAATGAAATAGATTGGCAACGGAAAAACTGAACGTCTGAACTGAACTGAGGGTTCTGTCATTATACTTGAAGTCCTCTCTACCGGTCGTGAGTCGTGGTGGTGTAGTGATTTGACCCGTAGAATATCATTCCGATGTCCGGAAGTTCGAACTCTGTAACTACCAACAAATTGTTCGGAGTTCACATACATTTACGCATTTAAATTGGTAACACTATCGGCTGACGGTGAAGGAAAACATCGTGAGGAAACCAGAACCTGAGAGATCTTCTTGTAGTACTACTGTATGTGAGAAAACTGTGAATTTATCAGAGTTTGATATCGCCAATACGTCGTCGTATCGTGGTGATTATGCCCATACCTTCCTTAGGGATGAGGCATATGACTCTGCAGTGGGAATATTAATACTAATGATAATCTCTCTATTGTCTCCTGGCTCACTCATTTATATGGAGTTTCTTTAATCCCTCTTTATAAGTCTTCCGTACGATTGTCAAACATTTTCTTTCTTAGAAACCGTGTCCTAATAATTACAAACATACAAAAAGGATTAGTTACATAGGTGCATTTATTTTGAAATGATGCGTTTATTACATTCGGCAATTTATATTGACATAAATATATGAAATTGTGGCTTTGTTTATACGTTAGTTATAACTCAACTAGCTGTTACCCGCGGCTTCGCACGCGTTTTTTGAATATAGTAAATAAATTTAAAATTGTTATTAGATGTGTAAATAATAATACTCTTTCAAAAATATTTGTAAGTATGACACGCACATCATCTACAGTAACAGGTAACATCTATATTATATATGTGAATACTAATAGTGTATCGAATGAGATGGGATTTATCATAAGCCACATAGCTGGAACTTTAAACTATTATCTATGTATCACCCACAGTGCTCACTTACACTATATAAGAAAGTAATGAAAATATTGAGCTATACATTATCGAACAATATGTGTTAAATCTTTTATTATATAGATATAATATGTCCATATTGTTGATATAATCAAGTTATTAATATACCTTGCTATAATTTAAATCACATATAAACATATGACTTTCAATTATATTTATTCTTGCGAGTCCAGTACAACGTCAGTCACACGCACATGTTTACAAAGAACAACATATTTTTGGTCAATTTCACACATACAAATGCACACATAAACAGTTCATCACAACATAGTTATTTACCCGTAAAATTCCCGTTCAAATATTACTTGTAGTCCGTTGAAGCTGTTAAGACTTTGCTAGGTCAATAGTGTAGTCATTTTTAAGAAAAAAATCGTTCAAATAGGTCCAGCCGTTTCGGAGATTACCCGGAACAAATAAACAAACAGACATATCGACAGAATTAAAAAAAAATTTGATATTTGTAGCACCGCAGATATATGTATTCATCAAAAAGTATTTATTTTAATATTATATACACACACTTTCTTCTTATAATACGTAATATATCGCAAACCAAAAAAACAAAACTAACGTAGAATAAACTTTTTGAGGAGTTTTTGACGGGATTTTAGTCTGTCATGTACGCGATTTTATATTTTATTAAATAATATAATCTTGTGTTATTTGACTCTATATAGTGTTAAATTCGTGGCGTCTTATGTAATATGGTTTGTTTATTGTGCATAAGTGAAATGAATTAAAAATAATACCACGGAGCATGTATTCTGGGGTCTTGAAAATTAGGAAGATAAAAATTTACGAAATATTATATAGAAGATTTGGCGCTTATTATTATATTGACAACTTCAGAATTAGCAGTATGGATTAATTCCTTCGACTGTATTGATGGACGAATATTATTACTACTAACCTTTTAGAATAGCAGCACAAAATAGACTTTTAAAATGTTTGCGATAGCAACGTTCTACGTATAATCAAAAATTGGAATTAAAAATAACCCAGAATAAACTTTTGAACAGGAACACAAAATAAACCCTAATAATATTTCCGATAGAATGTTATCATGTTACCATGGCAACGCATATAATACTGACACACAGCGGATGCTCTAAAAATAGCCCGATTTTGAGACATTCCTCATTAGTGCTTGGCTCCTATTGGTTTTAATGTGACGATATGTAGCCTATAGCTATCCTCGATAAATGAGCTATCTAACACGAAAAGAAACTTTCAAGTCGGACTGGTAGTTCTTGAGATTAGCGCGTTCAACCAAACAAACAAACAAACTCCTCAGCTTTATAATATTAGATAGATTTAAAAGAAAAACATTGTTTTACTAACATTTGTAACAATAATCCATTTATTTCGTTACTACTTCTATCAATCTTTAATTAAGTAACTTGATCAACATCTAAATAGGTATGTATTTTCTGAATATTACACCATCGTAAGACTTAGAATTGTTAGATAATAACCAATATCATTACATTTACACACAAATCTACTCTTTGTAATATAAATAATTACATTGCATGTTGTTAATGAAACGTACAGCTGTAATTAACCTTATTTATTTGATAGTTATGTTGAGTTTACGATTGACGTGCCACTTCTACAGCAAAATTGGAATTATTTACTACATTAGTATATCAACTTCTATTGGGGTCCTCCAATGTACTGAAAATGATCCGAATATTCAAAGTGTAGATGTTATTCACTAGTTTAAGTTATTATCAAATCTTATTCCATTATATTCTAGTACTTCTCAGATGCAACATCACTGATTAAATCTATAAACATTACAAATTGTGTCCTATTTGTTCTTGAGTTCAAATTAATACAGTCATGAGTTAGGACTATCAATGACCGTTTATTATAATCTAACTCTAGTTATATCATACTAGGCTATAGGAGATAGATCGAGTTTTTTTTTATCTAGCTTTGACCGGGTGCTTAATTAGTTTTGCTAATATTTATAATTAAAAATTGAATACCAAAGACGATGTAAGTATTATGATTTAAGTACTAAATAGGCATTGAATATTAATTTTACATTCAAAGAGACGAGTTTTTTTTTCGTTCCAGGTCCAAAACGTTAGTTTTAGACGAAGGTTATGGGATAAGTTATTTAGTGTATTCGAGTACAAACTCAAAGATTTTCAAATTTTGCGTCATAGCTAAATAAATCCCCTGTTTTTTATTTAAGTTATAAATTTGAGTCTTTTAACAACAGTTTATCCTCCAATTGGCGATACCAACCTTGCTAGGTCAATAGCGTAGTCAGTTCGAGAAAAAAAATCTTTCCTTATAAACTACCTGCCGGAGAGTCTATCCGTTACCCTAGCTATGTAATTGCATAGAAAAAAAAAAAGTAAAGCGTTTCAATGACATTTTAACAGTTAACTCTCCTTTGTACAAAGTATCTTTTATTTGAATTTCGTCTATGGTCCGATTTTGGATGACAATACCTTTGTTGGAAGATTTTTAAGTAATATATTTTAGTAAAAAGCCATGCATTTGTTCAGAAATATTAATGATATTGAAATAAATGAGGCCGGTGTATTTAATTCCTACTCGGATGATGCAGAATTTGAAGATCGTTGATTTCATACCCGAATAAACTACGAAACTGAATTTGCAGAATCTGAACTTATATATTTATAAAATATAAATGTAAACATTATTATGACACGATAAGTTAAAAAGCACAAACAAAACAGCAAACCATGAATAAAATCGATTTTAACAAAGTCGCAAATAGCGTTTTATTTTACGCTTCGAAATTTCAGTATATCGTAAAATGACAAGAGCAAACTGTGTTCAATAAATATCATTTTTCAATAACAATTATTTTGAACTATTGTTATTACTAAATCATAATAATTTTAGTAAATATAAATATTAAATATACTTATTATGTTTATTTTAAACATGATACCAAAACGTTTTAAACGCAGAAACTAAACGTATCTGAGGGACGCTCTTAACCGAAGTTAGAAGATTCTATCGATCTGTGACCTTATTCGAGCTCGTAGGGAGTACTGTTATTGAAACAAGCAGTCATAGATAGATTAGAAAATACGGTGTATCTCAGATAGCTACTTACACTTAACTAGAGTTACGTTATTGACAATGGTCATTAACTAACAGATATATATCTATAGATAGATTATTGACACCGGTTGTGGATCATACATTTTATCATTGCCCGTACAAATTTCCACTAAAATATTATGAACGCCTAAAATTTCGTATTTTTACTTTCAAGTAAATTTTAAGCCCCACCCTTTTCGTCTTGTTCCTGACGAACTTTAAAAAACAATTACTAGGGGTGTACAAATAATGCTCGAATCGAATAATAATGTTCGGCACACACACAAGAAAAAAGCCCTGATAAACAAGGGCTACGGGGCAGGATAAGGATCGCACGTCCTGACGTTCCATAAATCCCTTCAAATTGGTGGTGATCTTGCAAACAACGGGCTGAATGATGCAAATCGAGATAGCATTTCACATGCTATAGTAGCAATATCCAGACACTGCAAGGTCTGTATCTACCGATGTGACTGACGACGCAAATAGTAGGTTCATCCATCGGGCCGTGGAGGTTCCGATATTGGGGATTATAATTTTGAAAGGGCTATAAAAGATCAGTTTTTATACACTGAGACCAAAGTTTAATTTTTACCGTCAATAAAGATTTTGTAAATCTGATTGTTGGCGTGGCGACGACGCAACTTCTTGGCGCACTGAGCTCGCACACCTATAATAGTGTAATCTGAGGATTTGAGATTCGTTTAATTCGAACAATTTTAATATTTCATATCTGTCAGGCGTCACGTGACAGCTCCATTTTTTTATGATATTTATATCTTACATGTACACAATTAAATTAAATTAAATGTTAAATTAAATATTAAAATTAAAAACGCTTTTTATAAATTGAAAATATTATACGGTATACGAAATTATTTGAAATTAAATACAAGAAACCTTCTTTGTGATCTAATTGTGTTGTCTCCTTTTAATTATTGTGATGTGGTTTATGGGCCTAGATTAATGGAGAAAACGTCAAAAGCAATTCAACGTGTTCAAAACGCATGTATCAGATTCTGTTATGATGCACCTAAATGGTCGCATATATCTCCGATCATTAATAGCAAAAATATCTTAAATATGTGTTGAAGGAGATACTTACACTTGGCTTGTCTCACGCACACTATTATTAGGAATAAAAAACCAGAATACCTGTATACTAAATTTGACTGGTATAGGAACATTCATAATATAAACACAAGATCTAAAATAAGAAACACTGTATCCCTACCTAAACATAAGTCAGTAGGCTATGAAGGAAGTTTCAAATATGCGGCGTCAAAAATTTGGAATAATATACCTCCTCCATTACAGACAAAAAACAAATTTATATTTAAGAAACTAATGAAACTAAAAATTCTTGAGGAACAAATATTAGGCCGTTTATAATTATATTCTATCTCTGATTTGACGCATTCATATTATCACAATTTTATATTGTAATGTTTTTCTTTTATTATTTCTATTTTATTTGTGGTTATTATTATATTGTAGCAATAGATATTATATTTTAAATTTATGTCCACACTTGGACGCAAAAAAGTAATGCTTGCTTATAATTTAGCCGGAAATTTGAGGTTTGGCTGAAAACCAGCGCCGTCTTCAAAAACGGCAATACGCTGACGCCAGGCCTCATTGCCATAGTTTTACATGTTTTATATTTAAAAGTTTTTTTTTGTACAACTGTATTTAGCTATGACAATAAAAATCTTTCTTTCTTACTTTCTTTCTTTACACAATTTGAAGATCTTGAAAAATAACATATATTAGGAACGGTTAAAATTGGATTTCGTTCATTTTGAAGTGTAACGACACAAATAATAACAGTTGCTCAGAATTACAACGATTTTTGATATAAATAATAAATTAAACCAAAGCAGAAAAAAGGTGCGGACAAAGAGTTTGTAAAAAAAAAAAATCGAAATTCGTTCATTCCAATATTCGCACACCCCTACAAGTTACCCAGTGCTGGCTACCTACGGATGGGAGGGGTACGAACAACGGATAGTAGGGGATGACGGGGTACGGTATCGGGGGTTGGGGCGAGAAACGGGGTACGGGGTGATGCACCGGGATAACGTTGCGACTCAGCTACGAGTTGGCAAAGCTACTGGACGTTTGCGATCTCTTACTGCCCGTAATCTGTCGGTTGAATAATATTTTCTTTGAGTATTTTACCGGGTTTTTGTTAATTATCAAAAAAAGTGTATTAGAATGGACATCATACTGGTATGTAAATCATTTTCTTAAATAAAATCAACAATAATATTAGGGGTGTGCCAATAATACTCAAATCGAATAATGGTGTTCGATTCCAATTTCGGTTGGAATATTCGAATTATTCGAGTATTTTTAAAATAAATAATTGTTAGACCAATACTTATAAGAAAATGCACATTCTTCACTATTTTAATTATTCAAATTTAAAAACGAATTAACGTCGAAAACAAATTATTATTTTAAAATATTTTAACAAGTTCCTAGAATACTATGCTTTTAATTTTTATAACATACATTAAAAAAAAAACAGTTTTACATTTTGGCGCTCAAAATTCTTTATCGATTAATAAGGTACATACCAATAGCTTTTACTCTATTTAAATATTTTGTATAACCATTCATAAATTAAAAAATCGTATATAGTTTTCAAATAAAAATATATAACATTTCGTTTTTCTTTAATTTGTTTGTGGTTTGCAAAAAACCTTAAAAAAAATTACAGGATAAACATCAGTGAAATCTCGTATTTATTACATAAATTTTCAAATTAGTTTAATTACAATGCCTTTGACCTTTGCACTAATTTTGTATATTAATAATCATTCATTATTTGATGATATCTAATTAGTTTAGAGCATTAAAATTGTTTGAATTGTTCGCATAATTGAACTTATTTCAATAATCCGAATAGATGGGATTATTCGGATAGTTCGAATATGCGATTCGATTCCCTATCGAGTAATTTGTTAATTAAATATTCGCACACCCCTAATTAATATTTATTGTATCGTATTATGTTTTAGAGGACTAAGAAATCTATGAACAGTGAAGAGGTCGCTTTACTTATGGATCTGATAAAAAGAAATCCAATCTTGACCAGTAAGGCGACGAACGCCACCACCAACAGAATAAAAGAAGACACTTGGAACTCTTTAACCACTGCATTTAACGCGAAAGCTCTGTCTGTTAAACGAACGAGAGAACAGTTAAAACTGAAATGGGAAAATTTAAAAAAGGCTGCTCGAAGCAGAGCCAAACAAATAAGTTTGCATAACTTAAAGGTAATCTTATATTACATACATAGTACTAAGATAAATAAATATAATAAGTTTGTAAATCTAACGAGTCAGCACTTTTAGATCTTTGTGAATTAAATTGTTCCAAGTGTCTTCGAATAAGTTATAAAACAAAATTCAATCGTTTTTAGAAATGTCTATCTCTTTGTCTGAACACGCATAACTGCTACAGTACCGCGTTCACGATAAAATCTCACTAACAAGATCTCTTCGGGTAACATTAATCTTTTTCCTTAAAATCGGTTCACTCTAATCAACAGTTATTAACCGACGAAAAAAACGGAGGAGGTCTCAATTCGTCGCGTAAATATATATTTATTTTTATGTATGATCGCGCATAACTTTTTACAGTATAGTCCGATTTTAAAAATTCTTTTTTTATTAGAAAGAGTATACCCAGAAGTTAGTCCCATATACATGTAAACATGAAAAAAGCAACCCCAAGGGTAGTAAAACAGGGCATGATTTATAATTCAGCTTCCGTGTTGTGTATTACAAATAAATTAAGCATGTAATAATTAGTAAGATCATAGCCACAAAAAATTATAAAATAAAAACTTTCTAACAAAAAAATTAAACCGCCGAAAAAACTAAAAAGCAAAAAATAATAAACCTTTTACTTTATTCATCTTAATAACTAAGTTCTTAAACTAATGTACGTATACCTAAGAAATTTTGAGTCGGCGCCAAACAATCAATGAACAAAGATCACTAGATTATTTAAATTCACAAAAATAACCAAATCAAATTCAAAATCCAATGTGAAATCTCCAGCGGTAACGTGTGTGCCCGTTCGGGTTGCTTCGTAAGCGCTCGGCATGCAAGGGGTGTGACACGCAGAGCCGCCGTCGCGCATAACGCTTTACGTAATTAATTAATTTGCTTGTTTGGCGCCGATTTAAAATGACTTTGGCATACTTACATTAGTTTAAGAACTTAGTTATTAAGATGAATAAAATAAAAGGTTTATTATTTTTTGCTTTTCAGTTTTTTCGGCGGTTTAATTTTTTGTTAAAAAGTTTTTTTTAATTTTAATGTCGACGCGACTTAGGTACGAGAGTAAAGTAGATAAGAAAGTGTTTTGGTGTGGTAGAATCACGCTGAAGCTATCAGTGGGTTCAGCATGAAGGGGTCGGCTCGTCCGGGGTAGTACCATCCTCTCATAGAAAACCGACGTGAAGTAACATTGCTTGCATTGTTGCGTTTCGTTCGGACACTGAGAGTGCCGGAGACCCATCTCTCCTCACCATTCCCTTCTCCTCTTCCCTTCCTCTCCCCCCTCGCCTAACAGACTGGCAACGCACTTGCGACTCCCCTGGTGTTGCAAGTGTCTATGGACCTTGGTGACCACTTAACATCAAGTGACCCACCTGTTCGTTTGCCTCCTATGATATATAAAAAAAGAAATGGACTTAATAAATTCCGATGATTTTATTGTATTTTTACATTAGGTTCCAGGCGGACGGAGTCGCGGGCACAGCTAGTAAAAAATATAATCATATACCTCATTTTTGGCGAATTATTTGTCTGTCACGTAATGCCTTTTATATTTTATTTATAAAACTGTGTTATTTGACTCTATATTTCGTAATAATACTAGTGACATTGTACGTAATATAGTTCGTTTATTATGCACAAGTGAAGTGAATAGGAAATATTATCACGCAGTATGAATTTTGAGATGTCAAAAAATATCCCTAGAAAGTTTTAACAACCCTATCAGTTTGTTAAAACATTGAGATTATCACAACACACTTGTATTATTATTACCTTCTTGACAATGACAGGAATAACCTAGAAGATTGTTTGCAAAAAAAAAATTATATACCCAATCTATGTTTTAGACTGGTCGTGGTGAGCAAGATTTTACTCCTCGGGATGAGATATTGGGAAAAGTGTGTGAGATCCTGGGGTCTACTTGCACTAGTACCATAGTGTCTTCTGATGATGATAGTGTACCGCTTCAAATTGATTTAGATGCTTTCAGTAATAAGGTGGAAAGAGTCCCTGCTGATACTCATACAAAAGGTATATATACATTTCATATGTAGTCCTGTGAAGCTGTTAAGGCCTTGCTAGGTCAATAGCGTAGTCAGTTCGAGAAAAAAAAAAACATTTCATATTTAACTATGCTTTTGTAGTGTATTGATTTATTGAATTTGATTGTAAATATGCTTCTTGTTATATAGGCATAGAAACAAAATTAAAAGAAAAAGTATGCGAAGATTCTCATAGAGCTGGGAGTGCTGGGAGGTCAAAAAGCGACTTTCTGTTAAAGAGGTCAAAACAACAAAGACTAAAGCGAGGTATAAAATGTTCTTAGATTTCTTCAGATTTCAATTTTAAAGTATTGTTTATTATTTATTTTTTTTAACATATCGATAGAAGAAAGCCGAATTGTTGTAACTTGAAAAACCCAATTATAAACCGGAGGCAAAAACTGTTTCAAAAATTCATAAGTCATTTTATATTTATAGAGATAGAGTTGAAAATCGGTATGTTGTAGTCCGGTGAAGCTGTTAAGACCTTGCTGGGTCAATAGCGTAGTCATTTCGAAAAAAAAAAATCGGTATGTATTTATATAGCAAGCAATTCCAAATAATATCTGTGACACACTGTGATTTATGATAAACAAGGTAGTATCTACTTTATTTTTTAAAAAATGTACATTTTCCCCTAGTTCCAACTTATTCTTATGTGTAGTGCTAAAACTGGCCATAAAACCAAGATCGTATCGATGAAAAAATTAATCGTAGGAAAACGAAACCCAGTCCGTACGAAGCGGTATTTTTTTAATACAAGAATATGATAAAAAGTGATTTAGCTCAAAATTTCAATTACGATATTTCCGATTTTTATCGTCGATATGTAGAAAGAACTATTCTATTATATCTATTATTATTAATAACAAAATGTATGGGTGTATACAACCCAACATCTAATGAACAATTGGTTATAAGATTAAACTGTTTTTATTTTGTATTTCAGTTCGAAAGAATGCAGAACTCAAGTCTCGGGTAGCACGTAACTATGCCATAGCTCGTTACTTCGAAACAAAAACACAAAAATTACATTTAGAAATTAAACTTCTAAGATTAGAATTAGAAGAGAGAAAAAATAAAATCTTCAATCAATAATTTTATATCAATATCTACGAAATAGATCTGATCTAATATGTTAACTGTAATGTATATTATTAAGCATTTGTTAAAAAAAACATACTTATAACAATGTAAATAATGTTTAGATTAGTAAGCAACCTTTGTATTAAAAAATTTAAAGTTTTATATATATGAAGTTATGTACAGCATGAATAAAAGACAATATTGTTTTGTAATTTAATAAATTATATTTCAATATAGTGTAATACAAGATTTTCAATCTGCATTCATTTAGTAGGTGGTAGAGCCACGCTGAAGCTATTACTGGTTTCAGCATGAATGGGTCGCTTCGGCCGGGGTAGCACCACCCTCTTACAGAAAACCGACGTGAAGTAAAATTCTTTGCATTGTTCCGTTTCGTTCGGTTAGAGCTCCGGAGACCCATCTCCCCTCCCCTCTCCTCTCCCATTCTTTCTCTACATTCCCCCAAATACAGGCTGGCAACACACTTGCGACTCCTCTGGGGTCGCTTGTGTCTATGGACGGCGGTGACCGCTTACCAACAGGTGACCAGCATGTATGTTTGCCTCCTATATGATATAAAAAAAAAATCACAAATCATATATCACCTAAGTATTGAAGATGATTAAAATGAACCTTGTTCTCTCTGGATAATTAGCTTGATCTGTATTAGCTGATACAAGAACTTCCATATTGGCGTGAATTTCCACCTCAACCAGATTATTTAGGCTAGAGTTACACTTGTACAATTGTGGAGCTACTGTATTGATAACTAAATTACTGTATTGACTCATACACTTTCTTTCGTAGTTTCCGGACGAATACAATCTGCCATTTTTCAAGAAACGAGCCTACTCCTTTCTCAAAGGCCGGCAACGCATTTGTGATTCTTCTAGTTTCGCAGGTGTCCATGGACGGCGGTGATCACTTATAATCAGGTGACCCGCATGTTCGTTTGCCGCCAATAGTATAAAAAAAATACAAGGCTCAAATGCAAATCAGAAATACTGTTGAAAATGTATTTTCCACACACCAAAACATCTAAAAAAAGAAAACCAAACCAAAGAGAAACTTTATAGTTTATTTATATCCACATATTTCTTTTAATATCATTATTAATATGTGAAGTTACATTAACTAACATTACCTATAAATGCACTTTTTTGTTTAAATATGAGCACCTTTTTTTTTCGAACTGACTACGCTTTTGACCTAGCAAGATTTTAACAGCTATACCGGACTACATACGACATGAGCATCATTATAGAGTTGTTCATCTTTAATTCGATGGTTTAGTATAGAAATCAACAGGGATGGTTTTAAGGAATATACACTGTTCCTATGAAGCTATCTGTTTCTGTGTGACCTAGTCTTCATTAAGTTGATAAGTATGTTGTAATTGTATCCCAATACATAAAATTTTCATCCCTAATCCTTGCAACATATAATCTATAGTGATATTGTATTCACACTGAATAGAAGGAGGAGTTTAGGAATCATAAGTGGATTTTTTTATTGAATGTTCAAAATTTAATGCACAATAATAAACAACAAACATAACGACCCCATTGGATTCGTTCAGCACGTGTCAGTATAAAGCAACACATTCAATAAAAAAATCCACTTCTGATTCCTAAACTCCTCCTATTTCTGAACGTATGAGGAATGAATAAGTTAAACTATATCACCATAGATAGAATTTAAAGTTCAATTCACATATAGACAGAATGCGAAACAAAGCCGCTATGGTCTTGGGTCGCCTCCATCCGTTGCTTTGTCATAAGAGTAAGATGTCCCTCAGACACAAGCTCACTTTGTATAAGACGTGTATCCGTCCCGTGATGACATATAGCTGCCCCGTTTTTGCGCATATGTCCAAAGATAACTTTGATAAGCTGCAGGTTCTCCAAAATCGCGTTTTACGTAAAGTGACCGGTGCCCCGTGGTACATCCGGAGAGTCGATCTCCATAGAGAACTAGAGATCCCTTCTATCTGGGCGTACGTAAAATCACTTACGACTAGTTATTTTGAAAGAGCCGCGAATCATCCCAGTCCGTTAGTGGTATCCGCCGCATACAATGAACCCGTACCTAACGCTGCGCGTTATAAAAGACGTCCGCGACACATTTTTACCGACCCTCCTGATTCAATCACGTCAGCGAACGATCAGTACCAGCCTGTCCCTCGAAACAGAGCGTGTTCACGTCCACGCCCGCGTACCCACAGATCACGCCGCCGTGGTCTGGGGGTTTATTTCGCTCCCGAATAACCGATTAGGCCTCCCACGGCAGCGGCTCAAGCCTAGGTTCGATCCCTCGGTAGGGAGCCCTTGAGTGCGTTGCTTGTGCGATACGGTGACACACAAATATACATCACCGCTACAACACTACACGATCACCCCCACACACGTGCACGCCTACACGCTTACACATGAAAGTGGAAGGGTTTACTTTTTTCCCTTATCGAACTGAAAAACTCTCAATTTTCCGATATTAAATATATGGAGGAGATGTTGAGGCGTGTATGGTACACATATATGTTTCAACAACTCATACATATATGAATAGTTAGCTAAGATAGGTCGCGATTTTGCATGCAACAGGCAACAGCCAAGCCGAGGTGTGCCGTGCACCCTTGAGCTGGTTACCAAAATAAAATCGGCTGAGTGCCTTAAGCGCTCGCCTTAGTAGTCCGGTGAAACTGTTAAGACCTTGCTGAGTCAATAGCGTAGTCAATTCGAAAAAAAAAGAACTATATTACTTGATAAATTACGAAGGCAAACCTATTATAAGCGATGTTATTCTAATAGAAATAATTGATTGTGTATACTATCAATCAAATTACGAAATCTGGGAAATCCAGTAATTGCAAACAAATCATGTTCAGAGTCACTATGTGTGTGTGTGTATAAATATATTTGTTGTTCAATTGTACTATAGTATACCTACCGTCTCGTACTAGTCGACAAGCATATGATTTTGAGACTCCAACAGAGCCACTGATAAATGAACATGTACAAAAAAACATGTAATCTAGGCATACTAATATTTATAAAGTTTGTGAGTTTGTAACGTTGTTTGTGAGTGTTATTTTGTAGCTATTGAGGAGCTTTATTGTTATCAATAAAAAATTGGAAAAGTTTTTTTTCTCTATGGCCGAATTTCGACCACTGGACAAGCATGCAGTCGTATGTAATAAAACGTATAAGGTTTCACAAATTAATGTATAAAACGATTATAAAGCATAATAATACAGCCGAAATCAGTTTCAGGTTTCCGCTGTAATACCTAAACCTTCCTCATGAATCACTTTTTATGTACTGGTGAAAACCTCATGAGAATCCGTTCAATAGTTTTTGAGTTTATCGCGAACAGACAGACAGATGTGTCAGAGGACTTTGTTTTATTATATGTAGAGGTAATAATACAATATCGTCTATGGCATTCAGGAATAATGTAACTTCCAACAATTAAAGGTCATTTAAAAAACGCAGCAGAACCACAGTTCGTAATACTATCTCA
This sequence comes from Antheraea mylitta, assembly GCA_014332785.1. Classification (NCBI taxonomy): domain Eukaryota; kingdom Metazoa; phylum Arthropoda; class Insecta; order Lepidoptera; family Saturniidae; genus Antheraea; species Antheraea mylitta. The sequence goes on from JACEII010000047.1 coordinate 2,433,112, forward strand.
TACAAACAATTATTACCTCGTTATACCTCTAGGCTAAATATGATGGCATATTTTTGGTACATTTCGAGGACATAAATCGAGTCATAGAAAAAATATTTCAACGTAGTTAAAACGAGTGTGTTTTTATGAACAACACGTAACGGTTGAAAGACACACAAAAAATACTAAGATGTAATCTATTTGTAGAAACATATAATCTGAGACATAAATCTTGAATAACACAAAAGTCGTGCGTAGAAATATTATTCACATAGTTTATAACAGACCGCCATAGGCAACAGAAGCGGAAATACCGAGTTAATGACAGCTTTTGCCCAGTAATCTCTGAGCTGTTGATTGCCCCAGAGGCTCACTGCAACGTTCATAACAGACTTGTATTCTAGATGCCTCTATAAGTCTATTTAGTCGGTGCAGTTAGAAACACATTTGCCTTGTAGTGGTAATTACTAATCGTTACTTAGTCGCACGGCAAATACGTCTATACTAATATTTTAAAGAGGTAAAGTTTGTGACGTTGTAGGGGGTAATCTCAGGAATTACTGGTCCGATTTGAATAATTCTTTCAGTGCTATATAGTTTATTCACCGAGAATGGTTATAGGCTATACCTCATCACGCTAAGACCAATAGGAGCGGAGCAGAGATGAACAATGTTTCAAAATCGGGAGGTTTTTTCTTTTTGAAAACTGCTGCGTGTTAGTGTATCTATTTCACGCAAACGAAGTCGCTGGCAGAGGCTAGTTGGTAATAAACAGAGGTTTTCTATAAAATGATCCTGTTACTCGAATTATGAATTCGAAATAACTTTCTATTTTCAAGCGAAACTGTTAGGTGTCTAATCATTTTAGTTGAACTTTACTGTATTTTAATATTCAAATTGCGATTTTAATATTTTCCATGTCAGAACCAGCTTTCTCTTTTATGCAATTAATAGATTGTTGACATTTAACAGCAGGTAATGGGAGTGCGTTTTTATATTTTAAATACTGCTTATAACTATATTTACATAAAGTACATATCATTTTATTTATTGAAGTATACGTAATATTCTATATATTATATATCAGTTAACTAATTAATAATGGTATTATAAAGACGTAAATTTTGTGAATTTGTGAGATTGTGACGTTGTAAGGCGTAATCTCAGAAACTACTAGTCCGATTAAAAAAAAAAAATCAGTGTTATATAACTCATTTACCGAGGAAGGTTATAGGGTTTTCCAACAAACGTTAGATGTAATCCTATAGATATCTTTAAGTACTTTGTCTCGATGCCTTTCGCATCCTTTGGTATGAGAAAGCTTAATAATAGTAACCACCAAGAACTATGTACTCTATAAGTGACAGTAAAATTTTAATTCAGCAAAAACTATGTACTCTATAAGTGACAACAAAATTTTAATTCAGCAAAACCTATGTGCTCTATAAGTGATAACAAAATTTGAATTCAGAAAAAACCATGTACTCTATAAGTGATAACAAAATTTTAAATCAGCAAAAACTATGTACTCTATAAGTGATAACAAAATTTTAATTCAGCAAAAACCATGTACTCGATAAGTGATAACAAAATTTTAATTCAGCGAAAACCATGTACTATATAAGTGATAACGAAATTTTAATTCAGCAAAAACTATGTACTCTGTAAGTGATAACAAAATTTTAATTCAGCAAAAACTATGTACTCTATAAGTGATAACAAAATTTTAGTTCAGCAAAGACCACGTACTCGATAAGTGATAACAAAATTTTAAATCCGCAAAAACTATGTACTCTATAAGTGATAACAACATTTTAATTCGGCAAAAACCATGTGCTCTATAAGTAATAACAAAATTTTAAATCCGCAAAAACTATGTACTCTTTAAGTGATAACAAAATTTTAAATCCGCAAAAACTATGTACTCTATAAATGTTAACAAAATTTTTATCTTTATGTATCTTGAATATATAAATTTTTTCTGTACGTTTGTATGTTACTTAACTCCTCCTAAACGACTGGACCGATTTTGTTGAAATTTTGTGTGCATGTTACAGTGGATCTTTGAGAATGGTTTAGATTCACAATTGGACCCGGTAGATGGCGGTGCGGTTGACTTTTAGAGTTTTTTTTTTAATTATCAAGGTCAATGTTTAATTTCAACGTCCGTCGGGCCCTACAGTAAAAATATAAAACGGACTTTAAAAAAAATCTGCTCTAAAAATATACTAGATCGTTTTACACTACAGTTTAGTACCTACCTAATCTCGGAATTGTTATAAACGTACCAATATCTACAACACTACGCTTCATATTCGATTTTGAGTAGTTATATGTTAATAGCTTCAAAATCCAAGCTCAATTGTTAATGAAATCGAAATAGAACCGTTTTGAAAGTACATCCTTTACAATAAAAAAATAGTTTTCTAAATATAGATATACAAAAATCCAGTATCATGATGTTTAATATTGTCCACGATGAACTCCGAAACTACTCAAACGATCTTTATAAAATTGATGTATAATTTGATACAGCATAAGAGATAATTTTTTTTTAAACTTTATTTTTGTCAAACAATCTTTCAGATTTTTACTGCAATTGTTGCGTAGTCAATAATATTACAAGCGTCGTGCAATCACTTCAATATTGCGTCGTGTCAGTCAATATTCTAACAAGGTGGTGGATGCCTTGTTAGAACCTTCCAAGGAATTTTTGTGGCATCTCAGAATTTCATGCTCCGTGGTATTATTTTCCATTCACTTCACTTATGCACAATAAACTGTATTACGTAAAACACCACCAAATTTACAAAATATAGAGTCAAATAACACAAGATTATGAATAAAATATAAAATCCACTACATGACAGACTAAAATCCCGCCTAAAACTCCAAGAGATAAGTTATATTTCGATTAACGTCAATTCTATTTTAAATGTCGATTATTGTTATTAATTGTTAGTTTCCCCAGTCTCGAGCAGATGGCGCTTTAAATATGGTTGTTGATAGAGAACTGTAGGACCGACTGCTGTACATATCTCACAGATGGCACCACGTTTTAATTATGAAAACAGTTTATCATAATTTTTGTAATAATTGAGCCACAGCAACGCGTGGCCGAGTCAGCTAATTGGTTTATAAAAGTTGCGAGATAACCAAATATAAAAGATAGATGACTGAGTTAAAAACCTCCTCTCTTTTGAAGTCTGTTAAAACGATCCGATCAAGCAAAGAGGTACAGGATGTCAAAGTGATTTGATAGCGATTCTTCACTATAATTTTATCATTAGTAATTTCATTGAAGCGTGAAGCCCACAATGACAGGCATTTATTTTAAGACGGGGGGGTTAAAGAAGGAATTTGAAACACTCTGAATTCCGACCGTAAAAGTAGTTAGTGTTAATCGGCCCATCTGGTGTCTATATCCGCGTTAGAGAAATTCTCTGAATAGTTTCGTGATTACGGAGCGCGTTCCATATGCGTGGCACGTGTACTTTCAGGGAATAACATTTCAACAGATTTAGGGCATTGCGGAAAGTGAGCTTTATGTGGAGCCGTGAGTTAAATAAAAAATGAATTACATTATTAATCTTGAAAATTTTTTTTGAACTGACTACGCGATTGACCTAGCAAGATCTTAACAGCTTCGCCGGACTAATAAGGCGAGCGCTTGCAGTATTCAGCCGATTTTATTTGGGTAACTAACTCAAAGGTGCACGGCACACCTCGGCTTGGGCTGTTACCTGATACATAAAACATATATATATATATATGTATCTTTCAATTCGATAAGGAAAAAAATAAAACCCTTCCACTTGCATGTGTAAGCATGTGTGCGTGCACGTGTGTGGAGGTGATATGTGTAATGTTATACTTGAAATTCTATGTTCTATATGAATAATTACAATAGAGTGAATACATATATACTATATTGTAGAGAGCAAAGCTTATGAATAGGCCGTAATAATCTTGTAAATATAATCTAACTGTTGTAAGAAAACGTCGAATTTTTGTGAACTTAATACCTTTAGTGATTGTTGAGTGTTTACTTTTATAAAATTTGTTGAAATAATTAAACAATAAATAATCCTATTACTACTAGTGTAGTGTCACAGGTCACTCCATTTGGCTTAGTTATGTTAAACGTAAACGGCGATATTACAAGAAAGTTAAATACGTATTGAATACTTGCTTTAAAAAGGTTAGATTTTAAATGCATCGCGCTCGCTGAATGTTCGATATCTTGCTCTTTTGTCTCGCTTTGGCTAGGTTAAGTAAGACTTGCGAAAAAAGGATAGCGCGAACTGGCCTCAGGCGAGCGCGGTGCATTTAGTATAAAATCTTTTTAAAGCATGCAAGTATTTAATACGTATTTAACTTTTTTGTAATAACACCGTAAAGATTTAATATTGTAATATTTTTGTTACTCTTTTATTTATGCTTCTGGAAACCTGTTAGTAGAATTTTATTTATATGTATCTCTATTACCTATAGTTCAATAATTCTAAAACGGAGTTAATTTATTTGAAACGAACTTCAGTGACTCTTATTCAAATGGCAACTACATTAACCTTTTAATCAAATTTAAAGCATATGTAAATAATGCAGGTAAATTATTCAGAACTATAATGAAATTTAAATTATGTACACAGCTGTCGATGTATTACGTAAAAGAATTTTAAAACGTAATAACTTATAATTAATACCACCAGAGATACAATAGCTTATTAAATTGAGTTTTACGAGTAAATGCTTGTTAGGAACGTGAGCTTAATATTTACGATGCGGTTGAAACGTTCATCTATACTAGTCTATACTAATATTATAACGAGGTAAAGTTTGCGAGTTTGTGAGGTTGTGAATTGTGACGTTGTAGGGGGTAATCTCAGGAACTACTGGTCCGATTTGAATAATTCTTTCAGTGTTATATAGCTCATTCATCGAGAATGGTTATAGGCTATATATCATCACGCTAAGACCAACAGGAGCGGATCACAGACGAAAAATGTTTTAAAATCGGGATGTTTTTTCCTTTTAAGAACGCGAACGAAGTCGCGGGCAGGGGCTAGTGTTTATATAAAAGTTGTTTTCAAACGCGTTTTATAACGATGATTATACCATAAATAATAAATTGCACATTTCCACAGTACGCTGTTCCAATGCGAAATTGATATCGACTGTATTATTATGATTAATAATCGTTTTATACATTTATTTCTTGTAGTCCGGTGAAGCTGTAAAAAAAAAACATTTATTTGTAAAACCTTGTACTTTTTATTACATACGAGTGCCCGTTATTATGCCTGAATTTTCCTCGTGAATTAGTTTATTTACTGGTGAAAACCGTATGAGAATTTGTTCAGTAGTTTTTGCGTTTATCGCGAACAGATAAACAGAGGTGGGAGATGACTTTGTTTATATGTAGGGATCATTGATATACAAAAAACCCAAGATGCACATGTTAAGTCTCACAGCCGGCTCACGAAAATGAGTGCATTATGCTGTCATTTCAAATAGTCTCGCATCGCTTGTGTCCTTGTAAAAACAACTTTAAATCATTTAGCTAAGGTTGAATTTGGAAAACCATAAGTTAATCGCATAACTATAACTACGCATGTATATTGGGGATTTTTACGGCCGGTTTTGAACGCTACTTTTATTCGAAACTCTGTGTCTTGGGTTTTTATATGTCAATGGTAGTGATAACAATGCAATATTGTCCATAACACTCAGGAATAATATAGCTTCCAACAATTACAGAATACTAAAAAAGAATCAATAGTTCATAATACTACTTCGTACAAATAGATCTTAATACGTTATACCTATATGTGATGTGATAATTTTTGGTACATTCCAGGATCATAATATCAAGCTATATTAAAACATCTCAACGTAGTTAAAAGGAGTGTGTTTTTCTATACATCATGTAACGGTTGAAAACACACAGAAAAGACTAAGATGTAATCTATTTATAGAAATATATAATCTAAAACATAATCTTGAATAGAAGTGCTATTTATAAGATTTGGGTATAATTTATCAAGTTTTTGTTAATTATTTGGGTGGGACAACGTCCGTCGTGTCCGCTAGTTAAGGTAGTCTAAACAAAGCGACGGAAGTCGAGGGCACTTGTTAGTAAAATATATATTAAAAAAATTACCATATGGATTATACAAAGACAACATTACAATTTAAAAAAGGTATCTGACATCTCTACTAATAGTAGATCGTGTGATGACATTTTAATTCTTTATGAGTCATTCGTATTATGTCACCAGATACTGGTATTAGTAAATAAAACTTTCTATTAATTATCTGACATGTATAACTTTCAATGTTCTAAAAATACACTTAAGTTAATGACTTAATTTAAATTCAGTCGGCACACCCCCTAACAAGCTTTTCGTGAATCCCCACACAATGCCGTACAGTCACGATGTCGTCCACGTGTCGCGTCGGGGGCATAATAACGCCCCTATACATAACTAGACTATATACAGTAATCATACAAAAGTCCGATTCACACTGTGCGGTAATTTTATTTATATTTCGTCTGACACTGATGATTTAGCTCCATCGATGACCAGTTGTTAAGAAAGTACGATAAACTATGACGTGATGCAACCAATATGTGCAATTTAATATTATTTCAAAAACAAATTGGTACTAATTAGTTCGATGGATCGGCACCTCTAATAATCCGGCAAACTACGTTCACGCTCCCCTCGCTTCTCTACACCTGTGCCACAGTTCACATAACAGACAGTTTGGAAACTCCCTATAAACTCTCACACCGGCACATTCACACAAGCATGCGCATCGACACGACCCCTAAGCGAACCTCGCGGTGCTGTCCATAGAATTCCTTTCAAAACCTCTCGTCGATACGCGTGTTTTTGTGAGTGTGCCGTTTTCGAGCGTTTGTTCGTAGTTTCCGTACTGTGTCTCATATTTATACTGTGCCTGTGCGCTCCGGTTGCTACTACAAGTTGCACAAAAGCAGATCTCGATAAAGGATTACATATTTTAAAAACATATTTACATGTTTATTTAATATATATACACTTTTATTCCCTCTATGAAATACATTATTTTATTCATTACCTATGACTTTTTCAATACAATCCAGTAATCCGAACATTCCAATAAACAGGCACCCTCCGGTTTTCAATAGTGCCGGATTAGTTAGATTATACTGTACTTTTATATCATATTTTTGTCGATAACGCTTTGGATTACTCATAATCGCTTCGTATCTTAGTACTGATTGTAGTTTCTATTATTGATACTGATCTAGTATAATCTACATTCGCTATTTTAGTTTGGATAATTTATAAACAAATATTTAGCAGGAAATGAAAGTAACAAAATGATTTCAAGTATGTTTATAACTGCCATATTTGGAATCTATGCTATAATAAAACTGTAACAAGTCGAAATCTGTACTTTAAATATTTTTTGAAAATTTTAATCAGGATAGACTATGTTATCGATATAGAAGCCAAAAATAATCTTTTTACAATTTTTGTCTGTCTGTCTGTCTGTCCCTATGAACACGCATCGCTCTGAGAGTACTGAACCAATCTTGACGAAACTTGGCATAGTGATAGCTAATATTACGAGATTACATCAAATATACTTTTTGTCCCATAAAACGCAAAGGGTTCTTCAGGATAAAGGATTAAAGTCTAGAATCTAAATCCGTATTACTCTGAAATTACTGAACCAATTTTAACGACACTTAACACATTGATAACTGATATTACAAGGCAACATCCAGGATACTTATTGTCCCATAAAACGCAAGGGGTTCTCCAGGAGATTTGAAATTTGTAGTTCATGTAATTCTTAACGGAATTTGGTAACTTTTCTTTATGTTATATAAAGCAGTAAGATTAGATAAAAGTTTAAGCTACATTTCATCACGCTATGCATCTTCAAAAAAAAAACAAAATGGCTGACCGGTGAGATTCGAACCAACGTCCCCGTCGATACGGATAACTCGACATACGGATGATTGCGCCAAGACGAACTAACGTTACATGGCGAAATTAAAGTTTATTGGTCCACAAAACTGACTACTATCTAGTAACATACATAAGGATGAATAGTATTAGAATAGTTAGAAGTATAAAATCTAACGGCTAATTTATATTAACGTATGCGTTTGTTTTTTATTATGAAGCATTTTATTTTCATTGATTCATTATCAGACTACAACGATTGTAAAGAATAACTTATATTCTATTATTTATTACGATGTAAGAAAACCATAGTATTTAAATATAGTACCTATTTTTTTACAGCTGTTGGTCATTAAAACAGCGACCAGGTACTCATGTATTTTTTAGATGGCGTTTTAACATAATAATAGCTCCATGGCAAATGTTGTCATGTTGAAATTTGACAGAAAACGGTGATTGTGGTTATCATTATAAAATTTAGATTTATGCTAAAAGCGATAAATAGTGGAATAATAAACTTTAAATGTCGTTTATTTTTTACAGAGCAACGCATAACTTTTATTCCATTTCCGTAAAATTCCATTTCAAAGTAGTGTCTTATAACTATAATAAAACTGTAACTAGGTCAACACTTTAAAGTATTAAATATTTTTTGATAATTATAATCGAGGTGAACTATGTTATCGATATAGAAGTCAAAAATAGTCTATTTACCATTTTTGTCTGACTGTCTGTCTGTCTCTGTGGACACGTACGTACCACTCTGAAAGTAGTTACTGAACCAATTTCGACGAAATTGACACAGTGGTAACTAATACTACAAGATTACATTTAGCATACTGTCTGTCCCATAAAACACAAGGGGTTCTCTAGGGTAACGGATGAAAGACTAAAATTTGTTTTCAATGAAATTCTTGACGGATTTTGGTGAATTTTCTATGTGATATGTATAGATACATTTAGACAAATTAGCTAAACGTTTATGTTATACTTCATATTTTTATCATTTTGTATTCAGGAAATCCCTGTTACCACCGATCCGATTATGAATTTCTTTTCAATGTTAGAAAGGTATATTATCCCTCAGTGTTATAGATAATGTTTACTTTGGAAAATTATTTTCAATAGTTAATCACAAGGAATGTAATTTAAATTGACAAATATTAATTTATCGCTAATACTGGGAAGACATTTATCGGCAATATATGTAGGTTAGTATTATCTTAATTGAACCCGGTAGGCGATGCTGCGAATTGGTTTAGGTTTATTTTAGAGAATTTCTCATATACCAACTATATTTGAGTGAGTCCCTGTATAGTTCGGATTTACAATTGAAAACGGTAGATGTTGCTGCGATCGCGTTTCAGTTTTATTAAGATTTTTCACGGATAACAATACAATTAAAACAGGTAATAATCGGTTTTGTGCAGACCTAGTTGCACAGGTCAGCTAGTAATAAATAAATAGCATCATTACGATATTATTTAATTCCAATTAAATGCTGTATTATTATTGTTTTATTTCAAAATTATTATAATCTATATATAAAAAAAAAGAAGTAGAGAGTTCATAGTCTATGTGTTAGATAACTAGCAGAATGCCACTTACGTCGCTCGCAATAGCAAAGCATAACATATGTTTTCTGTGAAGTTTCGTGAATTAAAGTTTTTTCAAAACAATCACATATAATGTCAGTCTAAATCGATAAGTGAAGATTACATTGCAGGATGTGAATTATCGTGCTATGTGGAACGATCTCAGCGCAGGTAAATTTATTTTCCTTGTAGGTAACTTGGGTATTTCCTATAGCAAATATTTCGACTGCGGTCATCACATTAATCCCCGGTCTGATGGAAAATATACTATCAATAGCATATTTATATTACATTCGCAATAGGATGTTAGGAACGTAACATTTCTATTATTATAGTTTCCGACAACATTTCATTAATTAACACCTATATTGTAAAGCGATAAATTAACATCTACCATTCATTATAAATTAACTAATAATCTTAGAAAGTTTGTGACGTTATAACATATCTATAGCGATAATTTTTACGCCGATATAAAAAATACCACGTAAATATTCAAATATTTAAAATCAGGAAGTATAAATAAAAAAATAGGCTATTATTTAAAAGTAATGATTAGCAGGTAGCAATAGAGTATTATTAAAAATCCAGTCTTCTTATAACCTCGAAATAAGACTGGTTTTTGAACAAATGATTGACTTTTGTTTGGACGTAGGTAATCTTATAGAACTTTTTAACTGCATCCTTACTAATATTATAAACCAACTCACAAAATGAAAAAGAAAAACGATTTTGAAACATTCTTCATTGGTGCTCCGTTCTTATTGGTCTTAGCGTGATGATATAGCCTTCCTCGGTAAATGAGTTATCTAACACTGATCAGATTTATAATATTAGTATAGAAGTACAGATATAAATGCAAATGTGAGTGTGTTTATCTCTTTGTTATAATTTCACGCCTTAATTACATAACTGACCATAATATCCACAGCCACCAAAAAAAAAAAAAATTGAATACACGTTGTGTACTCTCTGACTTGTATGTACATCATGATTTACAAATATGCTCATATATGCTCAATATGCTCAACAGATCAAAGGAGTAGGTAGTGAATTGTTTAAAATTGCGATCACTCCTTTCTTTCTGATGATCTTTGTGCGAAACCAACAAATTTTAAAAAGAAATTACACGTTGTAAAAAGTACAGAAAAGGACATAGGTTAGTTTAAGATTTTATATCCAGAAGAATCTCCTTCTGGATATAAAATCGCGTATCTACGCGATGCCGCGCACCCGATTAGGCCTGGAAGGGTTTACTTTTTTCCCTTATCGAACTGAAAAACTCAATTTTCCGATAATAAATATATGGAGGAGTTGTTGAGGCGTGAATGCTTGGTACACATATACGTTTCAACAACTCATACATATATGAATAGTTAGCTAGGTTAGCTAAGATAGGTCGCGATTTTGCATGCAACAGCCAAGCCGAGGCGTGCCGTGCACCCTTGATCTGGTTGCCAAAATAAAATCGGCTGAGTGCCTTAAGCGCTCGCCTTAGTTGTCCGGTGAAGCTGTTAAGACCTTGCTGGGTCAATAACGTAGTCATTTCGAAAAAGAAAAAAAAACGCGATGCTGCGGACAAAATATAATTTTATAATTTATACCATTCTTACACAACGTCGACAGATTCTAAGAAAACTATAATCTGTGAACACGTCAAGAGGAACGTGACTCGAAAACATAATACCTAAAATTGTTTAGTAAAACCATTTCGATTCGCTGCTAATTACCCGAATCAGTTAAGTCTGACGTCATAGCGAGAAGGAATATAATTGCCTTCTATGTGGATATCAGATATCGGTCAATACACGAACCTAAATCACCTTTCACGCCACATTACATAGTTCAAAGTTCGAACTGTGGTAGGTCAAAGTTAATCGAACCAGTAATATATCCTTAAAATATCTGATCTAAATAAAGTTTTACTACCTTTAACAATGACGCTCGAGGTGAACGTTCGGACGAATCACCCACGTACATCAAATATTATGGATTTACTATTCCAGGTAGGTTTTTTTCATGCACTACTGTGACAATGAATTCATCGAGTGAATGGGACCTGTCGCTTAGTACAATACGATCCAATCCAACAAAAAAGCGGCGTCGATATGGTCACCATGTATATACAAATATTATATAATGTGGTATTGAAAATATGAAATATTAGACCTGCGGGATAATAGCGTACTTATTACAATTTTATGAATCGCGACCACAATACACAACGTTATAAAAGCATTGACTATGAATCCACTTGCGTACATATGAATTGTGACATATACTTTATATAAGTATATAGGCAATATTAATAAAAAAACTAGTAAGAAGCTACATTACTCCTAAATAATGTACGCTATTTTTACGGAGAGAAGAAAAGAACCTAAAGAAAAATAACAGCATATTTAATCGATACAAAATCACTTGCTTCATTCGGGAATTCAATCTATTGTGAACAAGCATTGTATAACAACAGTCCACGTTAACATTTTTGACCGCTTTGAATATAGCTGCGTAGAGCATAACTTTAGCTTATAGCTTAAAAAAAACCTTAACAAATCATATACTTGAATCTTGAATCTATGAATATATGTAAATCCATTCAGTAGTTTCTGAGTCTACCGCAAACAGACAGACAGATGTGGCAGAGGACTTTAGCTATAAATATATGTATTATAATATGAATAACCATCAGTACAATTTAGAATGAATAAATGTCAATTTTACATTCTTATATTCGTATTTTAACCTGGTTTTGTTAATACAATCGTAGTCCGGTGAAGCTGTTAAGACCTTGCTGGGTCAATAGCGTAGACATTTCGAGAAAAAAAAAACAAAAGTTAATACAATCGAGCTTAATAGCTCTTAAAGATATTATGCGCAAATCCAAACTTACAGCTATATTCAGACCAGCCATAAAGCTTGAAGAGGATTTTATAAGACATTGAAATAATTAAGAGACGATAATATATATTGTTCATACAATAATTTCGAAATTTAAAACTATGTCACGATATAAAAAGGGCTCACAAAATCCGTCCGGTGAAGCTGTTAAGACCTTGCTAGATCAATAGCGTAGTCAGTTCGAGAAAAAAAAATCTCACAAAATTTAACACGCCTCGAAATAGGGATCGGACGCCAGTCAAGGAGAGCTGCCCTTGTGGCCAGAGTACTTTGTTACAATTTTTTATAATATTGCACCGACATTAGTGTTGCGTTCGAGTCGACAAGCTAATGAATTATCGACGTCGATATTCAACCAAACAATAATATAATAGATATCTGTACATAAATATAATAACAAGTGCAGTGGTGGCCAACCTTATTTAAAGCAAGTGCGCAATGAAGTATTTATACAGCGCGGCGCGGTAGTCACCTGTTTTTTTAGCTGTCAAAAATCGTTGTAATTGTGAGCAACTATTGTTATTATTTTTAATCCAATTAAAATTTCTAATCCAAATCCTTTATTTTCCCTATGTTTTATCAAACATATCTTTCATACAAACCTTTTTCTCACAATTTGGAACATACCTAACAGACAATTAACCAAATAGATGCAGCTTCCCATAAGTAATACGCTTACATACATTCGGATATTGATTTTTATTTATAAGATTGTAATTTATTGCTTATACATGATATATGCTTACCTGTCATGTTGAATCAATGCTATAGAACTCGCGACGAGGTCTTCAAATTGTTTCTCGCTAGCCGAGCTACCCTGCCGTTTGTGATGGTGAGGTGTGTTCGTTGCAGACGACACTGGACTTAGGGAATTAGGATTTTCAGATGTCAGCGTTTTCGCAGCGACGTTTCCACTAGATTTGCTACCGAATATTCGCCACGTGACTGTCGTCGACGATGGTTCGTGGTTCTTCGAAGAGTTGCTGCTCTTCCATGGGAATACTCCCCTGTAACAAGAAGAGGTAAAACTGAATAAAATGACGTATTGTTGGGGCTGGAGTCGACACAATATAATATTTATATACGATTTCGATCACAATTATCAGTATATTTATATATTTTACTAGCTTTTATTTCTACTAGGCAGAACCCGCGACTTCGTCCCCGTGGAATAGTTACTTTGGGCTAATGCTAACACGCAGCGGAAGCTTTCAAAAAGAGAAAACCCAGGTTATGAAATATGCGTTATTGGTGCTCCACCCCTATTGGTCTTAGTATGATGATATATAGCCTATTCTTAGATAAATAAGCTATCTAACACTGAAAGACATTTTCACATCGGATCATTAGTTCCTCCAACTAAGCTGGCTCAAGCAAACAAACTCTGCAGCTTTATAATATTAGTATAGATTTAGTCGTATGGTTAAATAGAGTATCCATCGCTTATTATAGTCGATTGATTGATTAGTCTTTTTGTTATTGAGAGGTTCAGTATATGTGGAACAGAACAGTGCAGCGATCAAAAACGTGTTACTCTTTAGCACCATACGGGGAGCTCGTGCAGAGAAATGAGAGTTACAGCAATATTGGTATGATATTTAAAAATAAATATCGATTTATCCAACATCGATATACTCCAACACTAATCGACCGATCAGCATAAAAGTTTCTTATATTTATTTTCCTTTGTGCGACAATCTGTCTCCTTCCCGGGACAATAAATTATGGGTGGGTCGGAGTTTTAATTGGCATTCGCGGTATGCGAACTGTGTCGCGGCCTTCTATAATTTACTGGGACTTAAGATGTCTTAGGGATTTTTTCTTGTTTTAGCCTGCAAGTTCTTAGATTTTCCTCCATCAAATCTCTTGCCAAGCTGTTTGAGTGGTTCGTTATACGTTCATTCTACTGATTTGTCTACATATACCTGGGTTATTCGGCAAATAGAAGTTGTCACGCCTTTTTTTTTTATATTAACGTGGGGAAATCCCTAACGGATACGCTACCCTCCCGGGGGAGAGGGTAGGTTATGTCCGATTCGCACGGACTAAAACCCCACGGTGTACCGTCCGCCGCATGAAAGGGGCAGCCAGGGATCGAGCATGCTCACTGACCTGAAACTGCCCCTGCGGCAGCCTGGCGAGTGAACGGCAGGCTTCGCCCTACTATAGAGAGGCTACTGGGTACACGACCAGCAGCCTCCCCTCGTCAGTCTCACCCGTGCAACGAGGAGATGGGGGGCCCCGCCCCATCCCCTCAGGTTTGGCGACGGTTTTGGGAGGGACGGGCATTACGCCTCGACCCTCCCGCTGCTCTTCTTTGGCGGAGAGGACCACTTCTGGGATCGACCTCCCGGGCCCTCTCCGTCGCCTCCTTCTGTGAGATGACGGTCTCGCAGAAACCTAAGAATTTTTCGTGAACAACGTCTTTATGTTATCCATTTCACTACAACTATAGCGCTGCAGTACAATAACTCCTCTACCGTTCAATCGACCGTCATAAAATTTGGAATATGTAGATATTTAAAGAGAGAAAATATTATTTTTATATAACTAAATTATTTATTACTTTATTTTACTAGTGGCTTCGGCCGCTTTAATATAGACTTGATGCACTCTTCGTTAACAGGTTTTTTCTGAGTGAAGAGTACCAGTGAACTTCTTTGTACCCCTGATAACGTGTATGGAAAATTTCTTGCAGAACGGTTGAGTAATTAAGGCATGAAAGCGTAACAAACAAACAAACTCACTTTCACATTTATATTAGTTAGGAAATCAAATAACAAATAGTAACAAACAACAACAAATTCGGGTGAAGCCGCGACCACGGCTAATAAAGATCTACATACTACACTTGTATTTGATTCCTGGCGGTCTTTGAGTTCTTATTGTACTGCATTTATATTGCGAACTATAAAATTATTATTCTATGTAATAAAACAAGTACAAATGTACTTTAACGCAAACAACAGAGACGATTACATATGTGACCCTCATACGTACAAACAATTACAAGTAAACAAAGAAGACAAAGATCTATCGACGAGTCAAACACGTACCGTATGAGCATCGAGAAATAAACATACATAGTCTGTTTTAGTGACAAACACGTACTATAGGACATTTTGCCTTAGTACCGTCATTTAGATAATAAAAAAAAAAAAAACAATAATTTAAACTCATTACCCACTTTTGCACCCACAATAATATCTGTATAAACTTGTACATTAATCACTACATACATGGTTTTCATTAATAGATAGAGTGGTTCAGGAGGCAGATTTGATACATAATTTGTCAAGATTTTTTGTAAATTGATTTAAATATAACGATAAATCTTGAAAGTGTCGGAAACAGTCTTTGAGATATAACAAAACAATTGAGATACGTAATAAACGACATAGGCGAAGTCGCGGGAATCAGCTAGTTTTATATGGACTATATACATAAGTACACATGAATCTCGTAATACCTAAATTGATATTAGATATTTGAATTCAATTAATTGTAGAAAGCGAACTAACTTATATATTAATAATAGAATCATCATTGACTATTACTTTTTTTTTAAAGGGTTTGGCCACAAAGCTGCCATGCTCTTATTGGAATGCATAGAACACACAATCTTTATTTACCTATTATTAATAACAACGTTGATTAGTCTGTAGTGCATCCTGGCTTCGTCCGACAAAGGTTAAACCACAATGCCCTTATAGACCCTAACGCAACGTAAATGCGTATCAATCATTAGACAGTACTCTCGCCTTTCCACTTCAATATGGAGACATTCCAGTGATTTCAATCTATGCTAATATTATAAGGCTGAAGAGTTTGTTTGGTTGAACGCGCCTATCTCAGGAACTATTGGTCCGATTTAAAAAATCTCAATAGGAGCGGAGCACCAATGAAGAATATTTCAAAATCGCGGATTTTTCTCTTTTGAAAGCTTCCGTTACGTGTTAGCGTTAGTCCAAAGCAATTATTCCATGCGGACAAAGTCGCTAGTATTACAAAAAAACAAAAAAAAAAGTATTTCAATAAAATTCGCGATCAATTTAGACGTAATCGGAAATGACAATAGTGCCAGACAGAATGGCATTGTATGATAATTTACATTCAGGGTGCGCGTGGGTTTAGGATGTATGATAAAATGTACCCAGTTTGCGTGTTTTGGACATCTCATGTGCTCGTTCTGTTCACTGTCCTATTCAAATTTCATAAATTCTCTTTATGTATTTATCTATAATTATTTATAAAATACACAAGTAGGTGGTAGTGATTTATACACTTAATATATATCTTAATGATAATAAAAAAACAGGGAGTGTCGTAAAGACACCCGATAGAAGTGAAACTAATATTATAAGAAAACAAGCCAACGTCACGCGGTGTTCCCAGGCGGTCACCAATGCAAATACTAATCGCGCCCAACGTTGCTTAACTTCGGTGATCGGACGAGAATCACTGTTTTTAACTCCTTACCCTGCACAGTGTTTACCTTCACTATTTTACATCAAACAAAAAGGTCGTCGATCAGAATTTTAAAGCCCTGGCATAAAGTGTTCCATTTCTATAATTTACGACAGCTTATTTTTTTAAATCGTATAATATTCTGAATAAGAAACTGTGGAATTTTTCCTTCAAGATTAAACAGCATATTTGCCGTGATTAAGTTTAGGGGTAGATTATAGCCAAAAAACAACAGATCATCAAAATAACATACTAGAATATCATCTAATAAAGTTCCCATAATATTATTGACATTCAGTAATTATCCAGTAGAGAATCATTGAGGACCTACTATGCAAGTAAATAAAGTCTCTGGTAACATTTGAAAAAGTATTACTTGTTTATTATTTTAATCCCACTTTTATGATTGTAAATTATGTTGAATTAATTTGTATACATTCTACATTTCGCTTCTTACATTATTTTGGCAACTGAATAAACTCAGACTTATAGAATGACGTGTGCCACTATAAGGCAACACAAAACAACTGTGTTACTCAAATAAATGACGATGCATTCGAATTCAAAGAGGATGTTAAATAACATTTACTAATATCCACACAATGTTATATAATAGAAACAAACATTACGAAAAGCGACTACAAAACATAACTAATACGTGTAAGTATTCAATACACGATACCTATCAATTGTATATATCCTGATTTAATTTGTAAAGGGCACAAAAAGCAGTGACGCGTGAAAAAAATACACCGAAGATAATCGATCGAAATGAGAAGTATCCATGCAATCCAAAGTCCTTCGTACAATTAGCGTTGTAAATTATATAAGAGCCATACACTTAAATGTAATACTTAAGCTACAAGCAATAGAGATTACATTTAAAGATAATTTAAATGCAATTATAATAGACTAACGTCCGCCCGCCGCTTCACTCGAGTTGAGGGGTAAAAATATAACAAACATACGAATCCACATTTATAATATTAGTCACGATTAGAATTAAATTATGAATAGATACATACACACAACGTCACACAACGAAGATACGAGTTCATAATAAGGACAACTATTTCATAAAACTTGAAATCGATAATGATATACAGAAAACAGGATATCTAAATGGTGTCTTTAATTGGATTAAAACCCACATGACATTCTGATATAGACACTGAACTTTCAATGAACATTAGGAAAACTCAATGTCAATGATTTTATAATACAGTTTGCTTTTTTTTTTAAATGCAACTTAAAAGTATATGAACTGTTAATAAAATAATTTTCTTTAAATTTAAACCGAAATAGAGATACATTAATAAGTACTTAAAACAAATCTTAAATTGTAACAATACAATGACAATTCATTTGTAATACCTTTGACTTAGAATACAAACATTTATATTTTTAACTATAGGGCAAAAAGTAATATGAATATTTTGTAAATAATTTGCTATAAATTATGTCTTTACGAATTTTTTGTAAGACGAATAGTTTCCCAGATATCGCGAAAAAGGTGTTTGCACCCTTTTTTCAAGATGGCGGCCGGGGCGTCGAGGTCGGCAACATCACAAGCTTGGGTTGGGGCTAAGCTTCTATTGACCCCTCGCACATGTCCCAAAAATAAAATTGCGTCCTCTTAAAAAATGTAAAGCTCATATGTAACATAATTGATTAATTAAAAGTTACACAAATCGTTATGTTAATGCATAATCGCAATAACACAAAAAAACGAATACTTTTAATAATAATTGTTCTAAAGACTAAATTGTACATAGTGCTGAGAGAAAAAAAGGCGGGAATCATGCGCAGCTACGTCGCGATCGGACCGCGCTTGGTACGCGGTGGTACGCGACACGCGCCTCGTACGCGGATAACCAACGCGACCTGTCGACATGTTAACTCCTTGCAGGTACCTACTACGATTGGTATGTTATTTTACTTACTTCAAAGCACAACGTCATTATATAAACTCTGAACTGCATACAATAAAGACAATATTGAATATTAACACTATTAAATAAGTTATTTTACACTTTTCCGAGTTGAAAACACCATTAGTCCTAGATTTTGAGACTGGAGATTCTATACACTTACAAAAATTAAATAAAGTCGTCGCTTACAAATTCAATAACAATTTGCTCGACCTGTATTCAGTGTAAGCAATGATATACATTCATTTCTTATGATTAAGAACTCAATACTTACAACGATTTCACCATATAATGCTAAACGGAGTTCTGTGAATCTGTTTAACTCAACTAAACATTATATACAAACGCCATTCGTTCTCAATAATTACCTCTTGAATAATACTTCTATACTATTATTATAAAGCTGAAGAGTTTGTTTGCTTGAACCCGCTGATCTCAGGTACTAGTGGTCCGATATGATAAGTTCTTAGTGTTATATAGTTCATTTATCGGCTATAGGTTATATATCATCACGCTAAGACGAATAGGAGCGGAGCACGAAAGAAGAATGTTTCATAATCGGGATTAACTTACGTATTATTAAAAAATATTTTCACATATTTCATTGATATGTACTTATTTGCACAACTTTCACCACACAAAACCATTCGATTCCTGGAAACTTACATTAAACATTAACCGAATGGTTTTGACGTGACTTTATTATCAACGATATAAAAGCTAATGCAACTCTTGGCGAAGATAGAACTATTGGCGAAAGGTAGGTAAGTTAATTTAAGTAAAGCAAATTATTTCCTTTCAATAAAAA
Source organism: Antheraea mylitta (assembly GCA_014332785.1). Classification (NCBI taxonomy): domain Eukaryota; kingdom Metazoa; phylum Arthropoda; class Insecta; order Lepidoptera; family Saturniidae; genus Antheraea; species Antheraea mylitta. The sequence continues at coordinate 2,452,760 of JACEII010000047.1, forward strand.
AAATCTCCTAAGTGTTGAAATACTACGAGTTATTAACGATACCGCCTAACATAATACTGTTTACTCTTTAATGTGCTAACTCTCATAATTGTTATATTTATATATATGCAATAAAAAAGACCACGTTTCTTCTTCTTTTAATTACAAGTTTTATTTCAAGATATACTTTAAACTTTACCAAATATCATTGAATACCTAGGCTTTGTCTGAAGCGTTCGTCGAAAGATTGAAATAGGTCTTTAGGTAGTGAATTACTGAAATGTTATAAAGGACAGAATACTTCTAAAGTAAAATTCACATGTTAAATATGAATATTAATAATATAATTTACTGTTATCAGAAATACGCAACAGAGACCGATTCTCACGTAACGAACAAAACAATTTGAAACAAAGAACGTATTAGCCATGTTTAGTGCTATTTACTTATACTGTTACAATGAGCAACTGTTTTGTAGTGTATAAAATAAAAGTGTTATAGAGAACAATAGAGTTTATTTGTAATTAAAAAACATTTGTAAAAAAATGCAACGATATAGTTCAAAGCCAAGTTTCATTAGCAAAAGAGTTTAGGTTTTGAGTAAATATAATTTAATGCTTTCCATTTGTTGTATCTCTTTTGTTAAAAAATATACTTAAATAACAATGTGTATGTTTATTTAAAAAAAAAAAACTTTAAACAATATATATATATATACATATACATTATTTTTCAAAAAATACAAAACGGGTATTATTGATTTATCTTTACCTGAGCTCTTGAATATGGTATTGAAAATTACATTTTATTATAAGCCCTGTCGATAGCGAGGCTATTTTATCTATACTAATATTATAAAGAGATATAATCTGCGAGTTTGTGACGTTGTAGGGGGTAATCTCAGAAACTATTGAAAAATTTTAAAAATGCTTTCAATGTTATATAGCTCAATTATCGAGGATAGTTTTAGGCTATATATTACCACGATAAGACCAATAGGAGCGGAGCACCAATGAAGAATGTTTCAAAATCGAGTTTTTTTCCTCTTGAGAGCTTCCGCTGCGAGTTAGCGTTAGCCCAAAGTATCTATTCCACGCGAACGAAGTCGCGGGCAGAGGCTAGTGATAAATAATTAGTCATTTGCGCAGTTCCATGGATTTATTATAGTTAAAACTTAATAATCTAGAAGTGGTAATAGTATACGTAAAAAGATTACATCGTAAAATGAATAAAGAGAATGAAAATGATACAGAAGGACTACGTATTCCTCGGTACATGAAAAGTGACGTCATATTTAAACCAAATAAAATATTATAAGTATACTTATCAAATTCAGTAATATATAACGGAGAAAATATATACATAACGATGTGACTGAATAGTTTACGCAAACATTAACGTTATCACTCAAGAAAGCAAATAGTAGGCACTCATGCGCACAATGGAAACCTATTTTTATTTCAAATTCTTATATAATCTATTATACATAGAACAAGAATGTAAATATGTCGTATTTGTACTTCAAGATTTTAGTGAAAATAATTGTTGCGTCGTGGAATAAGTAATGAAGTACATTTCAGTTATTTTTAGGAATGTCTGTATGTTTGTTTGAAAACGCATCAATGCTAAAGTACTGCGGTGACGATAAAACCTCACCAAGAAAATCATAAAGCATATCCTCGAGTAACATTTACTCTTACTTTCATTAAAATCTGTTCACTCTATCGAAAGTTATAGTAATTTTAATGACAACGCGACTTACGAGAGATAAGTAAATGGACTTAATACATTCAGATGATTTTATTAGTCACTGTTTTTCACATTAAGTTCCAAGCGGACGGAGTCGCGGGTACAGCTAGTACAAAATAAATATCACACCAATTTAACTGCTCGATAAAATATTTTGATTTTTACATAAAATAGATTTCCCCTAGAGGAAATAGAAATGGCATTGTAATTGATTTCAAGTGTGACATCAATGCTGAAAGCTCAAGAAGCCTGGTAATTGAAAAAGTTGATTTTTACATTCCATTTAAATTCGTTATTAAATACAGAAGTGTGTTATTAAAGATACAAAAGAATTAACGACAAACTTTTAAATAAGAGTTAAAGGTGAACTTTCCCTTCATACCAGAACATTCAATGTAGTAAAAGTATCAATTTGCACACTTTTCTTTGTGCGTACACGTAAGCGGTTGAGCAGAGAAATGAAATGAAATATAAAAAGGTTCTAAATTAAGTTCATAGAGTCGAAGTTAACTAATAATAATACCATACTTTTTTTATCTAATTTACATAAAGTGTTAAGAGTAATCATTTAACAAGCATCTGAGAAAGAATTTTATATAATAAAAAAATATTTATTCGAGCAGTTAAATATTTCACCAAAACATAAATATACACCTTAAATTTAAATGTATTCGGAAGAAAAAGATAAATACTAGATATTATAAAAGCATGTTGCCTGTAATTATAACGGAAACCATACGAAAACTTCTGTTCGCAGTCCAAAAGAAATTTCTAGAAATGTCAACGTATAAAGTATGAAACTTTTATGGTTTGCGAGCAATATTTGTTCAAGTGTCATTTTTATCTGACATTGCTGGAGTGAAATACATAAATTTGCTATAGATATGCGTAAACGTGGATCATAAAGATTAAACTATTGATATGTGCTATAGATGTTTTGACAACAATAATAACAATGAATGAAGGGCTTGTTATCTATTGCTAATATTTATAAATACGATCATGTTTAAAAACAGGAAGAAATATATATCCCAAATATTGACGATACTCATCCAATTTCACCTGGGTTATCATTGCTAAATCAGTATCTAAACTATACCCACCCAACACATTCTTGATAATTCAATGTACGTCCGTAAAAACCTTGAAAAGCTGGATTTTATAAAGACCGGCATACTAGAAATTGTGACAAACTAACTGGTCAAGCCATGTTTTATACTCAGTAAAACCAAGAACAGTTTTTTTAGGTAACAGCGTTTGGTTTTACGACAAAGTCCCAAAGAATATTACCGATTTTCCCGACTGTAAATTTAAGCACCATGTTAAGCGGCTTTTAGTGTCAAAAAGCTTCAACATTCAACGGACTTTGATTACAACGACTCTCTTACCTGCATCTAAGTCTTTTTGGAATAACCACGACTTTCCCTCTGACTTGTATATAGCTATATCGGTACTAACAAATCTTGGTGACTTAACATTACGCTCATGCAACACGTCAAAGGAGTGAGTACTGAAACGTATCAAATTGCGATCAGTCCTCTCTCCGTTTCTTTTGCCAATTCCAAATAATCCTTTTGCGAAAATATTAAGTTTAGAAGTAAGAAATTAAAAAGCTATCATAGAGTGGATCAAAATGTGAACGATGTGATGTTTGAAATTGACACTTTGTGTACCCACGAAACTCGGCTATGGCGTGATATGTATTATAAATATTATATATACATATTCGATAGATAGGAGATATAGAAATAAATTATAATTCATGGTTTCAATTTAGCTATCTATAAATTAGAAATCTATTCGTTGAGAACATCATAACATGGTCACTAAATGTGTCATAATCAAATGACTTATTTAAATCAAATAACTACAAGTATGGTATATCTATATTTAATAGCAGTCTCTCGTATCTCAATTTAAGCTATTAACCTCATTTATAGAGAACGATCTCGAGAATCCTCATCGTAAGTTGCAGAATGAGACAAGAGCATGATTCCGACATGCAACAATTATGTGTCGGTCATGCAATAACGTAAGGTCATCGAGTGACCCCATGAGAAATATATGGACAAGGAACGTAATAGACAATTGTGTTATTCTTAGATTCATGTTCTAGAAACGACGATATGTTGTGTCAAATACGTTTTTAAATATTCTACTACCTTTTTACTTGTTATAATTTTTTTTTTTGCTATAATAGTTCTGTATGAGCTTTCAAAGCCAAATTAATTTTATTATTACGTATATTATTTTCTATATAAATTAATTAAAGACAATCCTAAGAACAATATACTATATTAGAAAAATTCATTCTTCTCAAAATATTTTGAAGATTACGCGAATTAATTAATACTGTATTAAAAAACTTTAATACCTTACACTTATATATTAAATTATAAATCCAGCAACATGAATTTAATTACTATAGTAAAGTCATCGAACCGAGAAAAAAAAATGATTGAAAGATTGTTTGAATCCCAAAAGTTTCAATCAGCCCTGTTATGACGTGAAACACAATAATCTAATCAAAGCAGTTGGAGGAGAAAATTACCACAATACAAAAGTATACGTTCACAATAGGAAACACCGATCAGTATGGTTTTGATGGGTATACAGCGATAAGGAGTATACATAGTTATTATCTAAAATGTATATGCTCAAAGTAGGAAGCACCATAGTATAAAACACTATCAACTATTTAACCCGAATGTCATTAACGGGGTAACGGGACATGTGACTGAAAGATACATACATAATTATGACCGCAAACAAGGATGTACATTGTGTACAAAACGTCGTATACGAAACAGGTTAACAAGTACAGATCAAAAATCAATATTCAATCAAAGCCGTAACTTACAACTAACTATATTAACAAGTTTTCTGAAATAACAAGCTGATCTAGGGAGTACACTCTAAAGCACATTAGGAAAAGTAAGTTATCTAAAAATATCTATATCCAAAAAAATACTAGTAAAAGATTCCATAACAAAAGCCTATTAATATTTTTTTACAATATAAAACAAAGAAGCAAAACATGAATTACAAATGCTTGCGAAACCGTTCATTCCGTCACGTACAATAACAACAGAATATCAAAATAATTGAATCAGCTTCATCAGCAGCGTATCAGACTCTAAATCGTATGCACGCCACGCCCATGCCCATCCATTGTTGAGCGCATAACATTCCATTGTGTGTTCGTGACCTTCTGAGCAACAGTTGGACGAATTAATACATACAGCGTGGGTGAATATTGTCGTGTTTATTTGCAAGGATTTATTCGTTTTAGCGTAAACTATACTACAATATTATCAATATCCCATTTATAGATTTATCAAGGTAAGTGTGATCGGTCCAAAAATTCCGAAGATTTTGGTTCGGCTAACAATGAGTACAACTGTCTTTTATAAAAACGAACGATCAGTACCAGCCTGTCCCTCGAAACAGAGCGTGTTTACGTCCACGCCCGCGTAACCACAGATCACGCCGCCGTGGTCTGGGGGTTAATTTCGTACCCGCACACCCGATTAGGCCTACCACGGCAGCGGCTCAAGCCTAGGTTCGATCCCTCGGTATAGGCCCTTGAGTGCGTTGCTTGCGCGATACGGTGACACACAAATATACATCACCGCTACAACACTACACGATCACCCCCACACACGTGTACGCCTACACGCTTACACATGAAATTGGAAGGGTTTTTCCCTTATCGAACTGAAAAACTCTCAATTTTCCGATAATAAATATATGGAGAAGTTGTTGAGGCGTGTATGCTTGGTACACATATACGTTTCAACAACTCATACATATATGAATAGTTAGCTAGGTTAGCTAAGATAGGTCGCGATTTTGTAGCCAAGCCGAGTTGTGCCGTGCACCCTTGAGCTGGTTGCCAAAATAAAATCGACTGAGTGCCTTAAGCGCTCGCCTTAGTAGTCCGGTGAAGCTGTTAAGACCTTGCTGGGTCAAAAGCGTAGTCATTTCGAAAAAAAGAAATCTTTTATAAAAATAAATCATCATCAACATGCAGTTACTTATGAACATGAATCGTCACATGACATTCCTATTAACAGAAAACACATTTGAATATATAAATATCTGTGCCCGCGACTTCGTCCGCATGGTACTTTATGTTAAAAAGCAGTAATCTACTTTTCTCTCGTACTTAAGTCGCATCGTCATTAAAATTACAATAACTTTTGATAGAGGGAACCGATTTTAATAAAACTCAGACTAAATGTTACTCGAGTATATACTAGAGTCGATGCTTTATGATTTTCTTTGTGAGGTTTTATCGTGAACGCAGTTACTAGTCAGCACATTCGATTATGTACATAACACAAACGCTAACAACAGATTTCTAATTTCGTGTTCGCATATGTATGGCTAGATATCCTTGAAACAATATAGGCAATGAAATATTATAATTCTCCTATTGGAGCTTAAGCGATAATGAGAATGGTAAAGAAAATTTCACAGAAATTATATTGAGACTGTTGCAAAAATTGTAACGAATACTCAAAACAAGGTTGAATCAATATTTTCAAACATATCACGTTATCATTTTATCCTTTCAAATGTCCTTATCACTCGGTTATATGATCTGAAACTTTAGTCAGAAACGCGACAGTTAATACGTCTACGTGAATTTGATCATATTGACCTTGTATATTATTGACAATTATTATTATATGTACAGAAATATTGTTGCATCCTAATAAATTCGTATATTATTTTTCATTTCAAATATGTATCTTAGAAGAAATTTCTGAAATACGGTTATTTTTGAAAGGCTTTTGTTTCGTTTCTCATAAAAGTCGTATTGTATTGTTCGAGCGGTTTCCCCGATGTAATATCAATGTGTTTGTAGGTTCGAAAACCGCATATACCAAATAATTTTCCGGAATTCATGTACATTTACTAATACATATTAGCAGCACTATAGGGTAACGTTGAAGGAAAAACATCGTGAGGAAATATAAACCTGAAAAATGTTCTTGTAGCACCATCTTATGTGGGAAAATATAAAACTGAATTTCTGGGATTTTGAAATCGCCAATATGTAGTGGGCTGGTGTGGTGTATATGTGTGGAAGAGTCCTATGGCCGTGCAATGGGTATAGACTGATGATGTTTTGAACAACCTATATTCCAAAGCATTATGTTATTTTACATATTTTAAAACAAAGTCCCGTACCGCGTCTGTCTGTCTGTCCATTTTTCGCGATAAATTCTAAAACTACTCAACGGTTATTCATGCGGTTTTCACCTATAGACAATGTCCGCCGTGCCCACTTGTATATTTACAAATTATTTTTTATTAATTGTAAACGATATTATAAATGTGAAGTTAAGTTTGTTTATTTGTTGCGCTTTCAAGCCTTAGTTATTCAACCGATCCCCATGAAATTTTACATATTCGTTGTCAGGGATACAAGCTATCTGTCGTACACGAAAAAATACAGTCCTCAAGGAAAACGTCCGATTTATATTTATGTTGGGTAAAGCTGCGAACAAAACTTAGTAATACATCAAATATCCTGAATCTTATTTATAACCACGTTAACTTTGATGCGTTCGTAATAAATCTAAATATAAACTTACAAATAAATGTATCCTTCACAAACACAGAAAACAGTAGTTATAAGCCAGAATCCATTTAACAACAACTTTGCCGTAACAATGGAGTTGTTTTTATTGTTAACTCAAACAACTGAGATAAAAACATAGCCCTCTTGAACGCTATACTACTGCCATATTTTAATTTTTACAATAATCGACCACGGCCTCTTGAAAATTATTACTTATACCACGATGCATTGTGTATTCAATTTTTGAATTCATGAATTGTGAATATTACGACATACCATATGTATAACTAGCAGTGCCCGCGACTCCGTCCGCGTGAAACCTTATGTAAAAACAGTGAGTAAGAAAAACATCTGAATATATTAAGTCCATTTCCTTGTCGACTTTTCTCTCGTACTTAAGTCGCGTTGTCATCTTATTGTTATAAAACTTTGTATTGTAATTTAATGCGGACGAAGTCGCGAGCGATTGCCAGTATAATATATAAACAAAATACGGTCAGCGGTCAGATGCGCAGGATATATTACTGTGCACAAGTGTACGCGCAAGACATAGGTACACATACTCGTCCTTGTTCTTCTGGACCTTTTTTTTTCGAACTGACTACGCTATTGACCTCGCAAGGTCTTAACAGCTTCACCGGACTACTACGGCGAGCGCTTGCGGAACTCAGCCGATTTTATTTGGGCAACTAGCTCAAGGGTGCATGGCACACCTCGGCTTGGGCTGTTGTGTCCTATCATTTTTTTTTTACGTGGGGAAATCCCTTATGGATACCCACCCTCCCTGGGGAGAGGGTGGGTTATGTCCGACCCGCACGGACTAAAACCCCACGGTGTACGTCTTCCGTTGTTGTTGGGGCGGCACGAGATCTCTATAGACTTCATCGTGCCGCCCCAGGGGTGTGGCCCAGCGGCAGAGGTGCCACTGCCGGGCCTCGTCTTGTAAGGAGACAGCCGGGTACACACCGGCCGTCTCCTTCTCGTCTGCCGTACCTGTGCAATGGGAAGGTGGGGCCCCAGCTCCACCCATCCCTAGGCCCGGCTACGGTGGCGGGAGGAAGCGGTCAAACTGCCGCCTCCTCCTGCCTATTCTCCTTTGGCGGAGACGGCCGCTTCGCGGATCGTTCTCGCGGACCCTCTCCGCCGCCTCCTTCTGCGAGACGACTTCCTCGCAGAAGGAGGCAACTGCGTTCCAGACATCCTCGCTACCGAGCATGGCCGCGACCATGCCGGCGGCCAGCACTTGCGCCTCCAGCTCCCAGGGAAGGGAGCCAGCCAGCACCATGGCCGCCGTCGCGGACACCGTTCGGTACCCTCTTATCGCCCTCAACGCCACGGTGCGCTGCGCATTTCGCAATGCGCGGATTTTTGTGGCGCTAAGGGCGTCTACCCACAACGGTGCCACGTAGGAGGCCATGGCCTGGATGACCCCCATGTAGAGGCGACGGCAGGCGGCACCCGGCCCCCCCCCGTGTTGGGGAGGAGTCGTCCGAGGGCCCCTGCCGCCCTGACTATCCGCGGTCCGAGCCCCTTAAAGTGGGGCTCGAACCGCCAGCGTCCATCCAGGGTGAGGCCCAGGTATTTCATATGGGTCCCCACCCTGACACGGACGCCCTCCACACAGATGTGGGCCCCCGGAGGTGGCCCCCGCCGAGGCCCGTGAAACATAAGGGCCTCGGTCTTATTGAGGGCCACTTCGAGGCCCAACGGTTGTGTCCTATCTGAACTAACCTAAGCTAAGCTACATATTCATACTTATATGAGTTATTGAAACATATATGTGTACCAAGCACACATACCTCGAACTCTTACATGTATTTTGTGTTGGATAATTTTTCTAAGCTATTTCAGTTCGACAAGGGGAAAATGAAAACCTTCCCCTTACATGTGTAAAAAAGTGTGCGTGCACGTGTGTGGAGGTGATATGTGTAATGTTGTCGCAGTGATATAAGATTTAGTGTCACTGTATCGCGCGAGTAGCGTACTCAAGGGCTCCACGCCAGGGGAACGGACCTAGGCTTGAGCCGTTGCCGAGGGGGCCCTAGTCTAGTGTGCGGGAGCGAAATTTACCCCCAGACCACTTCTCTTCTGGACCCAGTAGCACGGGAACCGTTATGACCGGAGAAGGACTCAGATAGAAGGTACAGTATCACAGTGAGAAAGTTACAAGGGGTCAGTACTATCTCACACTCCCTTAATCGCCTTTTACGATACCCACGAGAAGATATGGGATAGTGTTATTCTACTCTGCCGACACCACACGGCCAAAACAAAACAGAATACACTCAATACTTGTATTACCATAAACACATAACTTCGAATATCCTCATATAAAGTTTGAACGATAATCTCAAAAACAATAAAAAAGTCTGTTGAATTCTAAATCAGTCTCGACTCGACGCACATCAAGCAATTTTTTACATCAAAATTACCATGAATTTATTACGGGAAAGTATCGATAATCGTTTTTAAATTATCATTGCTCTCAAACTATCGATTAGATTACCTTGTTCAATTACTTTCTAATTTCATATATTTACTAGACACGTAATTTGGCACTATACAGGTCAACTACGAAGGGTTTAGTATCATTACGAGACATGAGGGGCACAAGATTTTTTATGTAATGTACAATTAACACTAATAGAATAATTTTAATGAACGTTAAGCAGAAGTGATGTATTATGATAGTTGTATACATACATCAAACTTCACTAATGGGTACCTGAATACGTTATGTGACGGAAAATGAATATTTCAAAACTATGGCCGTTACTGTATAAAATGAGAATTTAATTGAATAATGGCTTGTATTAGTTACATATTATAAAACAAAGTCTTCCACCGCGTCTATCTGTCAATTCGCGATAAACCGAAAAGCTACTGAGCGGAGTTTTATGCTGTTTTCATTAATTGATAGAGTGATTCACGACAATAGTTTAGGTATAACATTTGTAAAGATAATTTGTAAATTGATTGAAATATAACGATCAATGTTGGAAGTATCGGAAAAGGTCAAACCGCCTGAGAAATTTCATTGTAAACGATGCCTAATCCCTTTGAGATATAAAAAAAACGAATCAGATTCTAAACGACGAAGACAAAGTCGCGGGAATCAGTTAGTTCCACAAAAAAATAAAATGATTTGATGATGCGTACTGTCATTGCGGAGGCACCAAGGAAAGCGAGCTAAAATACCAGTGTGTGTTTGCAAGCGCGGTCTTCTAAAGCGTCTGCTGATGCTTTGTTGTATTGAGATAGTGGTACTGTAAATAATTATAATGTTAAGGGTCGCGCAAATACCAGGTGTAAGGTTAGTCGCTTACAGTATTCTAAGAGATGATAGTTTATGGTCACATATAATGTATAAAATAATATTATCAAAACAATACTAATAAAAAACAAAGAGAACGTAAGTCAAAGTTTGTTTTAAGACTTTTAAAAGTATAAACACAAACATAAGTAACCTAGGGGCAATGATTGTTGCCAAAAGCTGTAAGGGGCGACTCGGAATTAATAATCTTCGAAAATAAAACGGACAGTAAACCCTTTGTTTTGTTTATGCCGTTCCCAGGTTCACTTTCAAGTGAAAGTGAAGTAACCCGACGGTCATTGACACTGTGCTTAAACATTTTTGTATTTTTCTAGATAATTAGGTCAAATATTAAGCACCTATTTCTTAAATTGATTTAGGACGAGAATCGATTGCAGATTATCCTTCATAAATATTGCTACTATCTAAACTTTCTACCTGTGTAATTACTAATCTATAACAACGCGATCTGAGTAAATCATATTATAAATATAAACTAAGACTTTCAAAAAAGTTTCACTCGATCGGCCGTAAAGGTTACACGCATAATTTTTTTTGCAAGTAAAAGTGAAATTCGTTACCTGATACGCGATGAAATAATTGACTGTTGGAATTGTTTATAATATATTTTACTGAGTGCTCATTTTTAATAACTACACAGCGCAAATAGAAGTCACTGAATGAATTCGATTATTTATCTACAAAGTTATACATTTTGTATTTATAATTTTATTCATATTTTATGTTCTCCGTACTTAATCATTACTATCCTATCAACAAAATGGGTAAAAGTAAACTTTTAATTTTAGAGATTTTATATTACATTATAATAAATAGGGAGAGACAAAACAGTTAAATACATCTTTCTCCTATGTCTCAACCGATTTTCTATATTTTATTTCTGTTTACAATTGATGGTCTTCGGTGTTATCAATAAAAAAATTAAAATAGTTTTTTCCCTTAAGATTGAAACCTGAAAATTACATTACGGTCGAAATTCGACATAAGTTCCTTCCCAATTTAAATTGTTTCGTAAGAAATACACTTATTTATTTAGGGTACTAATAATACATTACAAATATGTAAATTTAACATCGTCACACCTATTTCTGCCGTAATGTCATTTGGTGTCTCGATATAGGGGTGCGGTTAACAATATAATATCTTGTCACACCAGCGTAACAAATTTACCCTCAAAACGACCAACTTTCAAATGACAACAGTGTACAACTATATTTCTGTTGCTTAACTTATTAATATCCGAGGCTTCGTCTGCAACATTCACTATCTTAACAATATACCAGGTGAAAGGTTAAACACTTGCAGTATTCTAGGATATGACACTTCATAGTCAAATACGACATATAAAATAATAATATTAAAAAAATACTAATAAATAACCAAGAAAACTTAAGTTACAATTATTCATGTGATTGTGATTTCAGATATATGTAACTACAAAATAAAATAATAAACCTAAGTGCAATGAGCGGCGCTACAAAGAGCGTGAATCGAGTGTAATGTGTTCTCCATAAATATTGCTACTGTTTAAACAGTCATCTAGTATATATGTATAAAGGCAAAAACATAAACAGACTGTTTGTCCCACTTCAACAAGTTCAATTTAGATGAAATAATGCTGCGATATTTTTAAGAAGTGAAACAAAAAAAAAAAATTATCCAAAGTTTTTAATTAATACGCGAACGACAGATATGAGACTCTTACCAAATTTATTGATTTCGTCAAAACAACAATCACATCCGACTTTGAATAATGTTAACTCACAAACCATTTTTTAATTACAAATATCCGCTTCAATAGATTTATTAATGTTAGTAATTATTACAACGGCATCCTAAAATGAAGAAATGTGATTAAAGTAAGTGCAAATTACAGATCAGTGCCGTGGAATCTCAATTTTGGAGCTGATTTCCACGTTTTATTCACTGAAATCCATTATAGAGCCACAAATGTAATATACCCGTGACCCAGTGGTTTGTTTGGCAACCTTATACAACCTTTGTTTATAATTTCTACATTATACACGTTCGTTCAAAACCATGCTTTATAGACTTTTTAAACAACATTTTTATATACCTGATATTCCACTACAAGTTAAAAAAAGACAGGTACACACATATATTACCAATTTAATTTGCTGGTATATAAAGTTTTTACTATTGCTCACAGTGTGTTATAATTCGTACCTATAAATAAAATTGGCTAAAATCATTTGCCAGAAATATTACATTGTCATAGCGTAACTCTTGTTGATGCTTCAAATAAATAGTACCTAATTGCAGCTAGTAAATTCGTTTACAAAAATAAATGTAATTTGATGTTGTAGGTGGTAGAGCCCCGCTGAAGCTATTTTTGGTTTCAGCATGAATGGGTCGGCTCCTCCGGGGTAGTACCACCCCTCTCACAGATAACCGTCGTGAAACAACAGTGCTTGCATTGTTGTGTTTCGTTCGGTCAGTGAGAGAGCCGGAGGCTCACGTCCTTTCCTCTTTCCTTCTTTCCCTTTCCTACCCCTCCCCCTTCTCCTATATACAGGCTGGCAACACACTTGCAACGTCCCTGATGTCGCTAGTGTCTATGGACGGTGGTGATCACTTAACATCACGTGACCCACCAGTTCGTTTGCCTCCTTTGATATAATAAAAAAAAAAAAAAAAGTTATTGGGAGAATTTGCAATCATAAAAAAATTGGACGATTTTTTTTAAATATGCCTATAGTACTCATTTTTAAACCACTGTGTGACGCTACGCTACACGCGTCTGGACCGTGAGAATTGAACTGTGACGCAAATACACATAATTTATGACTCCGGATCAAAACAATAATATTTTTAATTTCAATTATATTATTTGCCTTTATTCATAGAATGTATATTTATCTTTAGACATAATATTAGATACGTTATCTATACATATAAGTAAACGTAATATACGGTATGTATATGAAAGAAAAAAAACTACAAATTTCTTAGCGGCTCTTCTGAAAAACTGTTATCTTGTTTTATTATTTTAGCTGAAAGCGGCTACAAATAGTATAATTAGGCATTCATTTTCAATGAACTGTATAAATCCTACTATTTTAATAATAGTATAAGTATAATTTTTTTAGGGATAATCTATACTCAGAGCGAATGTATAACCGCCGATTACTATGTAATTGATTTTTATGTTAGTTATTCAGTATAAGCTCAAACAATATGTTTTATTTAATTTAGTTTATATGAAACACAGACATAAATGACATCTTTCTGCTCTCCTATGAACTTTCACTAACGAACAGTCTCTTCCATGTGAACGTACAAGAGGTACAGAGATCTTTCTTCACATATTAACATAAATTATAAAATTCGTAGAGCATCTATGTAATAAATATGATCTTTACTATACTAATATTTAAAATCCGAATTTGTTTGTTACGCTTTAAAATTTCGCATACAAGCTGTTACAGAAAAAGACAGATCACTTGTCATCCAATACTGTACTGAACAGACTTTTTTTCTCGAACTGACTACGCTAATGACCTAGAGTAATATCTTAACAGCTTCACCAGATACAGAACTGAACAGAACTATACTGAAATCTACACTAACGCAAACGAAGCTGCTAGCAAAAGCTACTACTTCTACAAAAGAATTACACAACCACATATGTATTTGCTATATAATTTTTATAAACGTTAATTAATTCCAATGAATTGCACTTTATATACAATCTACGTCGATATCAGGGGTTTTTTTTACATAATTCAATGAAATCATTGATAAATATATAAGCGATTGGCATTACAATAAACTTTATAATCGACTAGCTATTACCCGCGGCTTCGCACGCGTTTTTTTTAAATATATTAAATAAATTTTAAATTATGATCACACATCTAGTGTAAAATACAATAATACTCTTTCAAAAATACTTGTAAGTATCACACGCACATCATTTACTGTAACAGGTAACGTGTACATTTATATATGTGAATACTAATAGTGTATCGAATGGGATGGGATTTATCATCAGCGACATAACTGGAACTTGAAACTGCTATATATCTCCCTGAGTGCTCACTTACACTATATAAGAAAGTTATGAAAACATTAAGCTAAACATTATCAAACTAAATGTGTTAAATCTTTTATTATACAGATATAATATGTCCATAGTGTCGATATAACTAAGTTATTATTATACCTTGCTATAATTTAAATTACATGTACACATATAACTTTCAATTATATTTATTCTTGGAGTCCAGTACAGCGCACGTCACACGGGCATGTTTACAGTGAACAACATATTTTTGATTAATTTCACACAAACGAATGCACGGATAACAGTTCATCACTACATAGTGTAAAACAAAGTCCTGTTCCACGTCTGTGTATATGTCTGTTCGCGATAAGATCAAAAACTACAGAATGCATCTTCATGTCGTTTTCACTAAATGATTCTTGGGCAAGGATTAGGTATAGTCTGTCTTATTATCAGGGCGGGCAAGACGTCTGCTGAACCCGCTAGCTTAAAATAAAATAGCTAATTAGTAACTTATTTACCCGTAAAATTCCCGTTCGAATATTGCTTGTAGTCCGGTGAAGCTGTTAAGACCGTGCTAGATCAATAGCGTAGTCATTTCTAAAAAAAAAACTGTTCAAATAGGTCCAGCCGTTTCGGAGATTACCCGGAACAACCACAGATATATGTATGTATTCATCAAAAAGTATTTATTTTAACATAATATACACACACTTTATTTTTATATGTAATATATCACAAATCAAAAATTGGGAACAAAACTAACGTAGAATAAAGTTTTTGGCGGGATTTCAGTCTGTCATGTAGTGGATTTTATATTTTATTCATAATCTTGTGTTACTTTTCTCTATATTGTGTTAAATTGATGAAGTTTTATGTAATTTGGTTCGTTTATTGTGCATAAGTGAAACGACTCAAAAATAATACCACGAAGTATGAATTCTGTGGTATTGAAAATTAAGATAATAAAAATTTATGAATTATTATATAGAGGATTTGGCGCTTATATCTTTACACTAACTTGGACATAGAAGAAAACTACATATATTGACAGCCTCAGACTTGGCAGTATGGGTTAATTCCTTCGACTGTCTTATTGAACGAATATTATTACTGCTAAAGTATTTGAATAGCAACACAAAATAAACTTTAGAAATGTTTGCGATATAAACGTAACACGTATAATTAAAAATTGTAAACAAAACTAACGTAGAATAAACTTTTTGAATAGGAACACAAAATAAAGCATGAAAATATTTTCGATAGAATATTATCGCGTTACCATGGCAACGCATATAATACTGACATTAACACGCAGCGGAAGCTTCCAAAATAGCCCGATTTTAAGACATTCTTCATCAGTGCTCAGCTCCTATTGGTTTTTACGTGATGATATGTAGCCTATAGCTATCCTCGATAAATGAGCTATCTAACACTAAAAGAAACTTTCAAATCGGACCGGTAGTTCTTGAGATTAGCGCGTTCAACCAACCAAACAAACAAACTCTTCAGCTTTATAATATTAGTATAGATAATTTCTATTACCTATTTTTATAGTAATCAGGTTTCATTATTAAATCACAACAGACGTGCATTTATCAGCTATTTATTTTAGTGTGGTCTCTTTGGTATGTTAACGGAACTCTACATTTTTACTACAAATATTTTTTAGGTACATATAAATTAAACTGATGTACCAGTAGTTTGTCTAGAACAGGGTGTTATATATGCATATACGGTTTGGTACTAGGGTCTACTCTGAGATACTATAAGTTGAAGTTAATAAATGAAAACATAGTAAATGTGTAATTTACTTCAAATAATTTAATAAAGTTAGAAATGTAGTTAGTTCAACAAAGTGAAAATTTGCACAACACAGTGTCGATGTTTTTAATTTTTGACCACGAGCCGCATATTTTATACCCCAGACTAACGTTTGAAACAGGTGAACCGATTTGGCCCAGGCTTCCACTAATAGATAGACGACTTGTCTATGCTTTGCAAAAGGAGCTAAGCAGAAATAATAAAATTTACCAGAGTATCAAAGTAAATTTACAATAAAAACACAATAAAAAACGACCCGTAATTAGTCCATTCCCACAATATCAGTACCGTCTTGTCTTAGATATCTTCGATACGTTTCAATGTACATTTTTTCTTACCTTAAAACCCAATTATCACGCAAGGGCACGTCACTAATAAAACACTTCAAGTAACTATCAAGATGTTAATAATTTAAAAACCAATTACCACTTTAACAAACGGTTACGGTTAAAAGTCAAGGTCGGTACTATAGTAACAGTTTGTAAATAAAAACGGAACGTTTTCTTAATAATCCAATACAATTTATAGATGAGCTGATTCTTGGCCGCTTTTTTGGGCTTTAAAAATGGTAAAGAGTCAATTGAATCCAAAGACTAAGTAGCTTACAACAATCTACGAAAACTTCCATTTCGAATGGTTAACTTTTACTAACGAGCCCGGCGGACGTTGTCTCGACCTGATAAAAAAACCTTGGCTAATTATATACCTAAACCTTCTTCACGAATCAATTTATCTACTGGTGGAAACAGCATGAAAATCCGTTAAAAGTTTTTGAGTTTATCGCGAACAGACAGACAGACGCGATAGGGGAATTATTGGATATCACTGATTAAAAATACACGAAACTATTACAAAAAAGATGTTTATGAAAAGAAATTTCCAAAGCAAAGAAGCTTTTTAATAAATTTTATTCTATAATTAAAATAATGATAGTTTCCTTAATTTTATTATATTACATCGACTCTGATACATTATTAACTCTACGTACAAACATTCCTTCTATTATGTCGTCATAGCTAACAACAGTAACCTGTATATATTTAGCATACCTAGGCTTTGTATTTTGTTTTAGGTTTGGCAGATACAAAATTGTAGTTACATATACTATTGGACGCCCAGTGGTCGACATTCGACCATAGTTATTTGATATTTTAAAGTTTGAACTTTATTAGGGTTCTGTTATCAATGGGTATACTTCTATAATCAAAGGTTTTTATCACGGCTACTCAGTTATTTGTCATGATCTTTAATTATATAACCATTTTAAAAAATATATGTGTAAATGAAAATTGAATTTAATTATAACAAAAATCACGTAGTAAAAAAGTTCTCAAATTTTAAGCAAACATAACTTTACGAAAATAAAGAAATTTATCGCAACCCATGACACAATTTTCAATGAATTTTACACGACACCATGGATGCATGGTATTAATCTGTTCATTATGAGAAATAGTGATAGCCCAGTATCATCGTTTGGAAAACTAATGGATCCACAATACAATCAAATGGTGAATCCAAGACAAAGATGTTTTTAATTAGACCATTAGCTTTTGAAAATAAATTCTTTTTTGTTGCTACATGAGGTTGAATTGCAACGTTGTAACCGCGGAGGTCTAAGTCATGGATTACTTTTATGAATTATTTGGCTCATTTTTTTATTAAATCATCATTTGAATTGAGTTCACCATAAAAAATAATAAACATTACAATAATAGTTATATATTACAATATTATTGTTGAATGTAGCATGAAAAATGATAATTGGAACATAAGAGTTAAAAAATACATACAGTTGAACATAGCAACCTCCTTCACAGTTCACAACCTTTTTTGAAGTTTGTAATTATTGACGGCTGTCAAAATATCATTTTATTTACATGTGTGTATATGTTGTGTAAAATTCAAGCATTAGTGTAAGTAATGCTTATTTTAATTAATTTAATGTACTTCTAATGCATTTTATATGAAATAAATAACTTTCTGCACTTCTCCGCCATATAAACTTAAACTATGCCAAATTTCATGTTCACCCGTTATGGGGAAATAGGTTAAAATCATCAATCATCAATTTTTTTGCTTCACGTATTAATATATAGATGTCATTGTACGTTAAACTGCATAGGATATCACGTGGGTCTAGTCACTTGGATAGTTATAAATATATACATACAAAAAATATACATTTATTACCAGCTAATCCGGCCACGCGTTGCTGTGGCTTAGTTAGAAATTCAAAATTCAAACGTGGAACCATCTATGACATATCAACAAACAACAAACTAATTTAAAACGCCATCTGTTCCAGACTGATGGAACTTACAATTAATAACAATAATCAACATCGACAATAATTTCATTTGTAATTTAAAAATATTGAGGTCATTAATCAAAATATAAATTATCCTATCCCTCAAGTTGTACCAAATTATAGATTTTATGAAGAGTAATTGAGTAGTTTCGGAATTAAGTGTGGACAAACATCATGACACTGGATTTTATGTGTCCATATTTAGATTACACGATTATAAGGCAGAATATATCATACTCAACTGTAGCGAAAATCAAACTAGTACGTACTGTGATTGTCTACACGTAATACATTTCATATAAGAACACGAGAGAATGCGACAGCCAATAGTTCTATACCGACGCATAGATATTATCAGACTTACATTAACCTAGAATTCAGTCGTAGCCTCGTACAATAATAATATTGAACCTTGTAACACGGGCTACGCAAGTCCGAGGACCTATTTACGTTTTATGTCCGACCCCGGTGTACGTCATCGACCGAGATACGCGAAAATGGAACGCAAATAACAAATATTTATTCGCATTACAGGGGGGAATATTGAAATCTACACTTTAGTGGTGGTTCATAAAATACGGGACCCCAAATGTTTACCTATTTAGGCCCCATCTTTATATAAACAGCCCGTGCAAGTTAAAAGCAATTACAGTACGCAAATTTCGAGAATAAACAATAATTAGTAAAAAAAAAAAAAAACAAACTGATATGATAGAAATACATTTATGTTAAATTTTTTTTAGGTATATTTACGTATATTAAGAAATGAATTCCATAAAATAACGAGCGCAAATTTGCAAAATTGTCGAGTTGTGAACGTATCCATAGACTTTCCGACACAAATTTTCATATCTTATCACAATAAACAAACCGCCCTCCATATAACTGAGAACGTATTTTAAGGACGACCCTTTACCACCGGCATACTCCCTGTTTTATATCCAAGGAATAGTTTGTAATATGATACAATTCCATATACGGCCTTTTTATACCATACTGAAATGTACGGCATACTTTACATACAGCTTATGTCATTGTTACTAAACAAATAATATATACATACGTACATACATACTGAATTCTGATCATACAAAACTCAAGACGTGACCAGGGATCGAACTCGCGTCATCTCGATAAAAATTACAACCACTGCGTCACGAGAAACAAGGTTAATAATAATCCTTATTTTTTAACTCGATCTTTCAACAAATTTACTAAACTCTTTTCACATTTCTTACTTAATAAACAATATTTCAATTATTGCGATCGCTAAAATTACGTTGGTTGAAGAAATAGCAGTTATTATTCCGTATAGCAACATTTTAATTTAATTTTATACCACTTTCTACCAACGACTTGACTGGAATTCCAGCTAGTATGGGATTCGACATGATCAATTTGTATCTGTTAACAAATTTAACATTACTGTCGAAGCTGTATGAATGAAAGCGTATTGATGTACGGTGCACGTGTACAATTTCAGACATCAATCAGTCTATCAATTAATTATCGAAACTCAGATTAGAATCCCTTCATATTTTTACAAGATGTGTGTCTACATGTATGTAGACACTTTTTTCAATCAATTCATATTTCATTGTTGAACACAAGTTCAATAGATCTTTTCTTTTTATTTCACGTATTTCAACCTTAATATCTTAAAATATCCTCTTTCCAATTTTTTTTTGGCAACTTTCTAGATGATTACTGCTATACTATATTAGTAAGTAATAGCTTTACAAGTCTCTTGTGATAATTTGAATGTTCTAACAAGATAGTGGCTCCCTTGTTACAACTATTCATTGAATTTTTATGATAACTCAGAATCAATGCTCCTTGGTATTATTTTTTATACACTTCATTTGTGCACATTAACCAAACTATATCACGTAAACCAACACCGATATCACAAAATATAGAGTCATATAACACAAGATTATAAATAAAATTAGAATCCACTACATGACATTCCAAGATCCCGTCAAAACACTCAGAAAGAACTTTCCAAATCGGTTTATAAATAAAGATATATTAGGTTAAATTCGAAAATATATAATACATTAATCTTAAAAGAGGCACTCACACGACGACGTCCGCACACATGTTATCCGTAAAATGGCTTTAGTACGTGTTAAACCCACGCGATGTAATACTAATTAATATGAATACACAATACGACACAAAAGGTGAATTGTTTTTAATACATCGACGTATCACTAAAAAACACATGTTGAATTATCAATATATTTTAACAATGTAACCACATAGTACACAATATTAATAATTGTCATGTCATGAAAGTCTACCTACGTATATTATTTACATTTTACATTTACTCTACTCATAATACGTTCGTTTTTAGGGGTCCGTAGTTCATGATAAGAAACGTTCTTTTACGCGTAGACCGTACGAGTTTTTGCAGACTTTTTTTTGTCTTAAATCTATATGGAACGTTCTATTGACACGCTTGGAGATATTACTACAAAGAAGGATTTTTGGTCACACCTCAAATGGTGACAATTCTCCATTTCTTCGTTAGTAACACAGTAAGATAATTAGGTATTCTCTTATGAATATAAAATAAAGTGTCGAAACCAAATTTAAAACGCGTGCGAAGCCAAGGGGAATTACTAGTTATTTAATATGCGAAAAAATATGGTATATTCGTCAACTTCATAAATACTGTTAAGAAAATTGTGAAAATGTAAACTCCAAAAGTTCGCGTGTTATGCAATCTCAATCTTCCCACTTTAAGATTAAATACAAATAATATTAATATGTCCAAAGGTAACTTTCATAAGCTGCAGATTCTCCAAAATCTTGTTTTACGTAAGGTAACTGGTGCTCCGTGGTACATTCGGAGAGTCGATCTCCATAGAGACCTAGAGATCCCTTCTATCTGGGTGTACGTAAAATCACTTACGATTAGTTATTTTGAAAAAGCTGCGAATCATCCCAATCCGTTAGTGGTATCCGCCGCAAACTATGAACCCGTACCTAACGCTGCGCGTTATAAAAGACGTCCGCGATGCATTTTTACC
>JACEII010000047.1:2484617-2527569 GCA_014332785.1 Antheraea mylitta
AAGTTTTTTTTTCTCGAACTGACTACGCTATTGACCTAGCAAGAGCTTAATAACTTCACCGGACAAGTACAAATTTGCTAGTACAGTATTATAGTGTCTAAGATAACATACCTTAGAAATCAATCGGCTTCAAATATTACACATCGAGCTTTAGAAAGAGATAATCGGATAGTTTCATTTTTATATAGCGCCATCTCTGTTACACAAAGCGTCAAAACTAATGTGTCTATGAAATAACTAAGAGCGACAGCGACTAATGCTCGACACGTAATAATGACTGCCGGGCACTAACCTGATAAGGATAAATAAAAATAAACTAAAACAAAAATCCACAATCGGCATACATGACAACATATACGAGATAACATAAATAACTCTACATAGTTATAGTGCAAAAGTGTGTTTCACATAAAAGGGCTAACTTATAATACTTAATGTAACTCAAGGAAAGTGGGTTTGGTACTAAAAAAGACATTATCACAATAATAAGTACTAAATACATTTTCGAGAGCGAAAATGACAAAGGACAGTAATTTGAGTCGGTAACAGCATTCTCCACTCTCCGCTTACAAGCTAAGGATAAAGCAATTCGTCACTATCATTTTGGGTAAGATTTCTGTAACCTATTCTCCGAAATTAGACGATTTAATTATGTTGAGATCCCTTTCCCACCCACATATATAAACATGTGTGCTATCATAGATAAAATAGTGAGTAACTCGTGTTCCATTGTTGTATAAATAACAAAATAAAATCTTTAGTCAGTTTCCATAGATTCAATATGGTTTCATTTAGACAGGATTGTTTACACCCTTAGTTCCCAAAATCCCAAGGGGTCCACGAGACTCAACCGAGGTCTACATTGCCGTGACAAAAAAATGGAGCTTCACAAATCGTAACCGGAAATCCACAAATATTTATCTGCTTTTGATAGTGAATAACAAAAAAGTTTGCTTGACTTTCCCTATTATTGTAGGCAGATAATATTTTCAGAAGCTCAGCGACTATTACTATTCCATATTCAGTACAACGTGTCGAGACACGCAAATTTTAATAATTAGATCTTCACATTCTTTGTCGAGTTTTGGAAATATGGTAGAAATGTAGCTGCACCGGAACCAACTAAATTTTGAAAGTGGTTTATGACAAAAAAAAAGTCTGGGAACCTCGGGTTTACATTGATTGTGACGTCACAGAAATGTTGTGGGGGGAAAAATAGCACAGTTTATGTGTAGTAAGACTATCTTGCCAAAAGGAAATATATTTTTGGTAAAATAACATAAGCTTTTCATGAATGACTTTTGCCACCCGTGTCTCTTGCATTAATGTATATACATTTTTTTTCTCGAACTGAATACGCTATTGACCTAGCAAGGTCTTAACAGCTTCATCGAACTACAGTATATACATTTGATTTAACTCTCAGGATCAGTACTTTTTTCGGAATAAAGTCAACTCTATGTCCTTATGCCCTGACAACGTCTATACAAAATTTCATAATAATTCGATTGAGTAGTTAGTAAAAGCGTGACAAAACTCACATCCCCATTTTTAATAATAGATAGGAATTAACGTTGTAATTATTAATTGAGAGGTAAATCATTTATTTATAACTTACAAAAATCGATGTAGTCGTAAGGACTGCCGACAGAAGTGAAAACTTAAAACAATGAAATAACTGTTAACTGTTTTTTTTTAATTTCGAATCAATTATACTATGAATTATTTAAATTTTATAATTTGTAAATTGAAATTAATAACTTTAGTCTTATTCACTTTAGTGATCTTCTAATCCATGTATTGGCACCTGTATTGTTTAATCAAACATAACAAACTCAATACAAAATAATCAATATCACATAGGCCGCTATACGTGTCGCTAGTCTGACGCAAGAACAATTCCTCACGAGCATGTCGAGGACATCAGTCACACGAACCTAGAAGTTACCAAAAAATCACTTAACGCGACTAAAGAATTTTCACTTCAAAATACGTGCATTGACCCTATTATGATTTTTATTTACGATAGTTTTATCAATGTTTATGCTATATGCATACAATTATATAGTGTTTTATATAGTGTGTTATATAGTGTTATTGTCATCGACATTCATGTGGTTTCTCCAATCAAAGTTATATTGGTCGGTATCTTGATAATTGTATATTTAATGTATACATTCTATGCTATTATCATTCTATTGTATACTTTTTATTTTAGTCGGTGTCTTAAAATGAGTAATAAAATACATTCTAATCTTTTAAGAAATGTCTGTTGTCCGTATGTTTGAATACGCATCACTGCTAAAGTATTGCGGTGACGATAAAACCTTACCAAGAAAATCATAAAGTATATCCTCGAGTAACATTTAGTTTTACTTTCATTAAAATCGGTTCACTCTATCGAAAGTTATAGTAATTTTAATGACGACGCGACTTACATACGAGATAAAAGTAGATAAGTAAATGTACTTAATACATTCAGATGATTTTATCACTCATTTTTTTACATTAGGTTCCACACGGAGTCGCGGGTACAGCTAGTATAGAAATAAAGTTTTCAATATCACATGACGTATTCGTTCAATATTCATCGAGTTACTTAAAGGTCGACCGACGGTCCATGACGTGAAACTCTAAAATTATATTTTCACTAATCAACTCATGCGTACAAGAATTTCTACTACAGTAGAAAATCTTTCATTCTATTTGAAACTTAATTTGTTTTGTCGTAAATCGTTGAAGCGGTTACTAAGCGACGTAATTTCTACTAATTTTATGACTATATTACCTTGATTTTAATTATTTAAATGGTCACTGAGGGAATATTTTTTTACATATATATAGTATGTTTTCCGTCATATCTACTACTTAATTAAATTTTTAAGAGTGATTGTCGAAAAATTCAAAATTTAAAAGGAAACACGACAAATATTTAGTTCATACAAGCGTATTTCTCTGTTTTATCCCCGGATAATGAAGCTAAAACAAATATTTTTATACAGTCTATAATATCTAGTACTGTAATATTTCTGTTTAAACTCTTTTTCCACGTACTAAATACTATAATGTGTGCGGTATAGTAGAATATGTGCATCATGTCTTAACAGAATATATTCGGTTTCGAGTGAGTAGACTGATGTCGACTCTCAATTTGGATTTACAAGATATTGAAATGTTTCATGGGTTATTATTATTCAATACAACACTAGTAAAGAAGCACTGAATATATTTAAGATATTGAGTCAACATTAATGACGCTATATTAGTTTATATTAGATTGAATAAAATTTTAATTTAAGATATTGAGACTGTAAATTAAGTTAAGTTTACGATGGGACTGATATAGTCACAGATGCCCTTAAAGAAATGGAAAAAAAAATACTAAAAGAGCTAGGAGCCTTCTAAAAGGAGTAAAACTGTCCAATATCACCGTTTACAGAATTCTGACAAACTAA
This sequence comes from Antheraea mylitta, assembly GCA_014332785.1. Lineage (NCBI taxonomy): Eukaryota > Metazoa > Arthropoda > Insecta > Lepidoptera > Saturniidae > Antheraea > Antheraea mylitta. Next base: position 2,488,073 of record JACEII010000047.1, read on the forward strand.
TTCGACGAATTAAAAAATAATTAAAATACATACTTTAAAAAATAATTTAAAAAATAAATTTAGTTGTAGAGGAGGAAATAGGAAAGTGCAAAACATAATTTGTCTATTTTATATACGTATAATCAATTCGAGTTACAGTTGTTTCTTTAGCGATATATATGGTAGTTCAGGCAAAAAGTGGCAGTAGAAGGCTCCAGTTAGGACCTATCCTTGAAATGTCTTGCAGATGACGTTTCCTCTTAAAGCCATAAGTTTAGAATCGTTGGATCTCCCGGCCACTGTGTTCCCCTCTTGCAATGTATCCTCCGAGCGTAACGACGAAGAGACATTTACGCAAGCAGGCATGTCTGTGGCGACCGGTGATGGATTTGTCGACCTCTCTGTGATCGCTGCTTTCTTTTTTCTTGTATTTGGACCGTGATATTACAAAAAAGTTAAATACGTATTAAATACCTGCTTTAAAGAGGTTTCGTACTAAATGCACCGCGCTCGCCCGACGCAAATTCGCGTTATCCTTTTTTCGCTATCCATTTCCTATCCTCTCCCCACCCCTCTTTTTTTCTACATCCCTCTCCTATCTCCATCGCGCATTTCTCCCATCCCCCAAAACACGGGCTGGCAACGCACTTGCGACTCCCCTGGTGTTGTTAGTGTCTATGGACGGCGGTAGTCGCTTAACATTAGATGACCCGCATATTCGTTTGCCCCTATATGACTTAAAAAACCTAATAAATATACGGAAAAAATCCTACAGCGAATTTACCGAACCTACATCCTACGCAATATTAAGCATTTATCGGCTTTTGTATGGGTAAACTCATTACGTCAAATCATAGAATCCTTAAACATCAGTTCATTTACCTTTTCTTATCGAAGTTATTTTTAATCACAAGCTCTAAGTACATTGTTAATATCTGCACGTTAACCCCAGTTACCTTTTTATTTTCTAGGTCGAGCGTGAAAGAATATTCTGTTCGATTAGCCATTATATCGAACGGAAGGTTGACTACTATCAGCCATTTGTAAAGGAATTTGCGTTGTTTTTTTTAATAATCTACACAGAATATTAAAATTAATGTGCCTGTTATTTGTCAAGGCTAGTCTCCAAAATAACAGAATATATTTCATGTAATTTACAGGTTCATAGATCAGGGTATAAAGGTAAACTAAATCTCATAACGCTTTTCCAAATGTGTTAGGCAGTAATATTACAGAGAGATCTCAAAATCGGTAAAAGGATGTATGAGTTAAGTAATAATAATAAAATTAAAAAATAAATAACAACCACAATACTTTCTCTACTTTTCACCGAAATCCCAGATACCACAACTCGTATTAATATAAATATTAATTTCATATAATTTAAATATTCTAGTAACAAACAGTATGTGTTGATACTTTATTTATCTTGATAATTAAATTTTACATTTCCCGATGAACATGTTATTACATAGATTGTAATGTATTGTGAAGTAATGAAAAAATAATTTTCAGTAAACAATAACCTAAATAATATTAATATTTAGGTGACAATATAAAATGTTTGTACACGAAATTTCTTGGGATAATATGTCCTAATGCGTAAAGTGTACCATCCATTCCAGACAATATCACTACATACTAGTATTAATAAACGAAGCCTTCTGCCACGTATGTCTGTCTGTCCGTGATAAACTCGATAAACCAGTAGATAAAGTAATTCACGAGCAAGGTTTAGGTATATGATTTGTCAAAGTTTTTTTTATTAACAGGGCGGGACAACGTCCGCCGTGCCCGCATGTATATTATATTACTATACTGTTCGTTTCCAAAACATTCCATTTCATAAACATAATAACTGCTGGTTTGATGTAATAAAGCTTTCTGGTAGAAATCAATTGTCTTCAATTGATTGTAAATTGACATCAATTCATATAGTTACGTGACCTTTGTAAAGAACGGTTTCGAACAAATTGTGTCCCAATTGACGTCGGCTGATAAATTGATTGCTTAGGTATTTATTAACTTTCACGTAGTCATTCTGTTCTAGCAGTAATGACAGAGAGTATATAATATCTTTATCCATACTAATATTATAAAGAGGTAAAGTTTGTGAGTTTGTGACGTTGTGATGTGACGTTCTAGAGGGTAATCTCAGGAACTACTGGTCCGTTTCAATAATTCTTTCAGTGTTATATAGCTCATTCATCGAGAATCATTATAGGCTAGATATCATCACGCTAAGATCAATAGGAGGGGAGCACAGATGAAAATATTTCAAAATCGGGATGTTTTTTTTCCTTTTGAGAACTGTTGCGTGTTAGTGTTAGTGTATCTATTCCACGCGAACGAAGTCGCGGGCCGTGGCTAGTATATTATAAAAGTCAATGGCCCTGTCTCTTCATACGTCAGCATGCTTATAACTCGAAAACTACTAAATCAGTTGCTATGATTTTTTCTAGCTTCTGGTGAGATTTTAGCATATACTAGTTGATTACCATGACTTCGTTTGCATCGTTTATTATGTTAACAAGATGATCTATGTACAGACGAAAAAATATAAGCACTACATCGCTTGCTCCGCTTTACAGCTGCAAGAAAATCACATCGCCGAACGCTTGCTACTTATAATAACTGTAGTTTCTTAAAACTTCAATAACTTTGTTAATATTAACCTAGTATACTATCCTGATGCCTACGTCTTCAGCTAACATAGGAATTGCAAGTAGTATTTCATTATTATTATATTTTTTACTACCCCATAACCGTTACAGATAGCAAACCTAGATAAAGTCCTAAAAAGCATACTTTTGATAGGTGGTAGAGCCACGCTGAAGCTATTACTAGTTTCAGCATGAATGGCTCGGCTCGTCCGGGGTAGTACCACCCCTCTCACAGAAAACCGACGTGTAATAACAGTGCTTTCATTGTTGTTTTGTTCGGTCAGTGAGAGCGCCGGAGGCCCAACTCCATTCCTCTTTCCTTCTTTCGCTTTCCATCCCCTCCCCCTCTCCCATATACAGGCTGGCAACGCACCTGCGACTTTCCTGATGTCGCTAGTGTCTATGGACGGTGGTGATCACTTAACATCACGTGACCCACCAGTTCGTTTGCCTCCTTTGATATAAAAAAAAATACTGAAGACACATAAAACTAGATTAATTAAACAGTTTTCTGGAAATCACTCATGCACCGTCATGCATTGGTAATACTCCGTCTAAGATATTTACACCGAAAAAAAAACAAGCGAAGATTCAACTAAACCGGATGAACCATGTGTCCACAATATACATTATTTTTATTATTACAAACGTTTATTTAGTTAGCAACGTTTGTTTAAGTTAAATCTTGTTGTTAATTAGAGGCAATTTCTTTATACCCATTGACTTTGCAATTTTGCATGTTTGTCCTGTCTTGGTGACAATACGGGGAAAGGAACTAAAAACAATTTCCAATTCGTAAATAGCCGCCACAGATAGTGAAAAAACATAGGACGTATTCGAATAAAAGCCTATATCTGATATATTTTGTTTAATTAAATCTTAAAATATAAAAATCTAGTGTTTGTCCACGGTGAACTCCGAAACTTCTCGACCGATCTTCATGAAAGTTGGCATTTATGTATAATTTGGTACAACTTGAGAGATACGATAATTTATATTTGGATTAATGGCCTCAATAGTTTTTAATTACAACTTAAATCATTGTCATTGTTGATTATTGTTATGAGTTATAACGTTCACAAGTCTCGAATAGATGGCGCTTTAAATTGAATGAATGAATGAATTATTTATTGCACACATTTGGTTGTACACTGGCGAGCTTAATGCCATGAGGTATTCTCTTCCAGTTTAAATTACGTTACGTTACGTTTGTTGATAGAAAATTGTAGGATCGATTTTTACAGATATCGCATAGACGGCGCCACATTTTAATTTTTTTTTTTTCGATCTGACTACGGTATTGACCCAGCAAGGTCTTAACAGCTTCACCGGACCACTAAGGCGAGCGCATAAAGCACTCAGCCGATTTCATTTGACAACTAGCTCAAGGGTGCACGGCATACCTCGGCCTGGGCTGTTGTCTGATATGTGCAAATCGCGACCTATCTGAGCTAACCTCAGCTAACTATTCATACGTATATGAGTTGTTGAAACATATATGTGTACCATTTGTTTTATTTTTTTTTTATATATATATTATTTTGATTTAGAATTTCTTTTTCAACTCCAGTTCCTGTAATAACACGTAGCCGGCTCAGTTAAATGTATGTATATAAGTCAAATCAAATATAATCAACATATACTTTATTCCAATTTAGGCCCCGAGAAGGCGCTAATAAACGTCGCAGCTACCACCGGTGCGGAAAATTACCCAATCATCGAGGAAACCGGCAAGAAACTGGATCTAGTTTATCTTTTCATATTATATATTTTTACCAAACATAAATAGTTAAATTCGTTCTTAGTGGATACACAGAGAGGCGCTTCATTTCCTGATGTCACAATTGTTCAAGCGTTAGGGCGGATTTTTTAATTATGTATTTTTCAAAATCTACCGACTTTATAAATGACGTCTGGAGACTTTTTTATTTCTTAAACGGCAACACTGTAGCCTTTAGATATTAAATCTATACGTTTAACTAGTATTGTATATGTCTACCTACAACGTGACAAATAAGATATTAAGACACTACAATTTCCTGATATGTTTAGAATGCTCATGAACGACATACAAGGAAGATTAACAAATCCGGTTACGAAATAAATAGTTGTGATAACTTGTGTTTGTTAATTAGTTCCGATAAAGTGTAATGAGGAGCTATTATGTATGTTGTTTCAGATTAATACATATCAACTATTTACCAAATATTTATATGGCTAATGCTTATAATTATAAAATGATGTTTTTTTACACAAGTAAAGAAACACAATTCAGCGGAATTATGACAATAGTATATAATAAGAATAATATATCCGAATTATAAAATAACAATATTTATGTAGTTCTTAAAAAGCTAATTTCAAAATCCAATGAACGCTTCTTAAGCTATATTAGTCTCATTTCCAATTAATTTTATAAAACTTCCAAATATTTATATTTTAAAGAAAAACTTTTAATAAAAATTTTTTGAGCATATCATTCGTTGAGCGATGACCTTAGATTTCTAATTTAATTTGAACATAACAAATGTATTGAATACTGCTTAAAAACAAAATTCTCCTAATGCTACGCGGATAGCATATTTTTCAAAATTCAAGCAACGGCGTAGCAAAATGGACACATTCCTGGAACTTTTTTTATGAAAATTCTTGTCCATTTGTAACTTCACATATTTAATACACTATAGATTGTAGTGTTTCATCAAAATGTCAAGCGAACGATGTATTTCAAGACGATAAACACTCCAAATTTAGAGGCACTTGTTCTTAAGTTCAGCTGCCGTAACACAGATTCGATTAATCCGTTATGGAGAGGGTCAGTGTTATCAGTGTTTGGCGAACACTGTTTCTCTAAGCTTGCGGCAAGGCATTCTGTTTTATCTATGCTATCGAACGCGGGAGGCTTAGGGTTAGTGAAACTCGCGTCCGCAGGAAGTACCTACAATTCCCTGTACGAGCTCCCCGGGTGGTGCTAAGGAGAAACAAATTTTTTTGTCCGCTGCACTGTTCCACATAGATTGGACCTTGCAGCGACAAATAGAGTCGATACAAATCGATCGACAATAATATAAGATGAATATTCTATTTAGCCATACGACTAAATAAAGAACTCATGATGTTTTCCTTCACCGAAAGCTTCAACTCTTCTGTGAAAAAAATTGTTGCAGGTACTAGGAATAAGTCAAAATAGTATATATAGTAATGTCAAAAGTTATTGCAATTTTAACGACGACGCGACTTTAGTACGAGAGAAAAGTAAATAAGTAAATGGACTTCACACATTCAAATGACTTTATTAATTGCTAAGGTTTCACGCAGACAAAGTCGCGAGCATAGCTAGTCATTCATATAACATTTTCATTACTCTTGGTGATTCACACAACCAAAAAGTTAAATGTTTATTTTTCCTATAGTATTAAACTCAATAAAATTCAAATTAAGTCAACGAAACGTTTTCTAATAGCAATAAAGAATGCTATTATAGTGACGGGATACTTGACTACTTCATCCGGTAGTAATATCTAACATTACAGAGAAATTCCAGCAACTCAGTAACGTGATAGAGCCTATAAATTTTTTATAGCTAATGGGAATGCTGATGTAATAATGATGGCGCGACTAAAGTTACGAGTAGTTTAAACGTTGAAACTATATCTAAAAAATTCTAAGTGTACCAGCACGTAGTCAAGTATTATTTATTAGCAATGCCTAGCTCTTGCAAATTAAAGACAGGTGTTTTTTTTAATATGATCACCAGTACTAGCCACGAAAGTCGTTTCTAGTGTAGGAAAAGCATAGTCCAATTTTAATTATACGTTTGGATTCTGTGTAGGGATGATCGATATTCATCGATGTTGAAGAAACATCGATATATAACTGAAAAACATCGATATTTTGATGTCGATAACATCAACGTTATGAATATATTCTTTAGGGACATCTAACGTTTCGTGTACTAGCTAGAAACTAGATAATTTCAAATTTGTAAGCCGTACGAATAGTTATTTCTTTGGATAATCTTTTTTTTCGTCGCTGACTATGAAAAGCACCCGATAAAGTTATTTTTTTACAGACAATTTTAATTTCTGGCAAAAACAACGAAGTTTTTAGACATCGATGTTTTGCTATCGATGTTTATCGTACATCGATACTATTTAACGGATATTGACATAGATGTCAACATCGATGTTTTTCTAAAATCGATCATCCCTAATTCTGTGTAATGTTTTATTTTTATTGTTAATCTGTCATATATAATTCACTAAAAAAGAGTTCGTAACAGCTCGACGAGTTCTGGAATGTATAAATTGCATCTGTGGATGTCGGTTTCTTTTTTTTAGATTTAGTTTTAGCAACTAATCGTCTTGTAGATTATTACTGCCATTGTCGATAATACAAGTTGCTTGCGATTATTTCAATGTTCTAACAAGACGATGGTCCGCTTGTTAGAACATTCTAGGGAATTTTTCTATTCACGCTTCTTGGTATTATTTCCCATCCATTTTACTTGTGCACAATAACCAAACTATATCACGTAAAACACAATCAATATTATAAAATATAAAGTCGAATAATACAAAGATTATTACATATTATAAGACGAAATCCTAGGACACGTCTGTCTGTTCGCGATAAACTCCAAAACAACTGAACGGATTTTCATGCAGTTTTCACAAATAAATAAAGTGATTTATGAGGAAGAATTAGGTATATAATTTGTCACAAGGTTTTTTTATTATTAGCTCGTGATAACATCCGCCTGGATCGCCAGTTAGATATAAAATATAAAATTCATAAAGTAACATCAATGACATTCCAAGACCCCGCCAAAAACTCCGGATGTCAGTCTAACGACCGTCAATTTTGAATCATAGAGAAGTGGTGCCATATTTAAAAATCGAATCGAATCGATATTCACGAATACTAACAAATCTCTATTCGTTACATCACTACTGTCATTGTACACAACACGAAAACTAACGTGTGTGTTTGTGTAAGATTAAAGTACGTGTAAAACGATACGCAAACGTAAAGTTTAACTTACACCAATCCTGTAGTTTGCAAGAGATAACTACACGAAAACGATTACAACTGCCACGAACGTTAGCGGCGAAGCTGTTATTACTGAATTATTATACTTCGTGCTCTAAAGCCCCCTAATTACAATCCTGAGCAGATCGGCTACAGGTTTCGCATTTCTTAACCACGAACAGTACTTGTTTCTTCAATAATTACGCCAGTTCCACATTTAAATAAGTTCTTAAAGAAAGTTTCGCACTTCCGAGGCGTATCAAGTAACTAGCGGTATGTATATTTATAGTTAAAACTTTCACTATATTTCACAACATTTTAAAATCGACGTAAATAATAAATATTTCGAAATGTGTGTAATTGTTTCACATAATCGATTACCTTCTTGTATTTAAATAGTTAAAAATCGTTTTTTTTTTCCGAAATATAATATATCAAAGTCCACTCTACACAACATTCCATGACATATCAAAAATACTAAACATTTTATACAGTTCAGAAGCTAGTTACAATATTAAAATTAATAACAATAAAATATGGTTTAGCGCCACTTGTTGAGATACAGTTAAAACGATAACCAATATTTTGGTGTGCTAACTTTCATTTCCCTTTATCGAACTGAAATAGTTTACAAAATTATTCGATACGAAATATATATATAAGTTGTTGAGGTATGTATGCTTGGTACACATATGTTTTAACAACTCCTATTAATATGAATAGTTAGATTAGGTTAGCTCAGATAGGTCGCGCCTTACACGTTTCAGATAACAGCGCAAGCCGAGGTGTGCCGTGCACCCTTGAGCTAGTTGTCAAACAATTTCAGCTGAGTGCCGAAAGCGCTCGCCTTAGTAGTCCGGTGAAGCTGTTAAGACCTTGCTAGGTCAATAGCGTAGTCCGATCAAAAAAAAAAAACTTTCATTTTTATACCAATATGATCTTATAAAAAATATATATATACTAAAATTCTATAGTTAATTCCGTTTCCACATCATACGAACGGAAATGACATGTGAATTCATCGTACGGCAATAATTACTCTCTCACGCGACACCAATTTCATTGAACGATGTTTTGTAAGATTCACGACATATCAATTCTATTATATACCTACATACCTATTGCGTAACGAGATAAAAGCAATAACGTAAGATTATATTGAAAGTTTGTTTGATAAGAAATGTTTCATACACGCTTTATGTTGCACTGTACAAACGTACGCGACATAATTATTTATAGTGTGTGAATCAGTGTAACACGTATTTACGGATAATTGCAAATGTATATAAAATCTATGTCGGTATGTATTTAGTACAATAACTTTTATGCGCAATTCTATATGCACTTGCATTCACCACTAATATTAGTTTCTGTAACTACAATATTATATATTCTATACACATAATAATAATGTAAATATAACCGGTGTTATTACAAAAAAAAAATAAGTACGTATTAAATTTCGGTAGTGGTAGAGCCAAGCTGAAGCTATTATTGTTTTCAGTACGAATGGGTCGGCTCGTCCGGGGAAGCACCACCCTCTCACAGAAAACCGACGTGAAGTAACAGTGCTTGCATTGTTGCGTTTCGTTCGGTCAGTGAGAGAGCCGGAGACCCACCTACCCTTCCGTTCCCCTTCCTCCTTTCCTTCCTGCCCCTCCCCCGCCCTCCTCCCAAATACAGGTTGGCAACGCACTTGCGACTCCCCTGGTGTTGCAAGTATCTATGGACGGTAGTGATCACTTAACATCAGGTGACCCATCTGTTCGTTTGCCTCCTATGATATAAAAAAAAGAATATGTGCTTGAAAAAAATTTGGGTACTTTCGTATTAAATACACCGCGCTCGCTGACCGCTGCCGGTGCAAGTTCGCGTTATCCTTTTTCGCAAGTCTAACCTAACCTAACTAAAACGAGATAGAAAAGCAAGATTTTGAACGTTCGCTGAGCGCGGTGCATTTAATAAGAACGTACCAAAACCTTTTGAAAAGCAAGTATTTAATACGCATTTAACTTTTTTGTAATAACACGGAACGTGTCTGTTCTTTTAGATTTTTGTGAAAAAATTGTTGCTGTTGTCTCAGAATAATTTATAAAATATATTTTAATAATTTTTAGAAATATCTATCCATTTGTTTGTTGAAAATGAAAAGTTGTTATACATTAAAAGTGACCAGCTCTGAAGTGCAGTTCCAATTTGGCGAAAATTACTTTCCGTTAGATATTAACCGGATTTAAATACATAGTTCGGGATCAAAACATAGCAGGCGCGTCTATTTTTAACTCGGCTCGTCGAAAGATAAGCGAGTTCATTATCTTATACATTCAAAGAGAAATTGGAAACTTTCCGTGGACCGCAGACGACAAACAATTGACTTTCTTCATTTCTGTCGGAATGTAGGTATTTTATTTTGATTGTGTAATCATTTGTACGAACTTATGTGTAGAACATTGGATACCTTATAATGTTATAGCGTATATGTCGTCGCGCGTGTCATACAAAAACTACTGCACAGATTTTGATCAAATTATTAGTTTAATTTTTTTTTCGCTATTTGTTCCTTATCTAAAGAAATATCGCGATGACTTCATTTAACATAAAGTTGTTAACCCTTTTTTTATTTAAGTATCATACATACGAATGACCTTGAGGCACAGGTTCAAGTTAAGCAGAAGCTTAAACAATACCTGATTTATTGCAAAACTTTCAAAAATAAATTGTATATTATAAATGAGTAATTGTTATGAAAAATGTATTTTTTCCTTTGTACGATTTTTTTTTACTAATCCATAAAATTTACAATGTATGATGTTTAGAATTTAAAAAAATAATCCGCCATTTGAAATTTGGGTTTTAAAAAATCAGCCGAGAGGTTTTTTTTTCTCGAACTGACTACGCTATTGACCTGGCAAGGTCTTCACAGCTTCACCGGACTACATCAGCCGAGAGGTATTAAATATAAAATAGGCGATAGCCCGTACACACTGAATTGTGCGCTATTGTACCAATGCACACTATAGCACAAGTTTAACATCTAATGTTTAATTCATTTGATTTATGTTATACTTATCTTTGTAACTCTATGTTTTTCACCATTGTATTGCTACAATAAACATTTTCTTTCTTCTTATATTGTGAAGTTCATAAACGACGCAGACGAAGCCGGGGTTATCAATTAGCTATACATAATTATCGAAATTAGTGCATCGATTAATAACTAAAAAGAATTCTAGTAAAGTTAATTTCTGCGTTCCCTATTATACAGGGATGTATTATAGACTAGCCTCTGCCCGTGACTTCGTTCGCGTTGCTTCAACACACTAACACTAACACGCAGCAGTTCTCAAAAGGAAAAACATCCCGTTTTTTAAACATTTTTCATCTGTGCTCCGCTTCTATTGGTCTTAGCGTGATGATATGTATAACCATTCTGGATGAATGAGCTATATAACACTGAGAGAATTATTCAAATCGGACCAGTAGTTCCTGAGATTACCCCCTACAACGTCACAACATCACAACGTCATAAACTCACAAACTTTACCTCTTTATAATATTAGTATAGATTTCAGTTTTAAAAAAAATCAATGACCTTCGTCTATAAAATGTCTCAAGTTGAAATAGTTGAACGATTCCGTTGAGTAAAACGGTGATATAATTCAACATTCCTCCTACATTAACCAGTCATGAGCAACGGGTGACGCAAGCGAGTTATTCGGAACCGATGACTTTAAAGTAATCGACAAAAGAATGACATTTGCAATGAGTCCAAAGATCGCTAATTGCTGACAAACAATGGAATCGTATTACGGTTACAAATATATAACAAAATGCTGAGTATGTTTTTTGTCATTTCTCACGTCAGTTATTTTAAGTTACTGTGATATTTAATTAATTGTAGACATTCAAGTCTAGACTACAACATTTCGCAGTTACTCGTCGCTCCAGTCTTAACACACGTATCAGTTGAACTTTTGCTAGTAGCGCGGTCATGGCCCTGTAAATAAAGGCCTAACGAACCGTGTGCCAAATCGAAAACAAATTAATTTTCTAAGAATAGTACGCGATGATCTAAAATCAGAAGTTCCACGTTATTTTGTGTGTACATTTTTTTATCATATCCTGATTAATTACATCAAGTTCAATATGATTTTTTGATATTGATTGTGACGTCACAGAAATGTTGTGGGGGGAAAAATACCACAGTTTATGTGTAGTAAGAATATCTTGCCAAAAGGAAATATATTTTTGGTAAAATAACATAAGGTTTTCACGAATGACTTTTGCCACCCGTGTCTCTTGCATTAATGTATATACATTTTTTTTCTCGAACTGACTACGCTATTGACCCAGCAAGGTCTTAACAGCTTCACCGAAGTCAATATGATGAATAACAGCGTGTTATCCTAAATGGAAGGCAGGTATATGATTGTTATGACGCGTCAAACGGAAGGGAAGTATGTTAATGAGTCAAAGAACAAAGACAATCAAAAATACGATAAACACTTCTAATAGGAACAGTTTTCAAATAAATTGCTTAGAAATACAAAGTTCTTTATTTATACTAGAGACAAAAGACTTTTCCTACTTTCTTCTTTGATACAAGGCATTAACAAATACAACTGTTGTACCGTTCAGAGAAGTAAGCAGTTATTTTTAATTTGGTACATAAAGGAAGTTAACACATTATCATATTACCACGCATCATGATCTCATTGAATAAAAACCCAGTTTCAATGAAAGGTCGCGCTAAACAGCTGATGACGATTTTAACGCTTGTCATACAACAATACCAAGCGTCAACAAAGCGAAGAGAATTTCTTATGATTTTATATCATTTAATTGATACAAAAAAAAACACGAACGTCTTGAAACTTCGATAACAATTTCATAAGGAATCTTATGTAAGCGTTTTATATTGTCAAGCGGGTTTTACTGCGTAAAGGTTATTATTATAGTATTTTTAAACGAACAGGCGGGTCACCTGATTTTAAGTGATCACCGCCGTCCATAGCAACACCAGTGACCTTGAGGAATAGCAATTTGATGTGGCACTATGAGATTAAATATAACAAAAAACAGAATTGGGCAAATATTGTTACATTTTTATAAAAGTATCAAAGTCGTTCCAAGTGAGTTACAATTTTCCTAACTATCAGTCGTCGCTGTGCTACACGAGTGTAGTAAGACTTGATGCCGAAACTGAAGTGCGTAGAATTGATTACGCGACTTTAATGGACCCCTTATTGAGCCATGAAATGACAGAAATGGACAATAGTGATTCAATATCCTCACAAGACATAAATAACTAACTCCAATGAAAGCGACTTGTGATTACCATATCAATGGACAATTTAGAACAGCAACCAGTGGTTTTGACCTCAATAAGGGGTAAACGACAACGCGAATTATTATCCATTAATTCATCACAATACAAAGCGTAAAATATACTTATACGTGAGTATATATAAATATTAATCTATACTACTATATGGCATACTAGCCTCTGTCCACAACTTCGTTCGCGAGGAAGATACTTTGGGCTAACATTAACACGCGGCAGAAATTCTCTAAAGGAAAAAACATCCCGATTTTGAAACATTTTTCATTTGTGCTCCGCTCCTATTCGTCTTAGCGTGATGATATATAGCCTATAACCATTCTAGATGAAAGAGCTATATAAAACTGAAAGAATTATTCAAATCGAACCAGTAGTTCCTGAGATTACCCCCTACACCGTCACAAACTCACAAACTTTACCTCTTTATAATATTAGTATAGAAGTATAGATTAAATAATCAACATATACATATAAAAACCGATTCCCTTTTTGTTCGTCAGAAATAATTTTCTAAACATTTGAACCAATTTTGACAACACTCACTTACCATTCACTAACTAATGAAACGATTCTTTAGGGATTAAGAATTAGTGATAAAATACAGTTGAAATATAGAAGATATAGGCCTATAAGGTCACGCAGATAAAACGTATACTTCAAATGAAAGAACAAAACTAGTTTTTTTTTCGAAGAAACCCTATTTATGTGAAATTATCTGTGTTGTAAGTTAAGCTAACGACAGAAAATGTTCACTCCAACAAAACTACTTCAACCAGACCTAAATTACAGGTACTAGGAAGTATACAAAATAATCCTATTAGCCATTAAAAACATATTACATAAAAACTGAGAAGCTCTATGCCTATCAACAGATGCTATATTGTTTTAGAGGTCTATCTATGACGTAAAAGAGTCTATCGAGAGTGGAGATATAACTAGTTTAGATATCTAATCATGATTACAATCTCAAATACAGCTAAGAAGCAATTTCAACCGTATTACATAGTATGTTTATAGTTTTATTTTGGTAGCAAAGAGTTTGAATCATAATAATGTTAAGGGCTGGGTTTAACGAGAATACAACAATGAAGCCTGCTTTCTCTTTGCGGATTATTAAGTTATTAGATTTCTTTTTGTGAATTATATAAGAATATAGTTTATTAAGTATTAACCTAACATTTTACTTCAAATTAGGCAGTAACAAATCGAAACTGATACTCAGTGCAAAAGCAATTAACAATTTAAACGCAAGAATATTTAAAAGATCCATGGGAAGTACCACCATCAACCCGGTTCCAAACAGGCACCTTCATTCTTATTTTACTCTCACTTTCCGACTTATATTTTGTGTATAATCACTCTACTCCTAAAGGTCATAGCGTAATGTTAGATATCGTTCCAAAGTCTACAGCATTCAAACAAACAAATACAACCTCTTTAGTTTTACAATATTAAACATGCTTTCAATAAAAATATAATATGTAATTGCTAAAGACCGTAAATCCTGGTGGTCGAACGGTTACTTACAATCAATAGAATTTCACTATATTCTTGGTAAAAGTAATCATCTTTAGTGGTTCCATATTATTTAAAAAAACCTATCCATTTCTCGATATTTGACAGCGTGAATAAGTCGTGTCATAAGACTAAAGCAGTGTCTTTTCTAAGGAGAAAATCTTTATCCATTAGAATATTAAAAAACTGTAAAAAGTCCTTCAATAAATTTAAATTTAAATTATATATTATAACTTCAGCCACCCAGACTTCAGAAATACGACACCATTTTGCACGACACACTTAACACATAATTAACATGTGTCATCCTGTCCCGTCTGCACAGCATCGCATACTAAACATACCCTGACAACTGCGTCTTTAAATAAAAAAAGCCTGTTTTATAACCGCCTGTCGCAAATTAATTTCAAGCGGTTAAATTGAGAAAAATGGTAATGTATACTTTTTCATTTTGCCCTAAACGAATGGAATAACACCATCATCCCATGAACTGTATCTATCATAGGTGTGGTAGAAGCAATATTTTTCATTACCTATATCTTTTTTTTATTATTACTGTAACTTAATTCCCATTAATTTCCCAAAAATCAAGTCATTAAAGACTTAAAGAAGACTGTTTTACTCTGCAAACATAGATGTGAAGATGCACCGTATGCTTAAGTAGATAGGTACCTACAATGTCTTCTTTTTAGAGAATACTTTCTTTCTGTCCAGTTATTTATTTTATACTGTGTCCTTTTCTGACACATATTATTCAGTCAATCAAAGAAATATATTAAATTCCCCTAGACTGTCCAAAACCATTAGGGTTTAGGTTCCATACAAACGACTGTAGGCATTATGATGCACTCTAGTCAACAGAGTATTGTGGGCATTGGTTAAAAAAACTACCGTGTTTAATATGTAGTAAAAAATTATAATCAAAAAAAGGTTAGACATATTTAAAAACACGAGCTGCTTTTTTTAGATTCGAGTCTTAAAAAAAAGGCCGAGAAGTTAATAGCGTTTCCTCGATCATGTCCAATGTACCATATATGTGTTCTGAACACGTATAAAAGAATATATTAGATCATGAATAGTCTATATTCAAAACAAAACACTCTAAATACCAGCTCGCTCTATCCATTCAACTACAAACTGGATGTCGACAAACGTACCGAGGACAGGCGTACATTACGTACGCTGAATTCAATGTTTATTTTTAAGGCTTCTCTCTCAGCCGAACTCATCTTTAACGTCCTATTCCAATGCCTGCGATATAATACGCCTGCATAGCTTCTAACAAGTTAAAACCGCAATGGTTTGACTCCATTGCTGTTTATCTGGCGCAAGGTCGGCGTTTATGGTAAGGGCTTCGTTCAGGTCGCAGCGCCTTTGAAACAGGTTTTCCCCGGTCAAGTATAGGGTAGAATGGTCATTGTGAATGCGTTATTACGTGTGTGTCCAATTTCAACTTTATGTCTTATTGTTTTCGAACCAGATTTTAATGTGCCAGTTTGTATTTCTGGTGTACCTCCCGTAGTTTCATGATCTCTTGGTAATCCATATAGATTACTAAATATTAGTATTAAAAAATATAAGTAAACTGTCTTTTTATGAAAAAGTTAAATACTTGCTTAAAAAAGTTTGATTACAAAAGAGCGTCTTTCCCTTGTTTACAGAGGAACATTATTTAAATACTAGCTGTTACCCGCGGCTTCGCGCGCGTTTTTTTTTAATATATTAAATAATTTTAAAATCGTGATTACACATCTAGTGTAAATTACAATAATACTATTTCAAAAATATTTGTATCACACGCACATCATCTACTGTAACAGGTAACGTGTACATTATGTATGTGAATACTAATAGTGTATCGAATGGGATAGTATTATGATCAGTCACATAACTGGAATTTTAAACTATATATCACCCTCAGTGCTCACACTATATAAGAAAATAATGACAATATGAAGCTACACATTATCGAACAATATTAAATAAAACAGCTAATTAGTTACTTATTTGCCCGTAGAATTCCCGTTCAAATATTACTTGTAGTCCGGTGAAACTATTAAGCGTAGTCATTTCTAAAAAAAAAAAAAATATTCAAATAGGTCCAGTCGTTTCGGAGATTACCCAGAACAAATAAAAAAACAGATATATCGACAGAGTTAAAGAAAAAATTGATGTTTGTAGCATCACAGATTGTATTCACCAAAAATAATTTATTTTAATATAAATTACACTCACTTTACTTTTATAATACGTAATATATCACAAATAAAAAATTGGCAACAAAATTAATGTAGAATAGAGTTTTTTAAGAGTGTTTGGCGGGATTTCAGTCTGTCATGTAGTGGATTTTATATTTTTTCCATAATATTGTGTTACATGATTCTATATCGTGTAGAAATTGGTTGCGTATTATATAATATCGGTCGTTTATTTTGCATAAGTGAAATGAATGAAAAATAAAACCACGAAGCATTAATTCTATGGTCTTGAAGATTAAGAAGATAAAAAATTACGTTATATTATGTAGAGGATTCGGCGCTTATACCTTTACATTAACTTGGACATAGAAGAAAACTAACTATATTGACAACTTCAGAATTGGCTGTATGGATTAATTCCTTCGACTGTCTTATTGGACGAATATTATTACTACTAAACTTTCTGAATAACAACACAAAATAAACTTAAGAAATGTTTGCGATATAAACGTAACACGTACAATTAAAAATCGAAAAGAAAACTAAAGTAGAATAAACTTTTTGAATAGGAATACAAAATAAAACATGAAAATATTTTTAATAGAATGTTATCGCGTTACCATGGCAACGCGTATAATACTGACATTAACACGCAGCGGAAGTTTCCAAAGTAGCCCGATTTTGAGACATTCTTGATTAGTGCTCAGCTCCTTTTGGTTTTAACGTGATGATATGTAGCCTATAGCCATCCTCGATAAATGAGCTATCTAACACTAAAAGAAACTTTTAAATCGGACCGGTAGTTCTTGAGATCATAGCGTTCAACCAAACAAACAAACAAACAAACTCTTCAGCTTTATATATTAGTATAGATTTAATGTTCTCTAACACTTGTCTAAGTTGACACTAATTATTTTATTGTATTTGTCGGCGATAGACATTTCGTAAGAAATTATGAATTTCCTGTGTATAATTAATTTGGAAGAAATAAATAAATTACACAGTTTTAGGCATTCACAAGTAAATCATAACTACTACTATCGACATTTGACAATATTTTTGACACTGTATTAATTTGAGATTATACTGGTGTTTCACCTCACGCACTTTGACGTAATATATTAATCTTATAAATTGCTTATTTCAACAATTACATCATTTTCTTTTAACCAAAATGTCAAAATAATAATAACCAATGTAACTTAAAGTAAGTAAAAAAAATGAAGATCTGAACAAAAACATTATTCATGAATTGAAATTGTTTGCAAAATATCTGTATGTAATGGAACATTTTTGAATGATATTGAACTGAATGATTGCTTGCTTAATAAACTAGACCTGACGTAAACATCTCAGCTAGAAATCACTTGGGCACGCTTTTGTAATAAAATATTTAAATATGTGTTCAACTAAGTTTGAAATTGTAAGCACTGCATATTAACACTCGTGTTAAGTCCGTATTCATTTTTGTTTTCGTAATATGACCGTAGGTGTCGTCGGCACACAGAAATACATAAGCTTTTAAAAATGACTAAATTCTTTTTTTAAGAATGGAGACAATAATAATAACTCAAATGAAACTCTTAAACATGGAAGTGAATCATTTTAAGCATATACTTGATAATAATTGATACTTGTGGTTGTAAGTGGCAAATACGTATTTAATATTAGATAAGATAAAACTGATTTCATAATTCTTATGCACAATGATAATACGAACACTGTAAATACACATTGTTAATTATAGCAATTACTAATTAAAATTTCATGCAATTTTATAACAAAACGCATATAGTCGTTTCATACAATGATATTATAAATAAACAGCTGTGACACGTTACCTACATAATATTTTGACCAAAGAAATGGCACGATGACGCACACATACGTAAAGTAATATTGTTATGGTACTCCCATACCTGCGTGTATCGTCACGAAGTTTTGTCTATGGTCACATTAAATGAAGATGTGGGAAGACATTATCGTTATGCGTTACGAACTATCGGATTGCGTGACGATAGACGCAGCACGATAACTTGGCTGGCGGTTTTTACACACATCAAAGGAGTTTAGCGGATGCTGTTATGTCATTGGAAAGACACAGCTGTGGCAATGTAAAATCAGTGCCTTTATCGGAATGATTTTCGACGTTAGTTTTAGCGCGACAAGAACTCGAAGCTTCGTTTCGCAGATATGGGAGTAGCATAACGCCACACTATCTTAGCTAAAATGTGGCAGTAAGATGGCATATTTTCAACATAAGTGGTGAAAAAGAAATAGTTATATGTTGCTTAGATACGGGGTGATTGACGGGGTTAGATCACATTTGCTAGCTAGCCGAGTTTTAACAAGGCGCTGACGAAGGCTTATGATGTATCTACAGCTTTTTGGTTATATCATTAATTTCAAAAACATTCCTACTATTTTTCACAAAGTATTTGTGTCATTATATTTGAATATGAGCTAAATCCAATATTAGCCATAATCGTTAATTTTCAAGATCTTTAAATTTTCTATAAGTAAACGATTATAAAAAAAAAAAAAAACAAAAAAACTAATGAACGGTAAAATTTGAACTTTGTTTCCACACCGAAAAAATTAGTAATCTAAAAAAATTAAACATGAACGATTAACATTGAATTTAACGCATTTTTAAATGTAACAACTCATTTACAGACTATCTATTTGTGAGTTAATACTTTGTTTTACTATATAGTGACGTCACTAGCACTGTTATTGGGTATGCCACGGCTCAACGTGCAGTTGCGTCACGCACCAACAACGGCTAAGCAGTTCAAAGACCCTTCATTAAATCTCAGCGAGCGAGGGGAACTAGTCTTTACCGCTACGATAAAACTTCATCTAAACGACATTAAGGAAAGAACTGTATGTAGTATATTAGCTATGCCTGCGACTTCGTCTGCGAGGAACCTGTTATACAAAACTACTTCAGTCGCGTCGTCATTAAAATTACAATAACTTTTGATACATCAAACCGATTTTAATGAAACAAATACTAAATGTTATTCGAAAATACGCTTTATGGTTTCTTGAACATAATTTATCGTGAACACAGTACTTAATAATAGTGACGCGTATGGAAAGAAACAGACAATAGATAGGCAGACATTTCTAAATATGATTAAACATTAGTTTTTCCCGGGTGCAACAATTTTTTTACAAAAATCTAATCTAATCTAGATCTACATTCTTATTATATGTATAGATAGATTTCCCGCTCCAACCAAACAAAGAGAAGTTTTAAATAAATGAGACGTAACCGTTACCTAATTCAGAAATATCGTACAAATTATATACCATTGAAATCGCAACCACTCGACCGGTTTGTTTTCATTCCGATAATTAGAAATCAAGTGGGTTAGCGATGATAAAATAACTACACGTAGTACGCATGCGCCGCGCAATGTAAAGGCGCGTACAGATTATGCAATTTTCATATTTAATCTATTTAACCCTGATTTTGAAAGACGAATATCTTAAAATGGCGGATCATGTTGTTATTATATATTTGTAATTGGAACGAAGTTCCTTATCCCGCGTTGTGAAAGGGGGCTAGACGGAAAAAATTCTTACGAAAAGTTGTCAGGACACTTTTTGCTATAGTAAGCTATTATAAGCTGTGCGGCGTCGCATGTTTCTCTGTCTGTCTCTCTCTTTCTTATAGAAAGCAAGCCAGATATTTTCATTTCTATTTGAACAGTGTGGTGTCGCAACGATTATTTTTGTTGAGTGTATACAGGTTTTTTGTAAATAATAAAAAATAATAATAATAATGATCCCAAACATATGTTTCCTACTTCAGTTACCACAAGCCAATTATTACGAAAATTGAGCCTACTGATTAAGTTTATATAACATTATATTTGTTAACAATAAAAAAAATATTATTATAACTTAAAAAAAATAAAATTTTTAACCGACTTCAAAAAAAGGAGGAGGTTATCAATTCGACTGTATGTTTTTTTTTTATTACAATTCCTTACTAATTAATCGAAAGGAACTTCGTTCCATCCGGGTGTCCCTTGACACCTCTCAAGTTTTTTTTATTTTAAAATACATAATTTGTTATTTTTCAGTTTTTAAGCTTATGCTGCTTTGTATGAAGTTTTAACCATTAAGGTTGCAGTTTTTGGCAGGATCTTGGAATGCCATGTACTGGACTTTATATTTTATCCATAATCTTGTGTTATTTGGCTCTAAATTGTGTAATGTTGGTGGTGCTTTACGTAATATAGTTTGGTTATTGTGCCCAAGTGAAATGGATCAGAAATAATACCACGGAGCATGGATTCTGACTTGCCACAAAAACTCCCAGGAAAGTTCTAACAAGATGGCCACCGTCTTGTTAATTCATTGAAGTTATATCAATAAACTTGTAATATCGTTACTCACTTGACAATGGCAGTAATGGTCCACTAAATAGAAGACTGGTTGCCGAAAATAAAATAGAAGAAGGACCATTATGGTTTTGGACAGTTCAGGGTTTAATCACATTTTTGAGAGGTGACAAATCACGTGAACAGACCCGCAAAATGTTCGTATACATAACCTTATTTGCGTGATGCATAAAACATTTTAAAAGTAAAAATATAAAGCAAATGTAACATAAAACAACAATGTTATTATTATTCTCATACCATTGAAGCACTTTGGAAATTTTAATAGAGCATCCACATATTATGTCTTTTATTTATACTCGTATACAATTTGCATACACACACATACGCATTATATTAGAAATAAATTAATTATTAGCCGGGGAGTTTTTGGCGGGATTTTAGTCTGTCATGTAGTGGATTTTATATTTTATTCATAATCTTGTGTTATTTTACTATATATTGTGTAAATTTGGAGGTGTTTTACGTAATATAGTTAGTTTATTATGCATAAATGAAGTGAATGGAAAATAATAACACGGAGCATGAAATTCTGAGATGCCACAAAAACTCCCTGGAAGGTTCTAGCAAGGGATCCACCATCTTGTTAGAATATGGTTTCACACGATGCTTAATATTGGAATGATCACACGAAGTTTGTGATATTATTGACTACGTGAGAAGAATGGCAGTAATAATCGAAAAGATTGATTGCCAAAAATAAAGTTAAAAAAAAAAAAATTATTAGCCACCTGTTTTTCTTCGTAAAGAACGAACTCAAAGAGTTATTACTGGTGAGGATATTTAGTAGATACTTTGACTGTAATTAGCGTAACAATGTATAGAGAATTAATATTGATTATCATGGCTTCGATTACAAATAAAATTAATTAAATGCTCATTTAATCATCCTGCTACACGGCAAATTGAATCAATATTCTGTGTGCGCGTTGGATTGTAGATATATTGTCAATTTGCCGACAGTTATGCTCGAGTCGCGTTGCTTGTCACACAAGAGTACCTTTAGCTATCAAAATTATTAACAGTGAAGAGTGCGTTGCTTAAAGTATTGGATTTGTGTGTAGATCTGCCATAGTTTTGAAAAAAAAGTCAGAAGATCTTTTCTTGTACTAGAATTATATTCGACGATAAATAAGCTATAGTGTCATCTTTTAAGAGGAAAATTATTACAAGATCAGTGCACACTGTAATTAACAATAACGATATTTCGTATTTAATTGACTCGTAAGTATAGTACGGCCAATTTAGAGTTCTATAAATTTATTTGGCCAATTCATAATAAATTGAACAGTCTGTAGGGGCCTTTAGTAAACAATTGGATGTTCCACGAGGTTTTTTTTATTTGGCTTTAATGTTTGGTCGTTCAACGTTACGCTGACGATATACGCGCGACGTGGATTTGTTATAAGATTTGCTTTATTTACAGAAATAAATGAACTTCTTTCAATTATTTAATATCACATGAGTCTATTCGAAACTTAGTTTTTATCAATATTGAACCTCGTTGCGTCATCTTTGTCAGTAATGTTCTAGGTCACATGCAAGCCGTACGTTACTCGACTCACTAAAATTAATTTATAATCTTTTCCCCCAGATTCCACATATTAAGTATGGAGTTATGAGAACTTGATTTTGTGGTTACCCGTTCGCAGGATTTAACGGTACCTATACTAAGCGTATTAAGAGAAAGCGTCGAATATTTCCAACAAAGTGAAAGCATCCGACGCCAGTGTACAACCCGCGTCGCATCGAACGGACGGCATCGTATAACCTCAAATATGTCCCTTGTCATCACAACCGCGATCGTTTTAACCACAGCAGCAGCCATTTATTGGTTTATGAACCGAAAAAAACCTGTGAAACAGTTGCTGAGGGAGTTGAAGCACACAATTGATATGCAGGGTGCTGGCGCCGGGGGCCTGATAGACGATTGGATCAATGTTGGAAGGAATAAAATAGTGTTGCCAGATGCAGCGGCTAAAATCGCCGTCATCACCGGCGGAGCGAGAGGTATCGGCACCGAAGTTATCCGCGGATTATTAAAAGCAAATGTACACGTTATTATGGGAATACGGACACCGGAACAAGCGATAAAACTATCAGAGTCAATGGATAATGGTGAAAATTTAGAAGCATTTCAACTCGATTTAAAATCTTTGAAGTCAGTCAAAAATTTTGCTGAAAAAATACTACAAAAATATCCTGAGATACACCTTTTAGTTAACAATGCAGGAATAATGTTTGGTGACTATGAACTCACAGAAGATGGAGTCGAAACTCAATTAGCTGTGAATCATTTGAGCCATTTTTACCTAACACATTTATTGTTGCCAGCATTAAAAAAAGGTGGAGCCACCAATGGCCCTTCGAGATTTGTCAATGTGACTTCCTGTGCTCACTACCCAGGAAAGATTTACTTTGAGGACATAAATATGAAGGAAAATTATGATACAACAGCAGCTTATGCACAATCAAAATTAGCACAGGTAAATAATTAGTTTCCTCAATAAGCACCATTAAAACACTATCGCCTTGTGTTTTTTTTAATTTTTCTTTATTTAAAGGGGCTTTTATTCCACTGAACATACCAGCCCCATTGTTCCCTAATCTTACTACCTCTATATTAAATTGCTATATGGATAATATTGTATATTTTGTTAACCTTAAGTACTTCTATAACTTTATGAAAAGGCCTTCACTGAATAGTGGGACTTGTAAATAATGTTGTTAAGATCAATGTTGACTATGAAAGTTATTTAAGCAAATATCTCCTTGGCATTTATATTACACCTACAAATATTTTATTGATATGAAGAATTTGGCAATATTTATGTGTGTGCAAAATTAATACAAAGATATATATTATTTAAGTCACTTTATCTCAATTTTTACAGTTGATGTCTGCTCGCTACATAAACAAGTTACTAGAAGAATCCAACACTCCAATAAGGGGTTATGCTGTACATCCTGGCATTGTCAACACTGACCTATTCGAAGGAACACTTTTCCGGAGAGCATTCCCATGGGTCATGAAGATGGTCTTTAAAACACCTGAACGAGGAGCAACCTCAATCCTTTTTGCTTGTTTCGACAGGGATATTGAGAAGAAGGGTGGTTTATACATAAGCAACTGTATAGAAGGCATCAGTAATAAGTTCTCTAAAAATGTAGAACACCAGAAAAAGTTATTTGAAATATCATGTGATTTAATTGGTATTGATAGAAATAAATTTGGTGAAGCTTAAATAATGGCCTAGGATGATAATACAAATTATAAGTGAAATCTTGGTCTTTCCTTATACAATATATCTAATACTCGCTATTTTATTTGCTTTCTGCTTCTGAATGTATTTCATATACAGAGAGACCTCTATAATGATAATCTCAATATATTTTAGGATAATTATTTTATATATTACTTGAATGACTCCTCTCATGTGTAAGTAACTTGAAAATTTATGTACCAAAAAATGTCTTTTTTTAAATATTTTAATAAAAATTTATAACTTATACATATATGCTGTTGTTTTATTCATTTAATATTCAATAAATGGATATAAAAGTAAATCGTATTTTAATTTTAATTTGAATAGTGTATGTTTTAAAAATCAAATAAGTAATTTGCGAAATAATTTTCACTTAACATAAGAAATAATGCAAATGAGATGTAATAGAAGGAGGTTACATTAATATTAACATTTACACTTTTTAATTTACAATTTATTAAAAATTCATGCTGTTGCTTCATGCTAGCAAAAACATGCATAATGTAAGCTATGAAGCTGAGATTTTTATGAATATATTCTAGTACTTAAAAGTTACCTATTGTTTTGTAGTAATCAATTTATAGCAGAGAAATATTTGCTATAGCTAACAATAATGTTTGAATCTGCTAACTTTTGAAATTAAGGTTTTAAGTTACTGGAATCTACTTCAAACCCAAAAAAATAGTGCTTCTAAGTCAGAAGACATTTAATTGCAGATTTATCTATAACTGTAGGTTAGTCACCTCATAAGAGTATTCAATAAAAAACTCTTCAGGCTAGTACAAATCATTTACACATATTATTAAATTGATCAATTATATTAGTGATTATATAATTTCAGTATTATCAATATTATTTTGAAATGGCTCATTGATTCTAATAGATGTTTTTACTATTTCTTTTAATTTTATTCTATATAAGGTTTTAATACCTTCAATAGCTCTGCTGTAGAATATGCAAATGAAATTCTGGTATAAACTCACCTGCTAAAAAATCCAGAAAGCCCTTTCTTCTTCAATTTTGCTTGCTCCTTATCCACAGCGGTGTCATCAGCCGCTTCGTCCTCCTTTGATGCGCCAGAAGCAAGAGAACACTCCGATAAACTTGACACAGTACTGGAAAACGATCCACCATCTTTCCCCCTTTGATGTCCACTCACACTTCCGCCCCACTGAAGCGTACTTTTGGGAGAATCACTTGTGTCACTCTTTTCACATGTTGATATTGAAAAATTACCTTCATCACTAAAACTACTCTTCTTCGATAACTTATCAACTTCATCAGACGTGTTTTCGACAGGCTTAACTATTTTTGGACTAACGAAATGTAATTGTTTCGTTATAGGGTTGTACGCGAGTTGCATATTATCCAAAGCTTCACTGAGCCGCATCCCGCCTTTTTGGCACGGAGTAGACATCGCGATTTCGAAATTCGAACACTTTCGCGTTCAAAAGTCACATACATTTTTCATGGTATCCTTTATACAAACAAAAAGCCATTATGAACAGCTCATTAAACATAATTAATTAATAATGAGTTGTCGCTTCTAATATTTTTGTTTATAATTATATGAAAAGTAAGAAGGCATAATGATATTGATGAAATAATTTTTATTATATATTTTCAAACTAAATGCGTAATTACTAATAATAATTAACACTACGTCATAACAAAGCGTTCGTTATTATAGTCATTATTGAAATAACTAAGTAATTGAATCACTACTTTTTGTTTTTAAATTTCGATTATAAACAAATAAAAAACAAAATAAAACACAACACATCCATCCTCTTTCACTTTTCATGAGAAATGAAAATTGATAAGTAACTTGACAATCTTCACATTTGTTCACTGCTTTTTTTATCTGTGTTAAATTTCATGTTTTCCATCTTTGTTGCCAGAACAATTTTGAAATATCTTTAGATTTAACCTTATCTATTTATATATCGTTTCCCATGTGTTTGCAATCATGACACACTTTTAGAACATTTAAAGTATTGTATACAATTTTATTAAAATGTAGTTAACGCTTAATTACATTATTTATTTTTCAAAGGCAGTGTCTCCCCTTCCTTTCATTAAATTTGTCGGTAGGGGACTAAAAATGAGAGCGTAACGTACCTTTCATTGGTAATAAAGCGTAATTAAGGTGGTAATTATATATTTAAAACGTATTGTCTATTTACTACATATGAATTTTAATTTGTAAAGAATTTTTTACATTCCATTTAAATTTATCAGCCGCTCACTTTAAATGAAATCATACACATGGTTATATAATATCCTATACATAATTTGATTTATTTTAAAAGTCTATTCTGGCAGATTAGTCTACTGAAACCAATGATATTACAAATATAAATATCATTGACTGAAACATATAATAAGGGTTAAATAAATAAGTATTTATGTAATGGTTACAGTTAGAGTATTGTCAAAAGAAGACATATTACCTACCAGAGCTAATTGCAATCATAGTCTGCAACACAAAATTCAAAACTTCACTATTCGCTACCATGACTGAAAGATGTCAAACCGAGTTTACAGAGAAATTTGATAATCAAATTTATCTTATTTATATTGGAATTATTTGTACCTCAATAGCCGTACTTTATTTCTATAGGTATGTTTTATGTAGTAAAATATTTTCATCATTTGATGTGTTACAATTGATGTATAATTAAAGTTTAAAATTTTCAGACTTCACTTTGTTATTGTAGCCTTTAGCTATCTATTGGGGTGTGTGGTCTGTTATTATGGCCTAAATTCAACAATTCTAAGTAATTATGTAAGTCAATTAAAGTGCCATCTCTTCGGTGATATTACAGAAGATGCACAAAAGGAACCTATCAAAGTAAGTTGACAGAGTTTATTTGTTTAATTTATAATTTTTACCAACGGTATAGGAATAACAAATATAATTATTAATGAAAATCTTAAAAAGGTTAGAAACATATTTGTATCCTGAGCCTAGTTGTAGTTTTTTTGTGGTTGTAATTCACTATTAAGATTTTTTTTTTCGAACTGACCACGCTATTGGCCTTGCAAGGCCTTTACAGCTTCACTGGACTACCCTATTAAGGTAAAATGAAACGCTATGGGTGTAAAAATATGTTCCTTTTAGGAAAATAAATTATTCAATAGCAAACTCACGTGAGAGATAAGGGTACTTACATATTAATAACATTGTGCTCGCCAACTACTTTTGCTGCTGGCCTACATTATCACTCCTAAAGTACTGTGTTAACTATAAAATCTCAAGAAAATCATAAAGCATATTCTCAAGTAACATTTTGTTTTTATTTTGTTAAAATTAGTTCACTTTATTGAATGTTATTATAATTTTTATGACAATGCAACTTCAGTATGAAAGAAAAGTAAATGAAGTCAAAACATTCAGATCATTATATTAGTCACATAAGATTTTTCGCAAATGCAATCACAGGCAGTGCTAGTGATATTAATAAGTAAGTGATATTATTATGATTACAGGGTTGCTTAGCCTGTGGGTCCAAAGATTGCACAAGACATGATACAAGCACAAATGCAGAGCCCTGGGTAGGCTTGCAAATACATAAGCAACTTGATCAGGCCATAGAAGATGTAAGTTGCTATTGTTTTAACTTTATAATAGCTTGAATGAGATCTTATAGCAGTTATTCCATTAAGAGTTCTTTAACATGTTCACGCCGGCGCGTACCTCCGGTGTCCCACGCTAGACTGTCTTTTCTGGCGGCGTTTACCACCGGTGGTACGTATTCGATTGTGCTATTTTTAATAAATAAACTTAAATTCTCATTTTTTCTAATAGCATAATCGAATACGTACCACCAGTGGTACCCTCCGCCAGAAAAGACAGTTTAGTGCGGGCCACCGCTTGTACACGCCGGTGTGAACGTGTTAAGGGTAAAAAGGGTATAAGTTATCTAGGAATTGGGTTTTCAGTGTTGAAAGCTATTGGAAGCTTTGTTTATGTGTCACAGGGATTGTTTAGTGTAGTCCGGTGAAGCTGTTAAAACCTTGCTAGGTCAATAGCGTAGTCATTTCGAAAAAAAAAGGTTTAAAGGTTATAAAACTCAAACCATTTTTAATAGTTTTTAGAGAGAGAGAAAAAGGGTTTAGATGGTGACAAAAATTTTATTATCTGAAGACCTGACCATTGACAAATATAGAAATAATCATAAATTGTCACTGTCATGCCTGCAAATGTCTTACTTTTTTTTTCGAACTGACTATGCTATTGGCCTTACTGACCTTCACAGCTTCACCGGACTACTATGGCGAGCGCTTAAGGCACTCAACCGACTTTGTTTAGTTAACATGCTCAAGGGTGCACGGCATACCTCTGCTTGGGCTGTTACCGAAGAAAAACCCGATCTGACCTAGCTAAACTATTCTAAGCTATTAGTACATCTATTCATTTTTGAATTATGCAATTAAAAATTGCATGACTCAAAAACACAACATGTAAATCGGAAACAGGTAATGTCTTAACAACTGGAGATATGTTGGTTAACTCTGAAACTTTAAAAACTAAATGAGAGTCACTATGATGTGTTCATAATTTGTGAATAGTCACCCTCCATTTGAGTACAATACCTTTGATAATGGACATACATTTGTTTATCCTGAAATATTACATTTTAGCATAGCAATAGGACAGATCTCACAGAGTGGGTATTATTATATTCTTATATGCCATTCTTTCTGCTAATGACTTAATGTAATAATTACATATATTATGGTATTTGATGGTTTTTGGAATTTTACATTAATTTTAATTCATTATTCATCAATAGACTATTAGAATATTGTACTTATTCTACATATTTAATAATCTGTTTATGATTCATATGGCATAACATCACGTATGTTATAAAAATAGAAGACCATATGACTTTCTATACATAAAAGTAAATGTGCAACATTTATTTATTATTGGGATTATTGGAACGAAGTTCCTTATCGCGCGTTGTGAAGGGGGCTAGACGGAAAAAATTCTTACGAAAAGTTGTCACGACACTTTTTGCTATAGTAAGCTATTGTAAGCTGTGCGGCGTCGCATGTTTCTCTGTCTGTCTCTCTCTCTCTTATAGAAAGCAAGCCAGATATTTTCATTTCTATTTCGCATTGAACAGTGTGGTGTCGCGACGATTATTTTTGTTGAGTGTATACAGGTTTTTTGTAAATAATAAATAATAAAAAAAAAATAATAATAATGATCCCAAACATATGTTTCCTACTTCAGTTACCACAAGGCAATTATTACGAAAATTGACCCTACTGATTAAGTTAATATAACATTATATTTGTTAATAATAAAAAAAATATTATTATAACTTAAAAAAAATAAAATTTTATTACAATTCCTTCACTAATTAATCGAAAGGAACTTCGTTCCATCCGGGTGTCCCTTGACACCTCTCAAGTTTTTTTATTATTTATGATTGGGATAAAAATACTGTATATTCCATTGTTATTGCCATTGTTATGCCTTATGTTCTAATTTCAGATGTTTTTAGTTTTTGATTAAACTTAAACAGCACTTGCTGGTTAATCTTCAAGTAATCTTTCTATTAAGAATATCTTTTGTGAAGTTTGCAAAACACTATTCAACATTATTATATCCTACATACTTACATCACTTTCGGTATTTTGAATATAATTTAAAATACTTCCATGCACTGTCTAATGTTATAAAAGAGCTGTGACAATTTTTGGCCTTCATTCCTATCTCAACATGGTATTTAAGGCAACATGCTTATGAAAGTATCTATTTAACATTATATATGTCGTATTACAGGGAGAATCTTTAATATGTAAAAAAAAACGATTGGTTTATTTTTTAATTTCAGTTCTATAATACAATTCTGGATCATTTCATAAACACATGGTATAGTAAGATCACATTGCAACCGTTCTTTGTAGACGAGTTGAGGCATCAGCTACGATATGCATCATCCTGCCTTCTACAGCGGGCCATAAAGGTATGTTCATGGTAATACAAATGTAATGAATAAGACTTTGTGATTAAATATTTTATTTGTAGGCTATACTTCATTCAATTCAGACCCTAAGAAGGCTCTTATGAATTTGAAAACATCAGAACTTATTACGACAAAAAAAAATCTGATGTCACATTTGTGTATCTGCTAGATAAACTACTCAAAGTTCTTAACGGAGCGTCTGATACCATGTGCTCTCCGGCATTACACGTTTTGGTGCGAGGGACCGGTACGAGAGGGAGAGTACAAGGAGGTGGTGCAGGTGCACCCCGCTGCCGCCAACCGAACCGCTGAGCTCGACTATCTTCGTTGTGTTACTGACACATTAATGCCCTACCTTCTCAGGAATCAGGAACTCAAGAATACGTAAGTTTCTCTATGGGTTCAAATAAAAAATTACGCTATACAATTCGGGATCTTTCATAAATAACGTTACTCTTTAATAGGGAGTAAAGAAGTCAAGTTGTGATTTAATGTAACAAAAGAGATGATGTGTAATAATCCTTGTGATGTACCCGATAGGTTAATTCATATTATCCGCGATTATCTCACTGATAGGACATTCCGCTGCAGAGTAGATGGTGAACTATCGCCGCCCCACCCGATACGCTCAGGTGTGCCACAGGGCTCCATACTCGCGTCCACGCTCTTCAATCTGTTCATCAGTGACCTACCTCGGATTCGTGGGGTCGAGGTAGGTTGTTACGCTGACGATACCGTTATTTACACTTCCGGCTGGCGGTCGGACTTTCTTAGGAAGCGCATCGAAAAAGCCGTTTATACTCTCGGTGAATGGTTTCATCGATGGCGCATAGAAGTTAATCCCGATAAGAGTGCCGCAATACTCTTCGATCCCACGAAACGCGCTAATAAATTTGAGCCCATCAGGCTATACGGAATCGATATCCCTTGGGTCGAAGAAGTCAAATATCTCGGTGTCACATTAGACATTTAAAGTTCAATTCACATATAGACAGAGTGCGAAACAAGGCCCTATGGTCTTGGGTCGCCTCCATCCGTTGCTTTGTCATAAGAGTAAGATGTCCCTCAGACACAAGCTCACTTTGTATAAGACGTGTATCCGTCCCGTGATGATATATAACTGCCCCGTTTTTGCGCATATGTCCAAAGATAACTTTCATAAGCTGCAGGTTTTCCAAAATCGTGTTTTACGTAAAGTGACCGGTGCCCCGTGGTACATCCGGAGAGTCGATCTCCATAGAGACCTAGAGATCCCTTTTATCTGGGCGTACGTAAAATCACTTACGATTAGTTATTTTGAAAAAGCTGCGAATCATCCCAGTCCGTTAGTGGTATCCGCCGCACAATACGAACCCGTACCAAACGCTACGCGTCATAAAAGACGGCCGCGACATATTTTTATCGACCCTCCTGATGAAATAACGGCAGTGAACGATCAGTACCAGCCTGTCTCTCTAAACAGAGCGTGCTCACGCCCACGCCCGCGTAACCACAGATCACGCCGCCGTGGTCTGGGGGTAGATTTCGCTCCCGCACACCAGATTAGGCCTCCCTCGGTAGCGGCTCAAGTCTAGGTTCGATCCCTCGGCAGGGAGCCCTTGAGTGCGTTGCTTGCGCGATACAGTGACACAAAAAATTTACATCACTGCTACAACACTACAGGATCACCCCCACACACGTGCGCGCCTACACGCTTACACATGGAAGTGGAAGGGCTTTATTTTTTCCCCTTATCGTACTGAAAAACTCTAATTTTCCGATAATAAATATATGGAGGGATTGTTGAGGCATGTATGCTTGGTACACATACACGTTTCAACAACTCATACATATATGAATAGTTAGCTAGGTTAGCTAAGATAGGTCGCGAGTTTGCATGTAACAGGTGTTGCCAAGCCGAGGTGTGCCGTGCATCCTTGAGCTAGTTGTCCAAATAAAAACGGCTGAGTGCCTTAAGCGCTCGCCTTAGTAGTTCGGTGAAGCTGTTAAGACCTTGCTAGGTCAATAGCGTAGTCAGTTCGAAAAAAAAAAATCCTTGTGATGTAATTTTCTTTTCATTATATTTTTGACACTTTTCATCAGTCTCGAATAGATGGCGCTTTAAATTATTTTATTGACAAGATTGTAGAATTGACCGTTAGAGATATCAAATAGATGACGCTACATTTTAATTTTAAACTTCTTTTTCAACTCCAGTTTATTTTATAGTGCATGTGTACTGTTAATTTATATACTACGTAAACTCCTTTTTTCTGTATCAATTATTATAATTATAATCAAAAATGTAATAAATGAGCCACAGCAATGCGGGGCCGGGTCAGCTAGTGAATTTATATGTTTACCTAAAAGGTATATTGTCTAACACAATTAATATCCTTTTCAGAGTATTTCACGTACTCATTAGGGAAATTTTCGCTGGTTGGGTGTTATTATCCTTGACCGACGTGCTGGCTGACCCCTATATACTGAATACCCTTATTATATTAGCGACTGGGGAGGAAACCATGGCTGAGCTACCTACTTCACCTAACTACAAGGTCAGTTATCAACATGTAATACTAACATTAATGTCTCTGTTTATTCATATAGTATTGCCCAGTCTTCTGTTTAATGGAGTAAACGGTTGTGATCAACAATTTTTCGTAAAACATATGTGTTGTATGTGCTGAATAAATATATCTTTCTTTTTTCTTTTTATTGTAAAATGAAGATTTTGGTTTCCTTTGTTAGTACATCAGTACGACGTCGGGACAGGTGGCTAGTTATACATAAAAAAATAAGCCATCACGGGATGCCTGGCAGATGTGAAACATCGAAATTCTTGTGTATAAGTTATGGCATAATGAAATGATAAAGCATTACAAATTTTTTGTATAAAATAATGACTGTTTATTATTACATAAATATTCATTTTTATTAAATACAAAAATTGAACAAGGTGCAGGCGCGATGTGTTTTGAGGCATTTATCAAAGGGCGTTGTTAGGTCGTTGACGAGTGCCGCGTAACACTAATATAACGAGTGGCCGACAAAACAATTTGGATCTTATGTTTATACAGACAGGGTTGCAAATGTTTTTGAGTATTTCGTTAATAGTGCAAATTTTATTGTTTTGCGTCGCCACTTCTCGTCACGCTAACAATAAGGTTTACCTTCGCCTATAGATATTTCACATCAAAAATGTGAATTAAAAAGACATGTTGTCACCAGGTAGAATTCCTCGAAACATTTGTCCGTCAATCGGATTCGGTGTACGCTGAGCGGTGCAAGCTGCTGAAGGTGGACTTGGAGTTGGTGATAAACGACCAGGATTATTTTTACGCGTTTATGCAGTACATGAAGAATACGAGTCACATACATCTCTTGCAGTTTTATAAAGATATTAGTGAGTTGTGTTCCTAAATTGCATTTTTTTGGGCACGCAAAATGCGTATACGCACGTAAATATCTGTACGTATACGTAAATTATAAATAATGTTAGATATTTAGGTTGATAATAAAAATTATTATTTATTTTCGTATTAGTCTAAAAATATATAAAAATCAAGTGTCATATGAAGTTTGTTCACGGTTGACTCCGAAACTACTCAACGGATTTTAATTAAACCTTGGCATTTATGAATAATTTCGTCTAATTTGAGCTTCAATATTTTGCTAATTATAACTTCAATGATTATCAATGTTGCTTTAAATTTGTTTGTTTACAGAAAACTTTAGGATCTTCTTTTATAGATATCTTATGGTGCACATGTTCTGTTAATCTGGTGTAATTTAGCATTTTATGTACCAAATTTTTGGGCAGACTCATCTCATAATACCAAATACTTTATAATAATTTTAATTCGGCATCAAATAACTAGGCCATAACAACGTATGGCCCCGTCAGCTAGTATATATCTAATACCTTTAAACGAGCAATTCTTGTATATTTTTATATTGTTATATATTTAGGATCTCGAAAACGGTGAGAGCGATTTCCGTGAAACTTAGTACGTAGGTGGTTTCAGGAACGATAAATCAATCTAGCTAGATTTCATTCATAGAAATCTTTTTTATCTGAGTTTTCAAGCGATGAACTAATATAACCAGAATATAAAGGTATTTTTCACCGCCGCCGTCAAAACAAAAATAGCTCAGATGGAAATCGGCTACTTCGATAATCCGTCTAACCCCAGTTCGAATCCGAGTGATAGCAAAATAAATATCTTTTTTAGTATACTTTTTGTTGTTGTAAAAAATTGCTAATTTTGTGAGGCAAACCTAACATTTTTTTTTATTTAAAAATGTTTTTAACGCTAGGCTCGGTCGTCCAAGTACTTATGCAAAAATAGAGTATTTCTCAATCAACAGAATCGTTCCAAATAAAAATTCTGAACCCGGAACTGAGTGAAGGTGAGAAGGCGACTCTGCACAAGGAAGCATCGGATTTGTACTCGCTATACATATCTAAGGAGAGTGTGAGTCGGGTGCCACTCGAACCGGCCCTGGCTGAGGAGTTGTATGAACTGCTGCAAAGCTCTGACAGTGTTAGAAGGTGAGTACTTATCAAGTCTATATACCAGGTGAATGTTTAGACAGTAGCAATATTTATGGAGGATACTCTGCACTTGATTCTCGTCGTCTTAAATCAATTAAAAAGTTGGTGCTTAATATTTGATCTAATTATCTAGAAACATACAGAAATAATTCTCAGTCTTCTAAGTTCCTATGTTAAGGCACAGTGACAATGACCGTTGGGTGTATGAAAGTGAAACTAACCAACTAACTGCCATTTATGGGATGGATCAGCCAATTATCAGCTGGCCGCTCTTGACATTATTGAGCGTCGTGGTCGTCGGCTTGTTGGTGATGAAGCACTGTGGGATACAAGAATGCTCAGTTTAAACCATCGACGAAAAGTGGCTTGTCTCTCAGTGTTTTAGAACTCTTTTGTTTACTTTCAATGTCGAATCGATACGATATGTACGTTTTCATCGATGATTTATCGATTTTTTGTGTTTGCAGAGTTTGTTCAGAATATCTGACGAAGATTCTACATGATCCAAATACTTCTTGAATGTGCTTTTTTTTTTCGAACTAACTACGCTATTAACCTAGTAAGGTCTTAACAGCTTCACTGGACTACTATTGCGAGCGTTAGCGACACTCAGTTGATTTTATTTTGACAACTAGCTCAAGGGTGCACGGCACACTTCGGCTTGGGCTGTTGCATGATACGTGCAATTCTCTCCTGAGTGTGCTTTTTGTAGATTGTAACGATGTGAATTTTGATTTCAGGTTACAAACAAGTAGAGCTTTATATCAAGCTGCGAGACAATCGCACAGCGTTTTAGAGAAAATAATGTTACCAAGATTCTTGCACAGCGAAGAAGTGGGTTTATTTTGTTTATAACTATTATTTTTTTTGTATGGAATTGTATAATATTTATGAAAGCATATTATTTTGTTTTCAGTTCTATAATTTAATAATCGGCAGTAGAGTACCGACGGGCTACCAGAAAAATATGACTAGAAAGTAAGTTCTCTTTTATATTTATACCAAAGTGTTTATAAAATTTATTTATAACTTTTTAATTTAATGTACTGAAGTATGTAAATTGTATTATTAGATACCAAAAGTGGATAACAAAATACACAAATACAAATCATAAAAACCCAGAGAAATTAACAATGTAAATTGGAAAGAACTCACAAAATATAACAAAAATCACGCAATACAACCTTCCGGAGAGACGACCGAGCGAGAATGTCCCCAATGACAATTTTTTTTTTTCGAACTGACTACTCTATTGACCTAGCAAGGTCTTAACAACTTCACCGAACTACTAAGACGAGCGCTTAAGGCACTCAGCCGATTTTTGTCCCCAAAGACGAGACAGAGTAGCCTTTTATAGCATTCAGTCAAGTTACAACCGGTTGTTAACTTTCGACCAATGTCGTGTCAGGTTATTAGTAACACGGGGTGCGATGCCAGAGAGCCTCCGCGTGGCGCACCCTACCTATGGAGAGGTAGCTGGGCACACACCAGCTGTCCCCCCTCGTCCGTTGGACCTGTGCAATGAAGGAATGAGCCCCCCGGCTGCATCCCCTCAGGTCCGGCTCCGGTGGCGAGAGGAGTTGGGTGAAGCGCCGCCTCTTCTTGCATGTCCTTCGTTGGCGGAGAGGGCCACTTAAAGGGTCTATCTCGCGGGCCCTCTCAGCCGCCTCCTTTTGCGAGATGACTTCCTCGTAAAAAGAGGCGGCGGAGAGGGCCCGCGAGGTAGACAATTTAAGTGGCCCTCTCCGCACTCAGACAGAGTGTGCTGCGCGGTATCCTCCTCAGCGCTATACTCGTGACAGGCGGCAGTTGGCTCCCTGCGAGTGATCCGGTGCAGGTACTACCCGAAACAACCGTGTCCGGTCAGTACCTGCACCAGCCTGAACGTCAAGGAGCCCCACTTCCGCAGGACTGGGCGGACGGCGTCAACGGTGTACGTTCCGTAGCGCGCGTCCGCTAGGTCCTGCATCCACCTGTCTGCCCCCTCCCGTAACTCCCGTCTCTTACACTCTATCTCCCTGGGAGCCGAAGGCTCTCCACTACGTTTCCTCGCAACCGTGAATTCGTACACGGCGGCAAGAACGCCTGCCTCCAGCTCCCAAGGAATGGAGCCAGCGAGCGCAAAGGCCGCCGCCGAAGACACCGTCCGGTATGCCCGGATTGCCCTTAGTGCGCGCGCACGTTTGTGGCACCGAGGGCGTCTGCCCAGACCGGTGTCCCGTAGGCGGCCATCGCCCGCACGACTCCCATGAGTAGTCGCCGGCACCCGGCCCCCCAATATTAGGGAGCAACCGGCCGAGTGCCGCCGCGGCCCCAGCAATTCGCGGCCGGAGCCCCAAAAAATGAGGCTCGTACCACCATCGCTCGTCCAGGGTGAGGCCCAAGTACTTCATTTTGGCCCCCACCGTGATACAAGCGCCGTCCACCATTATGTGGGCCCCAGGAGGTGGCTCTAGCCGAGGCCCGTAACAGGGTCTCGGTCTTCTCGAGGGCCACCTCGAGGCCCAAACTCCTTATGCGCCTGACCACGAGGGTTGTGGTCAGGTGCTCCACCTCCTTCCAATCCCCCCCCGCTACAAATGGGGTGTCATCCGCGTAACAGATTAGACGGGCTCCATACGGGAGCACGCCGCGGAGCACCCAGTCGTAGCCCATGTTCCACAGGAGCGGCCCTAACATCGACCCCTGTGGAACGCCCAAAAGCCAAACTGCGCGTCCGATAAATTTGGCCCCACTCCCTCCAGGTGCTGGACGACTTGGGAAGAGGCGACCCTTTCCAGCACCTTCCCGACGTTGTTCAGCAAGACGAAGAGCCGATACCCGGACGTGCAGTTCGGAGGGCGGCCTTCTTTCGGCATAAGGCAGTGCCGCCCTTGATTCCAGAGCTTCGGGAACTGCCCGACCGCCAAACACCGATCGAACAGCTCCCGAAGCCACCCCCCAAGATGGCCCAGTGCAAGACCGAGCACCCGACCCGGGACCCCGTCAGGGTTGGGCGCTTTCCGCCGGTTGAGGAGGCGCTCGACAGCTCTCCCCATCTCCTCCTCCGTAATTAGGGGAGGACTGTCAGGCACCTCCCTAACTTCTGCCCGAGGCGGATGCATGAGAGGAGCCGGTAGCGGCGGAGGGTCAAAGAATAATTCTCCCACGACCCTCGCCACCACCTCCGGCTGGAGGGTCTCCGTCACCGGGGGTGCCCAGGATCGTAACTTGTTGCGTACAAGCCGATACGGGTGCCCCCAAGTTTCCCCTTCAGCGTTTGCAGCAGCTCTTCCCATGGCACCTCCTTCGCCCAGCTGATAATAGTCTGCAGGGTCTTCCTCCACTCCCTGTAACTGCCATACAGCCGGGCCTCCACGCCGGATCGCCTCTGTATCGAATCTGTATCTAGGATGAAAAGTTTTTAATTTCACATAGTTTAGCATTTTTGTGTAAACCTGCGCTATGTTTATGAATATTCCAAATTGATTTAATAGCTCCAAAGAAATACTTCAGTAAATTTTAGTGAATGAAATTTTATAGGATACAAGAGAGACTTTTAAATACAGCACTAGGATTAGAGAGTAAACTGAAAGGAGCCCTTCAACCCCAGGGTATAGACGGGCAAGTTTTGGTTTGTTTCATTGATAAAATTCTAAATTTACCTAATGGTTCTAGAGAAAAGCTCTAGTAAACATTAGGTAATATTCTTTTATAGGCCACTAGACAGATTTTTAAATACAGCACTAAGATTAGGGAATAAACTTAAAGGAGCCCTTAAACCCCGGATTATAGACGGGCAAGTTTTGGTCTGTTTCATAAATAAGATTCTAAATTTACCTAATGGCTCCAAAGAAAAGCTCTAGTAAAAATTCGGTAATGCTCTTTTATAGGCCACAAGACAGACTTTTAAATACAGCACTAAGATTAGGGAATAAACTGAAAGGAGCCCTTAAACCCCAGAGTATAGACGGGCAAGTTTTAGATTGTTTCACGAACACCGAAGAGTCAGAAGTTGAGGGTGTTGACAATATGGATATACTGAAATATCTGGACAGCATCGCGGCTGAAGAGTCCTTAAGAGGGAACGATCTGAGTAATTACAAAGTTGTACTGACCAATGTAGAAATAAGATTGGTGAGTTTTTTATTATAATTTAATTGTAAAGACACTTTTAATTCTTCATAAATTTTGTCGATATTATGTCCCTTAGTTTGTAGTTAATTTGCTACTTAGTTTAATTTAATGCTTGTAATGTTGGTAGCGAAAATCATAAAGTAAAGCTTCAAAGTTTAATTTTAATGCAAACTTTTTCGAGAGAGAGAGAGAGAAATATATGGATCTATGCTATTCTATGATCTATCTAATCTATAATTTAATTGAAACCCAATTTAGTGCGTTACAAGAAATCATTGAAAGTACATTTTTAATTGGAAACTGAAATTGCGCACTTCGATGTAACACACTATGAAATCCGCATGAACAGATACTGGAGTTCGCAGAGGAACGCGGGTGTGTGCTAGCGTGTTGTGTTGTGTAGTGATGTATGTGTGTGTCGGTGGGTGCAGCAAGCGGCGCCGCGG
>JACEII010000047.1:2527579-2558789 GCA_014332785.1 Antheraea mylitta
AGTGATGTATGTGTGTGTCGGTGGGTGCAGCAAGCGGCGCCGCGGCGTGGCACGGTGCGCGTGTTCACGCTGGCGGTGCACCGGCTGGAGTCCGGAGAGGAACGCGGGTGTGTGCTAGCGTGTTGTGTTGTGTTGCGTAGTGATGTATGTGTGTGTCGGTGGGTGCAGCAAGCGGCGCCGCGGCGTGGCACGGTGCGCGTGTTCACGCTGGCAGTGCACCGGCTGGAGCCCGCGGGAACGGCTTCCTTCTGGAGTGTGGAGCGCAGCGAGCACGACTTCCACCTGCTACGAAGCAAGCTACACGAGTTCCACGGCGACAGCTTGCTGCTCGACTTGCCTCTGCCTTCTAGGAGGTAACTCCAGCATGTGTCAATTATTCATAAAAATTACTCCTTCCAATCAACATAATGTTGAATGTAGGTACAGTAAAATCTCGCTTATCCCACACTATTGAAAACTGGATGTCATATCATTCGAAAGTACAGAAAACTGCATAAAATTTTTGGACGTTATAATGCTGAAACCGCGCATGTACGGAAGGGAAGCGTGAGCGTCGTGTGTCAGTTTATTGAACGCATTGGGCTACTATCGGATTGATAAGACTCTATTGTATATATAGAAATAATTAAATTAAAATTTAAAACTATTTTATCAAAAAAGTAATTTTTCATTCCAATCCTTTTTTTCCAACTTTACCGTCAATACATGTCGACTTGTCTATTTTTACGTAAATGGCATTAAATATTTCATGTAAGTAAATAAAAAGTCATCAAAAGTAAGTAAAAAAGACTTGAAATTGTAGTAAAATTGCAATTTTTAACAGAACACACCCGGACAATATCTGTTTATAATTATACAGACTTATACAAAATTTAGAAATACGATTTTACAAATAATATCACAGGAAATTTTGAGAAATTATTTAAAAAAACCCCCTTAATTAACGAGGTGTTTATCACGGTATAGGTCTAGCTCTACTTATTCTAGAAATAATTGATTATATCTTTTTTTTTTTTTACAAAAATTACCAACCATGTCTTGTTAAGCTGTGATAATAAATATGCTTCATGTTTATTCATTAAATGACTTTGAATAATTGTTTGTTTGGATTAAGTTTTTTTTTTAATGTAATGACTAACATGACTCTGCAGGGACAACAGCCCACTTGAGATACTACGCTACAAGTACGAAGACTTCGTCCAGAGGTTATTGCAAAAGAGCCTGCTGCAGACGAGCGAACTACTCCGCATATTCCTGACCGAGGACGGAGACTTCTCTCTGGTGGTGCAGGCCTCGACCCTCAACGCGACCAGCACCGACCTCGCCAACATCTACCAGTCCGTCACGCACAAGCTCAGGAAGGAAAAGGGACAACACTTGGAGGCCTTCCTCAGGAATCTACTGGTATCCTCAGATATGGAGCGCTATCAGGCATTGTGAGTAAGCTTACTCATTTTATGTGAAATTAACTCTTTCACACGGCTTCGTTCGCGTTAACGTAAATTAGATCTACACTTCTGGCTGTATGAAAAGTATTCTAAGTCCTTTCCTGTATCACTGAAAACATGTATAAAAAATACCACAATGATCGATTGAGTAGTTAACGCGTGAAAGCGTAATAAACAATCTAATTCGCATTTATGATATTAGTTAGGCGGTTGCTGCATCGCCGTCTTCACTTCGGGGACTCTTTCAGTGTAATTGTTTTTGCTTTTTCGGTTTCTAGGGACGGTGTCGTTGATAGGGACCAATAGGCTCACTAATGTCTACATTACAAGAAGTAGCCCGATGACCTAGCAGATGGCCGGAATAAGTCCAGGCGTTCTTCACGGGGAGTAGTGGAAGATACACCCGGTTCTTTCACCTCTTCTTTTGATGGCTCGGGTGTAATCCCTTCTCCTGAATGACCTTAGCATTCTTGCCGGGATGGATGTTTTGTGGAAGGCCGCGTATTGTGATCTTTAGACTTTTCTCGGTAGGGGGGGCGAGTAAGCAAACCAGCTCATTCTTGCTTCGCCCTCCGTTTGTGTGAAGAATTTGTGGGGAAGAATCGCCGTATCCGTACAAGCTTACGTTCGGTCCGCGACTCTGCTTGCCGGCCAGTTGGGCAGACTCTCGAATATAATCGACTGATAACGCTGCCGAAGTATCAGGATCGATGTCGCGGTGTTTCCCTCTGGCGGGTGCATTTGCGACGAGTCAATACACGACTATGATATGACGGCTGAAGTCGATTGCGGCGTAAGAAGATTGCGATCGCACCGGTGCAAGCGATTGTGGGGCCACTGGGCATTCCTTCCTTCACACGATATTTGTGGTTTTGCGAACTGCGGGAGCGAGAGAGGCTCAGTCCTGTTGGTCTTGGAGGACTGGATGTGTGGTTGTTAGCGGTAAGCAGTACACGATGTGCACCGCGATAGGTTCGATATCGGTTTCGTCGCGCTGACGGCCCGATGATCTAGCTGACGGGTTGAGCTGCATTGTAGGCATTTCTAGTGGGTCAGTGTTCCGTCTGCGTCTGGGACTAAGGGTATCTTCCTTGTCGGCCTCTACCTTCTGGATGTGCAGGTCCAACGGATCATCCTTTCGATCGATCCGCAGTTGAAAGCAACTGGGCGAAAGCGACAGACCGGACGGTCTCTATGCCGCTTCCTCGGACTGAGCACCGAGGTGCAGGCTCTGGAGAGTGAAGTCCAACCTGAATAGCAGGTCTGTAGGACGAGCTTTTGCGGCGATATATATAATTCTCTAGTATGCCTGTATGGTACTGAATTCCTACTAAAGGGTTAGACTGTTTTTGATGAAATTTGTTGTTTGTTCAAGTGGATTCAAGAACGGTTGAAATTCATAATTGAACCTGATAGATGACGTCACGGTCTAATACCAGGGTGTTTTTATTTTTAGGGCAGGAGAACGCCTACTGGACTCCCGCTTGTTAGTTTACAAATTCAATAT
Organism: Antheraea mylitta; assembly: GCA_014332785.1. Taxonomy (NCBI): domain Eukaryota; kingdom Metazoa; phylum Arthropoda; class Insecta; order Lepidoptera; family Saturniidae; genus Antheraea; species Antheraea mylitta. Next base: position 2,530,535 of record JACEII010000047.1, read on the forward strand.
TTGGTAATATTTCTTCACAGGAAGCAAGGTACAGCTCGCGACGTGGAGGAAGCTCAGGAATTAAGTGAGGAAGCCGAGGAAGAACTTCTTCACTCGCTGCGTCAGCGTCGTGCGAGAAACATTCACGTTTCGATATTCGGGGATAACTTCGGAATCGAACCCGCACTCGAGGTACGGGGTGCGGGGTATCAGACGGTCGTCGTCGGATTCACTCATTGCTTCATGTATTTCTGTAAGTTATTTTATTGTAAACTACTATTTTTTGGTACGAATTTGAAATTGTACAGTTAGAGTAGAGATGTGTCTTCACATTCCAAAATAAGCTAAACCTAATTTTATCCGTTCCTAATATTTTAGGTTAGTAGGTTCGCTAGTAGTTAGTTTTTTTTTTTTTTCTAAATGTCTACGCTATTGACCCAGCAAGGTCTTAACAGCTTCACCGGACTACTAAGGCGAGCGCTTAAGGCACTCAGCCGATTTTATTTTGGCAACCAGCTCAAGGGTGCACGGCACACCTCGGCTTAGCTGTTGCCTGTTGCATGCAAAATCGCGACCTATCTTAGCTAACCTAGCTAACTATTCATATATGTATGAGTTGTTGAGACGTATATGTGTACCAAACATACACGCCTCAACAACTCCTCCATATATTTATTATCGGAAAATTAAGAGTTTTTCAGGTCGATGAGGGAAAAAAGTAAACCCTTCATGTGTAAGCGTGTAGGCGTGCACGTGTGTGAGGGTGATCGTGTAGTGTTGTAGCAGTGATGTATATGTGTGTGTCACCGTATCGCACAAGCAACGCACTCAAGGGCTCCCTACCGAGGGATCGAACCTAGGCTTGAGCCGCTGCCGTGGGAGGCCTAATCGGGTAAACTAGTAGTTAGTTGGTTTATCCATCTGCTCGTGAACGCTCCGGTGCGGGACATTGTGGATTACAATCTAAAAATGGTTATAAAGGATCAAAATGCAACCGCCATAAAGACACTAATGTCATAATAGTTAATAGTTAAGAAAATAATAATAACAATACATGAAAAAATGCAAATAGTTGTTCGCAGATACGATTTCTGACGTATATAATGAATTTAACGAATGAAATTAAATAGTGTGGACCAAGATTCTGCAGAAAAAGAAAGATTGAGATCTTTAAAGTTTTTCAAATTTTTGTACATGTAACATGCGAAGATCATAAAAAAAACCTTATGAACGTCCAAATTTCAACTTCGTTCTCGGTGTGTGAAAACTGGAAATTATAAAAAAAATAAACATGTTATATGAACGATTAAAGTTTGACGTAGCTAGTTTTTAAATGTAACATTTGTTATTAGAATAATGCCAGGTGATATATGGAGTGATTTTGTATTCATTCAATTCTGTCAGAATGTATTCGTGTATTTTCCGATAAGAAGTATATGTAAGAGTTGTTGAGGTGTGTGTGCTTGGTACACATATACGTTTCAACAACTCATACATATATGAATAGTTAGCTAGGTTAGCTAAGATAGGTCGCGATTTTGCATGTAACAGGCAACAGCCAAGCCGATGTGTGACGTGCATACTTGAGCTAGTTGGCAAATAATCGGCTGAGTGCCTTATACGCTCGCCTTAGTAGTCCAGTGAAGCTGTAAAGGCCTTGTAAGGCCAATAGCGTAGTCAGTTCGAGAAAAAAAAACGTATTTGTGTTGTATCGCAGTCTATGCGAGCGTGTCGACGGCGCCGGACGTCATCGTGATGCCAAAATATGCTAACTTTGTTTTATGAGTAAAGTGAACATAGATTAAGAAATAGCAATTACGTTAGTGCAAGAAGGACTTGTGATACGGGTTAAGACTGTTAAAATTTTTTTTCTTTTTTAAATTTTTTATATACAAAGTAACCCCGAGGGTAATGTTTTTCTTATAAGGATTTATTGCGAGGATGTCTGTAGCTTGCCGTAGAAAAAGCAAAACTTGGCTGTTGTCTTGACCGGTAGTTTTGTGTGTTTGCCGTGCCATGTATGACGTCTTAAGTTAAATTAAACAAATACTTTATTCGGTTTAAGGCCTAATAAGGCACTTATGAACGTCAAAAACTAGGTTAGGTTAACTAGGTTCTTTAAATGTATAGCGACTAATAAATCCAGAGAATTTAGATGATTTTTTTATGATGTATATTATGTTTAGATGTATAAGTTTGTTTAAGTGAGTCGTGTAGTGCGTGCTCGTGCATTGCTCTGTGCTCTCTGCGGCACTCTACTCGCGCAGTGCCGCACTCCACTCGACCAGCTCTTCAATCTCCACCTCAACTCCCTCCTCTCTCGACTCCTCTCCGAGAGGAGACTCGCGCACCTCATCAGGCTCGGACACGGTGCGTATCGACCGTACCATCTCTAATTTAAATGAACAGTGAACCAGAAAAAATCGTCACGCACGGCCCAGTGACACTAACTCGGGTGCACTCGGGTCCGGTCCTCATTAAACACATTTATTATCTGATTATAGCTGCATCGTTACAATAATTAGGTTTTATAATACAGTGTTAGTACTTTATAACGAATTTCAGGAACCGAGCATTTTTTTACTACATAGTGATTTCATTGTAAGGAAGAAAGAAAAAACTGAAATGCTTTTGTGGTAAACAAATCAAATTGAACTAGTATATACGTTATAGAATACGTTCGTTATAAAGAGTTTACACTGTAATTAAATAATATTATGTAATTATTTAGATATAATCAATATTTTAAGTAATTATAAAATATCAAAATCCTATACTATAATTTTGTGATTATTAGTCGCAAACTGACAGACCGGTATTCCTTTATTTGTGCAAAATAAAGATAAACATTGACAAAGCTATAAAGAAATTTATAATTCGCCGAATGAAATCAATGATATTATAACTAAAGAGCTGTAGACACGTTACCTACGTGTTATTTTGACAAAACAAATGAAACGATAACGCATACATACGTAAAGTAATACTGTAACGTGGAAGTAAGATGGCATGTCCTCAATATCGGTGGTGAAAGAGAAATAGTTATATATTGCTTAGATACGGATAGTTAGCCAAGTTTTAACAAGGCGCTGTCGAAGCGCTTATGACGTATCTACAAGTTTTTGGTTATAATATTATTGAATCAAACGATTTGTCCTAAATATGGCAACATAAATGGTGCCCAGAAAATTTAATAATTGATAAAATGATCAACATTCTTTTGTGGTACGACAAAATGTAATATTTTTGAAGTAAAACTTGTCTACGCACGCTTAACTTGGGGAGTAAGTTAGTGAATGCGTCACGAGAGCGTTACGAAAACGTGTGATTGGGAGGTGCGAACGGAAGTTGAGAAGGAGATATAAGTTAGTGAAGACATATAATACAAACTATACTAATATTATAAAGAGGTAAAGTGTGAGAGTTTCTGAGTTTGTGACGTTGTGACATTGTGATGTTGTTGGGGGTAATCTCAGGAATTACTGTTCCGATGTGAAAAATCTTTCAATGTTATATAGCGCATTTATCGAGGATGATTATAGGCTATATATCATCACGTTAAGACCAATAGGAGCGGAGCACCAATAAAGAATGTTTAAAAGTCGGGGTTTCTGTTCCACGCGAACGAAGTCGCGGGCAGAGGCTAGTATATTATACACATATAGATGGACCTACACAAGTTTTACTTCAGTAGTGTGGTTTTAAAGCAAACTCATCTTTTTTACTTAATATATGAATCCCGTCAGGTCTATTATTCGGTAAAAAAGGGTCACAGAGTCGTTCTGATCCGAGTCGACAGCGCGACCTCGCTCGGAAACAACTCCTGGAAGCTGTTCCGCAGCCCGTCGGTGTACTCACGGGTCCTGGGATTACGCGCGCCCTTAATAACGCCTTCGATATCATACAGAGGCCCGAACTGAACAAACAGGTACCTCTATAAATACATATAATAACAATGTAAATCAAATATTTCTGTACTTTTTAGATTCTTGTGAAAAAAATTACTGCAGGTGTCTAGAAATAAGTAATAAGATACGAGTACATTTCAATATTTTTTAGAAGTGTTCGTTTGTCTGTCTATATGTCTTTTTTTAACATGCATCACTGCTAAAGTACGGCGTTCACGAAAATCATAAAGCATATCCTCGAGTAATATTTAATCTTCGTTTCATTAAAGTAAGAAATGATAAGTGAATGGACTTAATACATTCAGACGATTTTATTAATCATTATTTTTTACATACGGAGACACGGGCATTTTCATATATCTTTGTGTGACCCTTTACTTAATTTTGACAGCTTAATATATGCAAATAATATGCATAACGCTCTCACTATCTTTTAGAGAATATCTTTCTAAAGATTTATATACCATACTGGCATCCTACACTGCGATAGATTTATAAAAGCAAAGTTAACCCTTTTGTTGATTACTGAAAAATAAAAGTTAAACAGAAAAAATCCTATAATAAAATAGATAAGTGAAATTTGAATTATTAAAAAGAGAAATTGTAAATATTTTTTGCCCTTCGTAAGTTTTGGCGTTTGACCAGAACCTCATCTGTTGTTAAATGATGATGTGATCTAAGATGGTAAAAAACACACTAAATCTAGAGGAATTGATTCTCAAGCGGAGCTGCCGGGCACTACTACAGGTGCCTGACGACAGATCTTCAATTTGAGGGTGGTAGACCAGCCAGACGGACTTAGAAAAAGCCCTGACATTATACTTAGGTTTCATTATGATGTTATTCTTCACTGAGAGCTCCGACTCACTTGCAAGGAATCGAACCTACGCCCGCCAACGCGTAAATATCGCAATAACTAAATTCACTTTTGTTGTTTCAACATCTGACAGTAATTTAACTGTAAAGTTTGTAACTTCAACAATTGCTAACGATTTGACTCAAAAGTACACTACAAATTGACGACAATTTGCTGTCACAAATGGACGCCAAATTGACACAAATATTTTGTGCACACCATTTTTTTTTATAATAAACTTTGTATAGTTCTATATTTTCTGACGACAAAGATTTAAACAGAGTCATAACAATGATTTCTACATAAACGGCGGGACCGATTTTGCTAAAATTTTGAGTGTTTATTCAGGTGAATTCAAGAATAGTTTACATTCACAATTGGACTCGATAGGTGAGGTTGCCGTTGACTTTTACGATGATTTACCGAGACAGGAGAACGTTCGTCGGGCCCTCTATATATTAATGTATAATGAAACGGAATACTTTCCCCAATTAGTTGCAGCTTTTGCATTCCCAACTTTAGGTGTCAATTTGACAACCATTTGCGACAACAATTTGACGTCAATTTGCTGTCCAATTGGATTAATTTTACTAAGCTCGGATATTATTATTATTCTAATAGCTTTTTATAGTAAAGGCGGAATTAATATTGTTTTATTTTATTATTTACAGTTGGTCTACAATTTACTGGACTTATGTGTAGCAGAACTTTTCCCAGAGCTAATAAACAATGAAGCGATTGCCACCAGAGTACCAAAAAGTTGAGATCAATCAAGAGAGAGAAGATCAATTTTAATTATAATAATAAATTATAAAATACAGTAGAACCTTTTTAAGTCGAAATGCGATAATTGGATAGCCTCCAAATCTCGACAAAATGTTTTGTTTTTTGACTTCCTAAAACTTACTAAAACGTCCATTGCTTAAAATTTGTACCCTCTATGAGGCGAACTAATTAATAAGTCGCTAGAAGCTATTTTGGTACTTATATTTCTGATTATTCCAATACTTGAAAAAATAAAATCTATACTTAATATTATAAAGCTGAAGAGTTTGTTTCCTTGAAAGCACTAAACTCACTGGTATGATTTAAAAAAATATTTCAGTGTTAGATAGCTCATTTATCGAAAAGGCTATAGCCTGGATATCGTTACGCTAAGACAAATAGGAGCGGAGCACTAATGAAGAATATTTCAAAATCGAGTTTTTTTCCTTTTCAGAGTTTTTAGCCTGAAGTAACTATTACGCGCGAACTAAGTTGCGGGCAGAATCTAGTTATAAAAAATTTAATTGTATAGGTAGAAGAAAAATGACTTAAAAAACTTGATAATAATGTTAGCTAAAAAATCTGTAACAATGACTCTGAACCTCTACGAGTCGAATAGACTTTACAAAATCCCCTTAAATCGAAAACTCGATTTTTTTGGAGTCTCCCTTGAATTTCGCCTTAAATAGGTCCTACTATATCTATAATGTTAATATGGCATTATATAAAAGTCATATTACTTGTTTTGAAATGCCTAAAGAGTGTATTGTGATTGAGAATTATACAGTGAATTATGCTCATAAAAGTAAATCTATTAAATTATTTGTTTTTGTGTGTAAAAAACACGTTTTCTCTGTGATTGTAGAATGCACATAAATCGTATGATATTATTACAAAGAGTTAAAGTATATTCAATAAATCTCATGTCGTATTACAGCAAATTTAATATTGCAATTATTTATTATTAAAAGCGGCGAAGATATTTTTATAAGTCTACAAACCTATTACTAAATATGGATTTATATATTTATATGATATATAAAATTGTATGAATTAAAGATTTTAAATGTATTTCAATTTATGGTCTACATAAGTTTAATGTCTCAATTTCTTCAATGGAAATATTTTTTTTTTTTAATATTTGATTTCAAATAAGAGAAAACACGTTTACATATAAAATAATAATTCTTCATAATGATTTCATTTTTTTTGCTTTTTTTTTATTGATTGCTTATAAGTTTTTTTACACAACGATAAGACGCCGTCGTTTTTTCAATACTTAAGAATTGTACATAAACACATATGTTATAGTTATTATATTTTTGTATCAATATTTATGAAAATAGAATAGATTTGTTCCGGCTTAATTGTACTTCTGAACTGCTTAGTGAGATAAATAAATGATAATTAAGTTATTTCGACCATTTAATAGTGCATTGTAGTCATAATTAATTGGATAAATCGTAAATATATTAAATTAAAGTGGACATCAAACGTTGCACGTACTATATTTCAGAAAACATTTTATTTTGTATTTTTGAACTCGAAAGAATAAACTATTTTGATTATAACTCTGGTTTTATTTCAATTAAAAACTAAACTCCTGTATGCATTTAAACGCACAGTTGTCATTTGTGTTAGATACCAACTCTTTACAAATGTTTTTAAAGTTTCTTCCGTAAACAATAATAGTAAATGGAAAGATCAGACTTTTTACAAAATGCACTCTTTAATCATTGTTTTTTTTTTTCGAACTGACTACACTATTGTCCTAGCAAGGTCTTAACAGCTTCACCGAACTACTAAGGCGAGCGCTTAAGGCACTTAGTCGATTTTATTTGGACAACTGGCTCAAAGGTGCACGGCACACCTCGGCTTGGCTGTTGCCTGTTACATGCAAACTCGCGACCTATCTTAGCTAACCTAGCTAACTATTCATATATGTTTGAGTTGTTGAGACGCATATGTGTACCAAGCATACACGCCTCAACAACCCCCCCATATATTTATTATCGGAAAATTAGAGTTTTTTCAGTTCGATAAGGGAAAAAAATAAATCCCTTCCACTTCCATGTGTAAGCGTGTAGGCGTGCACGTGTGTGGGGGTGATCGTGTAGTGTTGTAGCAGTGATGTAAATTTTTGTGTCACTGTATCGCGCAAGTAACGTACTCAAGAGCTCCCTGCCGAGGGATCGAACCTAGACTTGAGATGCTACCGAGGGAGGCCTAATCTGGTATGCGGGAGCGAAATCTACCCCCAGACCACGGCGGCGTGATCTGTGGTTACGCGTTATTTCATCAGGAGGGTCGATAAAAATATGTCGCGGCCGTCTTCTATGACGCGCAGCGTTTGGTATGGGTTCGTATTGTGCGGCGGATACCACTAAGGGACTGGGATGATTCGCAGCTTTTTCAAAATAACTAATCTTAAGTGATTTTACGTATGCCCATACAAAAGGGATTTCTAGGTCTCTATGGAGATCGACTCTCCGGATGTACCACGGGGCACCGGTCACCTTATGTAAAACACGATTTTGGAGAACCTGCAGCTTATGAAAGTTATCTTTGGATATATGCGCAAAAACGGGGCAGCTATATGTCATCACGGGCCGGATACACGTCTTATACAAAGTGAGCTTGTGTAAGAAAAAGCAACGGATGGAGGCGACCCAAGACCATAGCGACTTTGTTTCGCACTCTGTCTATATGTGAAGTGAACTTTAGATGTCTATCTAATGTAACACCGAGATATTTGACCTCTTCGACCCAAGGGATATCGATTCCGTATAGCCTGATGGGCTCTAATTTATTAGCGTGTTTCGTGGGATCGAAGAGTATTGCGGCACTCTTATCGGGATTAACTTCTATGCGCCATCGATGAAACCATTCACCGAGAGTATAAACGGCTTTTTTGATGCGCTTCCTAAGAAAGTCTGACCATCAGCCGGAAGTGTAAATAACGGTATCGTCAGCGTAACAACCTACCTCGACCCCCCGAGTCCGAGGTAGGTCACTGATGAACAGACTGAAGAGCGTGGGCGCAAGTATGGAGCCCTTTGGCACACCTGAGCGTATCGGGTGGAGCGGCGATAGCTCACCATCCACTCTGAAGCGGAATGTTCTATCAGTGAGATAATCGCGAATAATATGAATTAACCTATCGGTTACTCGAGATTTATATAATTTGTGGATGAGCCCTCCGTGCTAGACCTTATCTAAGGCTTTGGCGACATCGAAGAAGACTGCAATTGTGCGTTTAAGTTTACGTTTCGGTTCGGCGTTAAATTTAGAGAAAATGTACTCCGTGAGGCGGAGCACTTGATCTATACACGAGTGTTTGGCACGAAATCCAAACTGCTCCGGCGGTATTAAATTAAGATTTGAAATCGTGACCTGGAGTCGGTTCAGAAGGAGCCGCTAGTAGAGTTTACCTAAAGTATCTAACAAACTAATGGGGTGATAGCTATCGGGAAGCGTAACTTTCTTGCCGGGCTTGTGAATACCTATCACTACGGCCTTTTTCCAGACGGCTGGAAATTGACCCTGGGACATGGCCGCATTGAAGATACAAACCAATAGAGCTATGATGCGATCAGGAAGGAGTTTCAGAACCTAGTTCCTGATTCCATCGGGACCTGGGGACTTCCTAGGCTTAAGACGCTTGATGGCGGCTGAAACTTCGTCAAAAGTGACCAAGGTTAGGGTATCCACCGGAGGGGTTGCGATTATATGCTACACGGCTGATTCGATTAAACCAATATGGAAGGGGTCAGTGTTGTCAGTGTTTGGCGAACACTGTTTTTCCAAACTCGCGACAAGACAATCTGCTTTATCTATGTTATCGAACGCGGGAGGCAACCCGGGGCCTCTGTCGAAAGGAGGCATTGGAGTAACTAAATCTGATTTTATAGTACGCGTGAGAGCCCAGTACGACAGGTGAGACGACTGGAGACCCTCCAGAAGTCTGTCCCACCTGTCGCCCCGGATCTCAGAGATACGAGACTTGACTATTTTTCGTAACGAACGTAATCGATAACGGTTCTCTGTAGACGGTTAAGCATCGTAAGCCCGAGTCACGGCGTTTTTTTCCATGATCAAAGCTCTCACGTCTTCAGGAAGTATAAAACGACGATCGTTCGCCGCTCGTACTTCTCTCGAGGTCTCTCTGACGGTGGTCTGGAGATAATCAACCAGGCAATCGATGGCCGAATCCGCGTCAGCTTTAGACGCCAACACATCCGGAATCCTGTCTAAACTACTAGACGACGGATTATCTTTAAAGTACTTAACGAGTTTCGCGTAATCAGTCACCCTTACCGATGACGGGGTGAAGTCTGAATTCTGACCTAACTGCAAAATAACCGGACGATGGTCTGAATCAAGTTCGTGTACGACTTGTATAAGTCGCACAGGAAGCATGATATTTTTTAAAAGAGCTAAATCTAAAACGGTCGGACGGCAATGATCTTGATAATGCGTGGGTTCCAGAGGGGCTATGACGTCAAACGCGAGAACCCTACCTAGTTCGTGGAGTATCCTCCCGTTACGAGAGGTACACGGACTATTCCAGATAATGTTCCCGCTATTGAGGTCCCCTGCTATAATAACTGAATCACCTAAGTTAAGCAGCGCCTGCAAATCGGATCTAAGTAATCATTGTTTATCTTCCATAATATTCACTACTACATTTTTTTTTACTTACAAATCGCACATTGTAACGGACATAAACAGTTGTTTTCAGAAAGTAAGATTAAGGTGTTGCACCATGGCAAAAGAGAAGGGTGTGTTGCATTCATATTAACAGCTGATTTTGCTTGTCATTTCATCAAATATAATTTACATAATAGTTATGTGAATACCATATTAAAAAATTAAGCATTTAAAAATAAGTAAAATTCATTCATCTTTTTATCTACTTTAAAACGTCTGGCAGAAGTTGTGCCCCTGGGAAAGTCTGACGATACTGGATTCTACTTTAGTTTTATTATACACAATATATATAAAAATCAGTCATTTAAATGCAAGTAGCTCTTATTTTTAATCACCTTTCTCTCCTGAACATCGCCCCCCAGACTCGAACTCTTTGACTGCGAAAGCGTTATAAATGCATAGAAGACTACCCAAAACATGTCTTTTTTGCATATCTAGGATCTTGGACTATTAGTAAAGACCCGATATAACTTAAATACTAGAACAATGACAAATTGATCATCTCATGTTTAAGGCTCTGTAAGATCAGTAACAGTTTAGATAATAGTGTTAGATTTTACAAAGTTCCAAAGAATATTGTAAGGTTTTCATGTCGAACAGGCGCTTATAAACGTGAAAAGTAACACCGGTTCGGAAAACATTCCTGCATCGATAAGAACCTGCAAAATACTCGATCTCGTTTATCTTTGCGTCACATACATCTTTATAGTACATCGCATATATTTGAAAAAAAAAATGTTACATGTTAGTTCCAGGGACCGACACAATTAATGAATTAACTTGTGATTTTGAAGACATTACAAGCACAGAGTACCTTATATAAAATTACAAGAAAGAACATAGATTAAACATAGAGCATAATAATATAGTTATTTTTTGGATTCATTAATCTGGCTTGATTCTTGATTCTATTGTCTCAGTTACGTTTTCTCTTTCTGTTTTCTTTTAGAGTACCAGCGGTATTGTAGAGTGCAAAAATTATTTTAGGTAATGCACATAAAAAATAATAATAATAAAATTGTAACATAAATGAGCTTATGTTATAGTTATTATGTATAAAATTTATGTTTCTCTTTTTTTTCGCTATAATGACCTTTTATTTCCCTATTGCCTTGTGACGCTTGTCTGTGTAGTTATCGGGGAATCTACACGTCATTAAGGGCGGTTTCTTTTTTTCTCGAACTGACTACGCTATTGACCTAGCAAGGTCTTAACAGCTTCACCAGACTACTAAGGCGAGCGCTTAAGGTATTCAGCCGATTTTATTTGACAACTAGCTCAAGGGTGCACGGCACTCATCGGCTTGGGCTGTTGCCTGATACGTGCAGTTCGCAACCTATCTGAGCTAACCTAAACTAATTATTCATACATATATGAGTTGTTGGAACATATATGTGTACCAAGCATACATACCTCAACACCTCTTATATATATTTCGTATCGGATAATTTTCTAAACTATATTTTCAATTCGATAAGGGAAAGAAATAAAACCCTTCCACTTTCATGTGTAACCGTGTATTCGCACATATGTGGGGAGGTGATAAGTTTAATGTTGTTGCAGTAAGGTAAGATTTTCTGTCACTGTATCGCGCGAGTAGCGCATTCAAGGGCTCCACGCCGAGGGAATGGATCTTTTTTTTTGTAGCACGGCAAAATGACTGCAGTATGCCTGATGGTAAGCACAGTGCAATCCATAAAAAATAGCAACCACCGATTGACACACTATCCATCGACGGTCGCCACTATCATGCCGGCCTGCAAAAAGCTGGATATGCACAGGCTGATCCCGAAACGCGAACCGCAGAAACGAATCACTATTACGGGCTTTTTCGCAATATACATGGTGGTTGCTACCCAGTCGGGCTGTAAAACCCTACCATCCCGCTTTCGCCATTGCCTTGTTCGTTATTCAGCAGGGTGCACCACGTGCAGGTGAGGTTGGCTTGGGTGTCTCAAGTCTTATGATGTTATTTGACACCCTTTACACCCCGAAAGGACCTAGGCTTGAGTCGATGCCGAAGGGAGCCTAATCTGGTGTGTGGGACCGAAATTTACTGTGTTAATTATCTGTGGTTACGCGGGCATGGGCGTGAACTCGCTTTGTTTGGTGAGACAGACTGGTACTAATCGTTCGCTGCCGTTATTTTAGAAGGATCAGTAAAACTATGTCATGGACGTCTTTTGTAATACGTAATGGGCGGTTTACGCGCACCCCTGTACGGTAACGAAGACGTAATACCGCATTATTGTGCGACCGCTAAATACACATACAGTAACGAAGGCCGCGCAACATTCCGTGCCGTAATAATAAGGGACAACACTAAGATCTCTGTTAATCAAAACCGCCGGTATCGTTGATACTGTTTTGATGCCGAGTTAACACATGAGTCGTATAAAATTAAGCCTGGCAAACTCCAATAACAAAATGTAACTATGTACGAAAAATGTTTATCTGTTACCGACAATTGAATTTATTGAACCTAATTAAAGTCGACAGTGTCCCATAAAAATAAGCTCTTATAAAAAGGATTTCAAACCAAACATGGTATTCTTTTTTTTTCGAACTGACTACGCTATTGACCTGGCAAAGTCTTTACAACTTCACCGAACTACACATGGTAATATCCAATGTAATTTAATTAATTAAAAGTTGGTAAACTTCACAAGAAGTAGTCACGAAACGGCATAACGGTCGCGATCGTTGTTCGCGTTGCAATATAGTGGGGAACCTTTATAATAAAGACGGCTTTTTTCAAAGTTTATGGTAGTCTGGTAAAGCTATAAAAAGGCCAGGTTAATTGCGTAGTCAGTTCGAAAAAAAAAAAAAACAAGGTTTATCAATTCAAATACGGCAATGTCCTTATAGTCATATCAAATTCTTCAAACTTTCTTTGTATTTAAATGCTGTTTTTTCTCTTCTCTGTTATAATATAGACAGCGGAGTATAGGATTATAAAGTAGTAATAGAAAAGTAAAAAATATAAAATACCTAGCTTAAAGCCGTGTATCCAGTAGCCTCAATATTTTTGCAGAGATTCTCATTTTCGAACGATATAAAAATGATAACTTTATAACCTATAAGTTGTTATTTTGTGGTTGTTATGAAATTGTTTTATAGATTTCTGTGATAAACTTATGAAAAATATTTTTATTTTTACCAATCTGTGTGTAGCGACACAGTATAACGTCCCTAAAATTTGAACTATATTTTGTAAGTATATATTTTATAAATATAACATTTTGTTGAACTTGTACCGTATTCAGCGAACGCTAAGACAAAATGTAAACATGTAAAATATAGATCGATCGATAGAGTTATTATTTATTAGATATACCATTTTTACTTATTTGCATAGGTTTGTACTCTGGTTCTAATCTATGTAGTTCGTCCTATATATATTCCGTATATTTTGTGATTTTTTAAATGTACATAACATATAAAAAGTTATAATTTAGATTTCAGATAAATATGACACTACAACGATGCTTCAGTCGAGTTACAAAAAAAATAATTATTCAAAATTGCATTTTGAAACACAACATGAAACAGACATATTGTGGGCTACGTCACAAATATAGTAGCAGTGCATCTGGCAAAAAATTTACAGACAGACATGAATGGGTAACTATTGAAAAAGAGATAGGCACTGTCGGTATAACTAAATACGCGCAGGAGTCTCTGGGGGACATTGTTTATGCTCAGCTACCTGATCTGGGTATAAAAGTAAATGCAGGTGATGAATGTGGGGCCTTGGAAAGTGTTAAAGCAGCTAGTGAGATTTATTCTCCAGTATCGGGTGAAATTACAGAGAAAAACAAAGATGTTGAAGAAAAACCAGCACTAATTAACACATCTTATTATGATAAAGGTTGGTTATTTAAACTTAAATTGACAAAACCAGAGGAATTAAATGATCTGATGACGGAAGCGCAGTATGAAATTTTTCTGAAAACTGATTGTGAAAAACATGATGAGTAGACTAATTTATCATATAGCTTATACTGTTGAATAATAACTAGAAGTTAATAAATTATTGTTTTTATCTGCTATATAATTTAAACATATTTGTGGAGTCTAATAATACAGTTGTAAATGGAGTTTTATTTTTTCTTATAGTAATATCTGAAAATAAGATGCAGTTTCTATATAGACTATGTGATAAAATTCTAGTGGATTATTAGTTTTAATTATACTGAATACTAGTTGCCATCCATGAATTCATTCTACTGGTGATTTTGTTGTTTCATGGAAGTTATGAACATGTATTGTTTAAATCAATTAGGGGATTCTTTTAAGTACAACTTTTCCTATAACTTCATTAATACTGCAGCTCTTTAACTTAAGTTACATTTGTTAAGTTAAATCGTGTAGAAATGTCAATATTATAGTCTAGAAAATAGATCCTACATCTGCCACTAAGTATCAAAGTCAACTGCCTCTGAGATTTATCCAGTCAATAGATACTTTACATTTTTTTATATGTACCAACTTATTATTATCAAGAAATTATTTGGAGATTGTCAGAAGACTGAAGTAAGCATACAGTATTGTATGTATTTGCCGCCTTGATGAGTCCGTCAATGGTGAAACTTACTTCCTTTATTGCATTTATTATTTGCAAATGTTTTATACTATGTTTTAGAAGCGATAATGGCTTAGATGCTAGTACATTTATACAGAGGGCCAATAGTCAGGTTCAATATGTCTAAATCCTTGCAACTGAGTTGGAGTTTCCGGCATAGAAAAATATTTTGGCGAAACCATAGCATGGTGCTAGGGCTTTTTCTATATTACCATGATCTCAAGTTAAAAATTTGTCAACAAGAACTTGTTGCTTTGTTCTGCACTTGTGAGACAGTATGTTTAACATCATTGACCATGTCTCATTTAATAATAAAGTCAGATTCCATTAGATTAATTACAGAGTCTGATCAGAACAAGATGGGACAGGATTGTAAATAATGAGTGTAGGGCATTAATTTTACTAAATAAAATATCAAAATTGTGCTTTATTATCTTTATTCCATAATAAAAAAGTGCATTACTTAAATCTACACAAAATGAATAAGGTAAACATGAATTACTACTTTGGTATTAATTATATTAAAATGCTGACACTTAACGAGATCCATACATAAATTCTTTAGGTAACTACATTATATAATATTAATATTTTGATCTCTAAAAAGTGTTTTTACATGTTACATAATACATTTTCATTTTTTGGTTATCATAATGTCACAAAATTATTTGCAAATTATCGTTTATCACAATTATTAATTAACGAATTGATCACATATACTGATTAATTGTACTTTAAAACTGTATTTAATACATATATAACAATACTGCATAAATATCTTGCACAGAAACAGAATACTATGAGGTTTCTAATTTTATATATCATTGTTTATATTAATACAAATTAAAAAAAATCACTGTCAATGTCTTATGACTAGACAAATATAGTGGCTATGATACCATACATATATTCTATAAAAATTACATGTGCACATGTAATAGTACAGTGTTTCCCAAACTTTTTGGACCATGCCTCATCTTAACATTTCTGAAATTTTTATGCCCCCATACATAATTTTTAACCTTTAAAAATTGTGTTGTTACCTTGAGAAATATAAATAATAATTTTGAATTTGTTCGAAATTGTTAACAAAACATCTAAGTAAAATTTCAAAACATATAATGGAAAACTTACTCAACTTGACAACTACAGTTATCTAGTTAATATCATAGTAACGTCAAACGAAATTATATTTAATAATTATTTACATTTTTTTTAAGAATTTGACTTTTTGTTAAATTTGTGTCTGACATCTGGAATTGCATTTAAATAACTCAAAACTAAAGGGTTAAAGTCGTGTCGAGTCTATTTTTAAATTGCCCTCTTGTGGCGCGAGGGCCCCCTGTGCCCCACGTTGGGAAACACTGTAATAGTGTGTTCTCTCTGCTATAAACACATTTTCATAAAGAGAATTTTTTTATTCTTAATTATATATGTGAATACTTATATAGAATTATATGATTAAATCACAACTATAAATCTTAATTAATATAATTGGCAAACATTCACACTATATCCCTGTGAATTAAACATTTATATTTTATAGAAATTTAAGTCCAAGGTAGTTAAAAAAAAGT
Source organism: Antheraea mylitta (assembly GCA_014332785.1). NCBI lineage: Eukaryota > Metazoa > Arthropoda > Insecta > Lepidoptera > Saturniidae > Antheraea > Antheraea mylitta. Next base: position 2,546,915 of record JACEII010000047.1, read on the forward strand.
ATTTATTTTAAGCAATAAAAATCTCACAAAACTTATGTGTAATGTATATAACCATTACACATAAGTTAAAATTAGAAAACTGTTAAAACTTGCATACATCAAAAATCTTACCAAGAGTAATAAATGTCAAAAAAAACTTGTAGTGTTCAAAAATTAGTATTTTAACATTTATAAACACTACCAAAAAACATACAAAATATCTCTTAAAAAATTTTTGAGTAGGAATTGAAGACAAAACTTTACAATGACCTAGTCTTTCTCTGTTTCATAATCTTTTTAAAAATTATCATTTTTGCATTTATTTTTAATGTTCTTCATTCTCAATAAAAACTGCTAATTTAGTATTAATTTAACTGAATTAAATAAATATGATAAATATATAACATTGTTGATAAATAAACGAGTTATTTAGATATACACTATAAAGGTTAAATCTTATTTGATTTGGCATATTAATTTATTTATAACTTTTTATCTATAATATCCAATAGAAGCAGTGTAGACAAAGCTTTTATATAAATAGTGTTCATGTATATAGAGCTATTCTTATGTTATTCACAAAATATAAAGCAGTAACAGTTAAATATCAATGATAATTAGCAGTTTTCTTTTTCGAACTATGCTATTCTCCTAGCAAGGTCTTAACAGCTTCACCGGAATACAATAAATAGCATTCTATAAAAACTGTTGTCATAAAAGTTGCCAATTATTTTGCTATTGGATAATTTGTTAGTGTAAATGATACTGCTAGTACCTAGGCAACCGAGCTTAGCTGGATACTTTAAAAAACATTTTAAAATTAAAATAAACTGTCAGATTTGCCTCACAAAACTAAAATATTTTTTCAAAAAAAAAATTAAGGAAAAATATTTCTTTTGCTGTCACTCCATTGTCCGATTTCCATCTGAGCTATTTTTGTTTTGACAGCGGCGGCGAAATCTACCTTTATATTCTAGCTTACATTTTTTTATTGCCTGAAAACTCAGATAAAAAAGTTTTCTATGAATAAAATCTAGCTAGATCGATTTATCCTCCCCGAAACTACCTATATAGTAAGTTTCACGAAAATAGATGACACCGTTTTCGAGATCCTGAATATATAACGATATAAAAATATACAAGAATTGCTCGTTTAAATGTATTAGATAGATTTGTAACAATTATTATTTTACAATATATTAAAGTAAGTATTCGTTGTGTGTTTTTGACACTGAGTTTGAGCAACATATATTTCCATCCCTTTCTAACCTGTTATTTGTTGCATAATTCTTTTTCGTTCACTTTTTGCGGTAACACTGAACAACCATTACCAGTAACGTAAAACGGATACAAAAGATCAGAATAATAACATTTTCAATAATTTCTTATTAATTTTGTAAGAATTATGCTTTACATTTAATTATTACTTTGATTACGATTATCTTTATTCCCAGATATATCAAATAAGTGTAAACGCAAGATGGCTGAACAAGAAGTGATTGTTTAAGTGATATTTTATTAATAAAGTTTGTAGCAGTAAACTTGTTCTATAACAGAAAAATACTCATTGAGAGAAATCAGTTTCTACCATATTCATTTACTATTTTAATACCAACATTGCATTATCAATGGGAAATTATTGCAAAAGTAGATTATAACCATATAGCATCTACTTTCGGTATGTCAATTAAAATGCTATATAATCTACTTTCGGTATGTCAATTAAAATGCTATATTATATATATACATATATATATAAATAAAATAATATAGGTCTGTCGTTGTGCGTTCATTAGATAAATTATCGTCAACCATTCTTACACTTATTGGAGACTTTATCTAAATATAAGTTAAATCTCCATTTAATTATAAAGTTATTTGTTTTACAAAACTACGACATAATAACACTACGCCTTCAGATTTGTGTAAGTGGGGCAAGCGATGTGTTCCGCATACGTAGGAGGGGAAAACTAAACAGATAACATTGCTTATGAGGAGAAACATTATTAGCAAAGTATATTGTTGCTTTAATTTTTTTTGCATTTATCACCTCTGTAGTTGAAATATACCGGTAAGTTTATAAATAATGTGGATTTATGTATCCGCTAGTAAAAAATATTTCAAGCATTTATAATATCATTCATATCTTATTCAAAATATTAATAATTTATTCTCAATTAGTAGGTAATGAGGAATTACTTTTTGCAACAGTTTTGAAAGTCCATTTCACGTTAAACGGTTTGTCTAAAGAGAGGTTAACGTTGATTGTCAATACTTTTGTATCACTCAAGTAAGTAAATTCACAAGGTTTGACGCACGGTGCGTCATTCACACTGACAGTTTTGACTGACGACAGATTATAAACGATAATAGTGTTAACTGAGGGTACTCCGTAACCCCACCAGTCAATTCTACTGCTTAATTTTGCCGAATTGAGATCGAATTCGATGTGGCTGTATTTTTTCTCTTCGTAGCTGTCTGTAATTGAATTGAATTGATTTATTATCATAACAATGTCATACAAAGCTTTCTCATCTTCCTGTTATTTATAACATTTTAGCTGATATATGCATTTAAATATTCCTCAAACAGGTTATAATGCAATTTATTTGTTTTGTTGAAAAGACAGGAGTTAGAATCCGATAGGTGGCGTTGCGTTGATTTAGTTATTAAAAAAATCATATAAATAAATTAATACAAAATTAAAGAAATGATTAAAACAAAAGTTAATAGGCCAACTAGGAATAGGCCAATACAAAATTTATTCAACATAAAAAAGCGACTTTCTGATTATTCTTAGTTCTTTTCTTGTCGAATTGTTTCAAATTAATTATTTTGATTTCATGTAAATTATACTACTAACTAATCTTTTTTTTAATAGATCAATTTAATTCTTAGACAATTACCAAACCTTTACAAGACTGAAGCTAGTCTTGTATATTGTTTTGAAATCGCAACTAATTCTCGCTATTGTCTATAGTGAATTATTTTTTATATCATAGGAGGCAAACGAATAGGTGGGTCATCTGATATTAAGTGATCACCACCGTCCATAGACACTTGCAACACCAGGGTAGTCGCAAGAGCGTTGCCAGCCTGTGTTGGGGAAGGAAGGGAAAAGGAGAGAGGGAAGGTAAGGAAAAGGTGGGCGTCCGACGCTTCACTGACCGAACGAAACGTAACAACGCAAGCACTGTTATTTCACGTCGGTTTTCTGCGAGAGTCGACCCATTCATACTGAAACCAGTAATAGCTTCAGCGTGGCTCTACCACCTACAAGTTATAATAATTAAATATGCTGAGACAGTAAATTTAGGAAAGAGAGTGACAAATATGACTTAGTAAATTGTCCCGAGTGTAGTTAAAAAGAAAAACTCACTGAGACTATCTCCATCATCCCAGTAGAGTTGTCCCTGAGCGCTTCCCTGTGTGTCCGGGACCACGAGCAGCTGTAACGGAGAACTCCTAGTGTTGGTTGTTGTCACCGGACCATGGGTCGGTGGCTCCTGCATTGGTATTATACCTCCACCCTGCAAATATATTCAATTTTTGATGTGGAACATCTATAGGCGCACCCTAAACCTGATGGCGACGTGGCGACATAAAACACAAACTTTGTATATACTCAAAAACATTTGCAACCCTATCTGTAGAACCACAAGATTCGAATTGTTTTATCGGCCATGCATTATACTAGCTAGCACCCTTTGATAATTGCCGCCAAACCACCGCGCCAGTGCCTTGTTGTATTTAATAAAAATAGATTAATTTTTTAATGCTATATCTTTTCATTATGCCATAGCTGATTCCTGTCATAATAAATTCTTTTAGATATATAACTTATACAAAACAATTTCGATGTTTTACTTCTGCCCGTCGTCCCGTGACAGCATAATTTTTTTAAATCTAATTTTTTTCACTACTGTCAAATGCGCCCACTTTGCCAAACATTATTTTATCTTCTTCCTACCCGTATCCCATTTTACTTGGTTGTCGATACACCATGTTTTTTTTCCTTTTCCACTGTCCCTTGTCGGATGTCATCTCTCTATTCACATCTTCTATACACGTATCATTTTTCACACAATCCTATAGATAGATTTCCCATAATCCTATAGATAGATTTCCCATTTACTCCTATATCCGTTCATTTTTATACTCCAGAATTTTAGTTACATGACTTTCATATCTTCTCATAACATGCCCGTACCATATTACTCCTTAACTTCTCTGACACTCCTAGTGTTTTCAAACTTCCCTGACATACTCATTCTTAATCACACTCTGGTATTACACCGAACATACATCTTAACATTCACACGCTCTCTTAGGTTTATTACATTTTCATCCATACTTTTGCAAGTCTTAGAACAAACTTGGTATTCTCTTTGTTTTTTATTAATCTTTGTTTTGACATTATCACTTTATATGTTACATATGACCATTAAGTACCATCTCTTTGGATATTATAAGCGACTAACCTGATACCTGGTATACACAAAATTTCATTATCATCGATTGAGTACTTTAGACGTGAAAACGTAAAAAACAAACTGATTTTCACATTTATAATACTAATAGTTGAAGATTTAGACAGTGCCATCTATCGAATTAAGGTGTAAATACTCACTTTCACAGCGACGGTTTCGTTCTCGGAAACAGAACGCCATTTCCCAGACCCCATGAGTACACCATCGATAATATTGTAGAAGGTTTGAGGTCCGGGGAAGTATCCTTGTGCTGTCGTAGCACCCTCCTCGAGTATCGGCGTGATGATAACGTACGGCCCTATCATGAACTGTGTATCGATGTCATGTATTGAAGCCTCCCCAGGAGCCCTAGGAATAGTAACAATACTTACTATCTATTTTTTTAATTAGGAGGGCAGAGTACACCGGTTCAAGTATCGATTTTTATATTTCAGAGACAATATCAGTAAGAGAGTTTTTGTTGTGAAACATCTATAGGTGAAGGGTAAACCTGAATGTTGGCGTGGGGACGCAAAGATGAACTTTGCACTATTAATGAAATACTCAAAAGCATTTGCAACCCTATTTGTATCGCCATAAGATTCAAACTGTTTTGTAGGCCAATCCTTCTACTAGTCTTACGCGGCATACGCCAACAACGTAGCACCCTTTGATAAATTAAGGGGTAAAAAGGGATAAATAAGAGGTAAAAAAAATAGTGATTGATAAGATCATTTGAATGTATTAGTCCATTTTCTTATATAATTTTTTTTTTTTATTGAAGCACGACAAAGTGACTGCACTATGCCTGATGGTAAGCATAGTACAATCCAAAAACAGTGGCGACCACCGAGAGACAGATCATCCATCGTCGGTCGCCGCTGTCATGCCGGCCATAATGATGAAAGTCACCCGGTACTGGATATGCACAGGCTGATCCCGAAACGCGACGCGCAAAATCGAGTCACTATTTCGCCATGTACATGGTGGTTGCGACCCAGTCGGACTGTAAAACCCTACCACCCCGCTTTCGCCATTGCCTCGTTCGTAATTCAGCAGGGTGCACCACGTGCAGGTGAGGTTGGCTTGGGTGTCTCAAGTCTTAAGATGTTACTAGACACCCCTTACACCCCTGATACTCGACACCCCTTACACCCCAATTTTCTCTCGTACTTAACTCGCGTCGTCATTAAAATTACATTGATAAATTGAAGCGATTTTACTGACTAATATTAAGTTACTCGAGGATATGCTTTATGATTCTCTTGATGAGGTTTTATCGTGAACGCAGTACTTTAGCAGTGATACGTGTTCATACAAGCAGACAGACATTTCTAAAAATTAATGATTTTTTTTTATTACTTATTCCAAGACATCTGTAACATTTTTTTTAGAAAAATCTGAAAAGTATAGACACCTTAGATTTACTTTTTTTTTTCTTTTTTTTTTAAAAATGACTACGCTATTGACCCAGCAAGGTCTTAACAGCTTCATCGGATTTACATACTTGTCATATGTATATACATATAAACAGGCACTGGGGAAACGATTAAGGACATCTCCCTCCTCTGTTCCTCAACAGATTTCCATCATTCTTTTTCTAGTACCATGGCGACTGAGCCTAGCTCGGTTCTTTGAAAAACGTTTTTAAATCAAAATAGACTGTTAGGTTTGCTTCACATAATTAGATTTTTTTTCACATAAAAAAAAGATATGTCTGTTATAATAATTAAATTATTTATTTAATTAAAATAAATTGTTAGGTTTGCATTATTATCATATTACAAAATTATATATTTTACAAAAAAAAAAAAACACTAGGATCCGAACTGGGGTCACACGGATTTTCGAAGCAACCAATTTCTATCTCATCTTTTTTTGTTTTGACAGCGCCGGTGAAATTTACTTTTATATTCTAGCTATATTTTTTCATTGCCTGAAATCTCAGTTAAAAAAGTTTTTCATGAATAAAATCTAGATAGATCGATTTATCGTCCCTGAGTGATATTCATTGATGATTTTGTTATGAACGAATATCAGGGTAGTAATGTATGTTTGTTATGTGTCCTCGGTAACAGCCCAAGCCGAGGTGTGCCGTGCACCCTTGAGCGTGTTACCTGAATAAAATCGGCTGAGTGCATTAAGCGCTCGACTTAGTAGTCCGGTGAAGCTGTAAAGGCCTAAGAAAGCCAATAGTGTAATCAGTTCGAAAAAAAAAGCCGTCGACTTACTCAAAGAATAAGGGCCTGATGAGTGTATCCCCGAAGACGTGTGCTCGCCAGAAGAGAGTGTAGTAGTAGGGGAGGATCCTGTACCGCAGTCGTAGTGCTCTCCTGCTGGCTTCTACCACCCTCGGGCCCAGGCTCACAGGATCTTGCGGCTAAACAATAACTTTTTTTTTTTTTTGGAAACCACAATTCCATCGCCCTTTTCTTTTTTTCTATTTATTGACCGATTTTCTTTGTTTTGTTTAATATATATCCAACATAATTCACAATTATTACATTTCTTATGTATACAATATTAAAAGTTAAATTATTTTTTACATTTTTTGTTTACAGTCGCATTTCGACCACTGAACGACCACTAGTAATAAGAGATAATAATAATAAATAAATAGTAAATATAAATAATAAACAAATTATAAAAATAAATATATATTCCCATTTGTACATCTTTTCTCAGGTTATCTACATATATATCATTTTAAAAACACAGGGTTGACTGAAATGAGATACAAAATTTAGTATTTTGTTTTTGAAAATTTTAAAAATGTTTTAAAATTGATTCACAGCTTATTTATATATAGGAGTAAGTTTTGTTCTAAAATTGATAGCCTATAATTAGTAAGAGTAGTTTTCAAGAAATAATATATTATGTAAAAGAAATTAAATAAAATCACAATAAGTACAGTCACTGGGGTAACTTTGATTCTTTCGCCTAATTTTTGACAGTGGGACTAAAAACCCCAAAATAGACTTTCAAAAACAATATTGTTATTTTACCATTTTTTTTTGAGCTACTATTATCTTCAGTATCTAGTATCTAAATATCGATTTCATTTAAATATATATAAAATTCACCTTCGATGTGTCAGCATTGTGATTCCTGGAGAAGGGGTAGAAGGCTCCGAGTTGCATCCATCGCGTACACAACTCCGGGGTGGTGTTTCCATTGAACCCACAGATATCGGCGCCCATCATTGGGATACCGTATATACTGAAGCTCAATAACTCTGTGCCATATAAAAAAATAATAATACACTTAATTATTTTTGGTAGTTTTACTAGCCCGTGTCCGCGACTTTGTCCGCGCGGAAAAAGAATACCAATTTTGGGAACATTTTTCATTGGTGCTCCTCTCCTATTGATCATTGCGTGATGATATATAACCTATAAGATTTCTTGATAAATGAGCTATATAACACTGAAAGGATTTTATAAATCGGACCAATAGTTTCTGAAATTACACCCTACAACGTCACAAACTCACAAATTTTACCTCTTTATAATATTAAGTATAGATATACATTTTAGTTTTATATTTTATACTGTAGAATGTGCGGCGGTAACTCCTATTCCTGCCACGCCTAGTAAGCATCCTTTTTACAACATAGCGCTTCAATAAGTAAGTAAGCCACGCCGCGAGTGACAGTATAGTTATTTTTATTTCTGGCAACCAATGTTTTAATGGATCATTACTGCCACTGTCGAGTAAGTAAAGGGCTGTTCACGTAATACGTAAGCAGAATTTTTGTAATTTCTGGCCGCCCCTCCACCTTTTCAGCAAAAGTAAGCAACGCTTTTAACCCTCTCCCCATAATTACGTAAATGTTTATATAAGTATATTCATATCTGTTCTAATTTAGTAAATAAATATTGCTGACGTAATCACCATCCAGACCCCCAAACCCTATGTCATCAAAGATAAGCAAATCAAGGACTCCCCCTCTTCCCATCAGTGCTTACGTAATACTTGAATGACTCCAAATGATATTACAATTTTCTTGTGATCATCAGATGGTGGCCGTCTTGTTAGAACTTTCCAGGGAGTTTTTGTGGTAAGTCAGAACCCATACTCCGTGGTATTATTTCCGATTCATTTCACTTGTGCGCAATATCCACACTATATTACGCAAAACACCACCAAATTTGGTGGTGTTTTGGGTATGGTTTTATGGAAGTTGGTCATCATCTCTACCCAATAGGCTGTCTACACAATACAGAGTTAAATAACACAAGATTATAAGAATGTAAAGTTCACTACAAGACAGTCTAAGATCTCGCCAAAAAATCCCAACCCCGATTTTGAAACATTTTTCATTGTTGCTCAGCTGCTGTTGGTCTTAGCGTTATTATATATAACCTATAGCTTTTCTTGATAAAAAAAACTTGAGAGGTGTCAAGGGACACCCGGATGGAACGAAGTTCCTTTCGATTAATTAGTGAAGGAATTGTAATAATTTTTTTTTTTTTAAGTTATAATAATATTTTTTTTATTATTAACAAATATAATGTTATATAAACTTAATCAGTAGGCTCAATTTTCGTAATAATTGGCTTGTGGTAACTGAAGTAGGAAACATATGTTTGGGATCATTATTATTATTATTATTTATTATTTACAAAAAACCTGTATACACTCAACAAAAATAATCGTCGCGATACCACACTGTTCAATGCGAAATAGAAATGAAAATATCTGGCTTGCTTTCTATAAGAGAGAGAGAGACAGACAGAGAAACATGCGACGCCGCACAGCTTACAATAGCTTACTATAGCAAAAAGTGTCGTGACAACTTTTCGTAAGAATTTTTTCCGTCTAGCCCCCTTTCACAACGCGCGATAAGGAACTTCGTTCCAAAATCTTTCTACAACTGAATATTTCAAATCGGAACAGGAGTTCCTGAGATTAGCTTGTTCAACCAAATAGACAAACCCTTCAACATTATAATATTACTATAGAATTTTTTTCTCGTACTTAACTCGAACCGTCATTCAAATTACAATAACTTTTGATAGAATGGACCGATTTAAATTAATCAAACACCAAGTTACTCTCGAGGATATGCTTTATGATTTTCTTGGTGAAGTTTTATTGTGAACTCAGCACTTTAGTAGTGGTGCGTGTTCGTACAAACAGACAGACAGACAGAAATCCTTGCCCTCGCAGTCCAATAATAATACAGTCTACTATCTCTCTCTATGTTAACACATATGAAGAAACAAAGCAATTGATCACTTGAACTAAATAATAGTTCAAGTATCGCCCCCGTAATCGTCTAATTATTATTTTATATTAATTAATATGCATCTTGTGTAACTTCTTCTCCGTTGCGAGCCAGATTATTTAATAATTTTTTTTTCTTCTTAGTCTATGGCCTTTGTGGAAAATTCCACAATTCTGTCATGTATATAAAAATCTATTATCAAATAAAGAATATAAGTGGTGTTTACCCGGTACAGTCATCTTCATATCGTGCCAGTCACTAGTGATGTCTCCGCTCCAGTGCCCCGAGTAATGTCCCATGCCAACAAAACTCGACCTGGATATTATGAATGGACGTTTCCCGCGGATTTCTTGCAGAGCACTGTTACACATCACTTAATTTATAAATTTAAAAAAAAATATATAGTTTTTTTTATTGTCATTTGAAACTCAATGAAACGATAATCCAAAATTAGAAAGAAAAAACGTATACATGTATAGAATTAACCGTATGAAAGAATGAGATAGAATACATTATACAGTGTTTCTTACATTTGCGGTCTCCGCATTTTATGTTGCATTACCTAATACTTGCCCTGGTTCGAACATTGTATGTGTATATGTAGGCATTATATATATAGAGAAGGGTATACATTTTAAGTATATACATAATCTTAGTTTATCATTTTGAAACCAATATTTCGGTATTTCTTCTATCGCATTACGTCAGTCGATATCTGAATAGCAATATATTTGAAAACCAGTTAACTAGCAAATCAAGAGATGTTATATTAGTTTTCCATATTATTATTACTTATACTTTACTAGCGAGACCCTGTTGGTTCCGCTCTCATAATATAAAAAAATCCTAGGATGAGATCGCAGTGCAACCTAACGGATCCAGTTGTGAATCTAAATCATTCTTGAATCCACCTGAAGACATACAAAATATATCATGAAAATCGGTCCAGCCGTTTAGCAGAAGTTCAGTCACATTTTGCAGGTGGTAGAGCCACGCTAAAGCTATTATTGGTTTCAGCGTGAATGGGTCGGCCTCACCCGGGATATTACCACTCGATCCACAGAAACACCCACGTGAAGTAACAGAGCTTGCATTGTTGCGTTTCGTTCGATCAGTGAGAGCGCCGGAAGGCCAGCTTCCTTCAATAACCCTCTCCTATCCTATCCCTCTCCCCTTCCCCCAAATACACGATGACAATGCACTTGCGACTCCCCTGGATTTGCTAGTGTCTATGGACGGCGGTGATCACTTAACATCATGTGACCCACCTGTTCGATTGCCTCCTATGACAAAAAATAAACATACACACATACAGAAAATTATATATATAAAGATGTGTCAACGGTCAATGACAATTCCATTTGACGTTAAACGTTAATAGATTATAAACTTAAGGGGAATAATTTTTCATATGTACTGGTTAGGACACACTTATATATGCTTGGGGATTTGATTAGATTGAGTGAGGGTAACATTATAATAGTGAAGTGAGGGTAGTTACAAATTGGTGGCGATAGCTTCCGTGATGGAGTAGAGATTGTGCCAGTCGTAGTGCAGCCCGGCGTGATGCTTGGCGTCCATACATAGTGTATGGGCTCGGAGGTACGGATCACTTGTATGAGGCATGTATGGGAGTCGCTCCGGTTCACACACTCCGTTTAGGGGACCATCCTCAAAGTTGGATGGTTCGTTCATATCCTTCAAAAGAGAAATAAAGAGTAAATTAATTAAAGAGATTATAGAACGCTAAAATGATATTTCGACATTTGGCACCTGACAGACCTAATTAATTTTAAAATTTGACTCAAATAACCTGTGGAATCATAGTGTAGTTAGTGCAGCCTCAATCGGCACACGATGTAAGCATTTCATGTAATAAACAACTTAAATTGAAGAATTTTTGACGGGATTTTAGTCTGTCATGCAGTGGATTTTATACTTTATTCATAATCATGTGTTATTTGACTCTATGTTTTGTAAATTTGGTGGTGTTTTACATAATATAGTTAGTTTATTGTTCATAAGTGAAGTGAATGGAAAATAATACCATGGAGCATGAAATTTTGAGATGCCACAAAAAGTTCCTGAAAGGTTCTAACAAGGTATCTACCAAGATGGAATATAAAATTAGGAATTAGAATATTGATTCACACGACGCTTAATATTGAAATGATCGTACGACGCTTAATATTGAAAT
>JACEII010000047.1:2558799-2665555 GCA_014332785.1 Antheraea mylitta
ACGCTTAATATTGAAATATCGTACGACGCTTAATATTGAAATGATCGTACGACGCTTAATATTGAAATGATCGTACGACGCTTAATATTGAAATGATCGTACGACGCTTGTAATATTGTTGACTACGTGACAATGGCAGTAACAATCTGAAAGATTGATTGCCAAAAAAAAAAATTAATCAAAAAGAAACTTAAATTGGAAGTGACTATTTTAACTAAACTGACCTTGTATATAGGCTGAACTTCTAAAAACTCATTACAATTTAATACTACAAAAGAAAAAGCTCAGTATCTCGAAAAATATCGATCTTAGAGATTTGGTTTGAAGACTTATTTGTAGAAAATTTAACTCCCTACAAATGTTTCACAGAAAATTTTCTTGTAGGCTCAGCTATTAAAAAAATTACTATAAAAACCATTAATTTCTACAATAATTGAATTTGACAAATTACTGCGTCATTGCGAGATACAATTGAGTTGAAATGGGCACTACTATAGAGTCCTTAATCCTGAATAATTCTAGGGTTGAACTAGTCTTAGGTCCAGAATTTAAATTTGTAGCTGTAAACTTAGGATTCACTTAACTCGTGATGAGAAAAGTTTAAACCTTAGAATTTAACGGCTTCCGTAAGACATGGGTAATATGGACTATGAATTCAAAATCTAAGATTACATTAAGACAGGAAATAAAAAGACGTTTACAAAAGCATTCTAATATATTAATAGATCATGTACTTACAATCCAGGCTCCATCGTAGGGTATGGTTTTATGGAAGTTGGTCATCATCTCTACCCAATAGGCTGTCGAGTTGGGATGTGTGAAGTCCGGGAACACGGTCGAACCTGAATTCCATACCTGGGTAAAACAAACCATACTTATAGACAAACCAACAACATTATATTCATTATCTCTTTACATCAGAATCATTATCTAATGAGAAAAAAGCAATTGAAGTAATATTTATTTTGTATAATTTTTATTATTATTTAATTAAACACTTTTTATTATTTTGTTTTAGCGTATTTTTCAATATTTTTAATTTAGTTTCTAACAGAGAGTTGCTAATAATATTTCCTGTGTTATTTAAGATCTTAGCTGGTAGATGGCACTACAGATGATGAAGCTTTAATTTAATTTGTTACTTACATTGAAACCAAATGTCAGCACGATCGCGCGCCCATATTTACATAATTAATTCTAATGTATTTCTATTCTTTATTATATTTTTATTTTCGAATATTGTTAATTGATTTGTTTATAAACTATTGACAGAAACAAAAATATTTAAAAACCGGATGGTACCGTAATGTTACGCCATATTACCGTAAAGGACTTCCGTTGCATTATCATCCAGTTACTTCCTAGTCGTATCTAAAGAAGTTTTACCTCAGAATCACAATAACTAACATCATGGGAGTTTTTAGCGGGATCTTGTAATGTCATGTAGTTGTAATTTCGACCACTGGAAGATCACTTGTAACGTTTACATGTCTATACTAATATTATAAAGCTGAAGAGTTTGTTTGTTTGGTTGAACGCGCTAATCTCAAGAACTACCGGTCCGATTTGAAAGTTTCTTTTAGTGTTAGATAGCTTATTTATAGAGGATGGCTATAGGCTACATATTTCACGTTAAAACCAATAGGAGCTGAGCACTGATAAAGAATGTCTCAAAATCGGGCTATTTTGGAAGCTTCCGCTGCGTGTTAATGTCAGTATTATATGCGTTGCCATGGTAACGCGACAACATTCTATCGCAAATATTTTCATGGTTTATTTTGTGTTCCTATCCAAATTGATTTTCAAGACCACAGAATTCATGTTTCGTGGTATTATTTTTCTTTCATTTCACTTATCCACAATAAACGAACCATGTAACATAAAACGTCACCTATCTAACACAATATAGAGACAAGTAACACAAGATTATGAATAAAATATAAAACCCACTACATGACAGACTAAAATCCCGCCAAAAACTCCTCAAAAATTTTATTTCTACGTTAGTTTTGTTCCCAATTTTTGATTTGTGATATATTACGTGTAATAAAATTGAGCGTATTTTTAACGCATAACTTTTGACAGTATAGTCCGATTTTAAAAATTCATTTTTTTATTGGAAAAAGTATACTCCGAAGTTGGTCCCATTTAAATTTGGGAAAAAAATTTCAATCCTAAGGATATGAAAATCGAGAATGATTGATTATTCACGCACTGATTATATCTATGACCGCGCATAATTTTAGACAGAATAGTCCGAATTAAATTATTATCCTTTGATTTGAAAGAGTATACCTACAAATTGGTCCCATATACATATAAACATGTAAAAAGCAACTCCAAGGGTAGGAAAACAGGGCATGATTTATAATTCAGCTTCTGAGTTGTGTATTACAAATAAATTAAGCATGTAGTAATTATATACTACATATTATATGCTACAAATATGAACCTTTTTTTTTTATTCTATCGATGTCTGTTTTTTATTTGTTCCGGGTAATCTCCGAAACGGCTAGACGTATTTGAACGGGAATTTTACGGGCAAATAAGTAACTAATTAGCTGTTTTATTTTAAGCTAGCGGGTTCAGCAGACGTTGCCTGCCCTGATAATAAGACAAACTATACCTATACCTTGCCCAGGAATCATTTTATATATTGGTGAAAACGACATAAAGATGCGATCTGTAGTTTTTGATTTTATCGCGAACATACATATAGACAGACGTGGAAGAGGACTTTGTTTTACACTATGTAGTGATTAACTGTTATCCGTGCATTCGTCGTCGTGTGACGTGCGCTGTACTGGACTCCAAATATATATATATATATATAATTCCAAAAGCAGCAAACAGGCTGACGGCCCACCTGATGGTAAGGGTTACCACCGCCTATGAACAACTCTAACACCAAGGGCATCGCTGTTGTAATTGAAAGTCATATGTTATATATGACATTTAAAATAAAACAAGGTATGATGATAACTTAAGTATATCAACACTATGGACATATTATATCTATATAATAAAAGGTTTAACACATATTGTTCGATAATATTTAGCTTAATATTTTCATAACTTTCTTATATAGTGTAAGTGGGCACTGAGGGTGATATATAACAGTTTAAAGTTCCAGTTATGTGGCTGATGATAAATCCCATCCCATTCGATACACTATTAGTATTCACATATATAATGTACACGTTACCTGTTACAGTAGATGATGTGCGTGTCATATTTACAAATACTTTTGAAAGAGTATTTACACTAGATGTGTGATAACAATTTTAAATTTATTTAATATATTTAAAAAACGCGTGCAAAGCCGCGGGTAACAGCTGGTCTATCTATATAGCTAGACGAAATAGCAATACTTATTATTAACAAATTTAATTTTTCAATATTAATTATAGTGTAAGTTGTATTGATGTGATAAAGCGTTGTAGGTTTTTAGTCTACTATGTTCTTTTATATTCATTTTATTATTCACAAATGTAAATAAATAAATAACGTTGACAGATGCATACCTTGCCGATAAACGGTTGGTTCGTGGAGTTTTTAATGAAGATATCCATTTCTATTCCTCGATCGTATGGCGGGTACGTTCCGGGCTCTTCCGACGCGCTTATACCTGGATCTGTGAATTAAAAAAAAAAACAATAATTTATTATTAAAAATAATAATTAACTGTAGTAAAATTGGTGAAATTATATTATTTTTTAAGTTTACCTGTGCATTTTACATTAATTATAGTAGGTTAAAATGACAATTATTTTGTTCCTTCAATAATTAAAAACCATACTTTAACTCACCGATTATGATCATGTAGTGCATCCCTTCGCTGTGCACTTTATTCACAAACTCCGGTAACCTCGCAAACTTCACAGTGTCGTATGTGAAATCGTTCTGTTTATGCATATAATCTATGTCGTTCCACTGAACATCCTGTAAGTAACGAATATCATTAGATAAATGTAGTATACACGTTAATTTATTAATGTATTACGTATATATACATACTGCGTGCATGTGAATACTGCGTGCATATGAATATTGCGGGCATATAAATACTGCGTGCATGTGAATACTGCTTACAGGTGAATACTGCGTGAATGTGAATACTGCGTGCATGTGAATACTGCGTGCATGTGAATACTGCGTGAATGTGAATACAGCGTGCATGTGAATATTACATATTTGCGTAAATATGAATATTGAAAGCATGTGAATATTGCGTGTTCCTATTACGTAATCATTAGTAAGTTTTTTTATTCAATTTCAAAAATATAATTGGTTTGTTGCATAACTAAATACATTAGGTCAATTAATATAGACGTAAGAACTCACGAAAGGAATGCCCGCATCTCTATTGCTCTGCCAAACTTGTTCGGTAACGTTCAAGTTGCCGTAATTAAATCTGAAAGTGGAAATTATTATTTTAGTATTCAAAAAATTAAACAGAAGTTTTTTTTTTAACAACTAGCATACTATACTTGAATTTATTAGTAATCTTATCTGCTTGTGATGCAGAACAAACTCGAAACTTATTCAAAACTTGGGAATTAAGTTTAGGATTATATTTTTTTCAGTATCTGATAACCTGGGGTTTTTGTTTAACGAATGATGACTTAGATCACCTGCTAATATGAGTGGGGGAGATATTTTGGGATAAGTTCGGTATAAACTAACTTGCAAAGGTGGAATCCTAGTGACCAGTAGGGCGGCATGAAGGGTCTGCCTACTATTTCCGTGTACTGCGCGACCACCTCCTGAGGAGTTGGTCCGAGGAACACGAACAGGTCGAGGATACCACCTATAGCGCGATATGTTATGCCCGGAGTCGGCTGCAGTACTATGTCTGAAAATATATGTTATTGTATAATAAAAAAACTATTAACTAGCTTTTGACAGTGGTTTCGCTCGCGTTAGTGTAAATTTCAATTATTTAATGGGAACTATATTACTGAATAAAGGAGGGTATTTGATGTCCTTTTCTGCTAACGAAAATTTATACACAAAATTTCCATGATGTTCAGTGATTCTAAAAATACATTACTACGGCCCATAATCAGGTGATCAACAAACATTTACAGTGCAATTCAGGTTGGATCTAGTGGGAATAAAAATGTTATTTATTTATTTGGAAATCCAACAGCATACAGTGTGTTTATATAACTTCGTTCGCGTGGAATAGATACACTAATACGCAGCAATCCTCAAAAGGAAAAAAAAACCCGAGTTTGAAACATTTTTCATCTGTGCTCCGCTCCTATTGATTTTAGCGTGATGATATAGAGCCTATAACCATTCTCAATGAATGAGCTATATACATTGAAAGAATTATTCAAATCGGACCTGAGATTACCCCCTACAACGTCACAACGTCACAAACTTTACCTCTTTATAATTTATTATAGTAAATATAGTATAGATAACTGATATCCAATCCATAGCACACATCATAGAACAATGCCCACTAAGGAAATATAGTGGTTCCCCTGATGACCTGATCGTTCTTACTGACGATGCCCTAAAATGGCTGAAAGCATTACAATTCAACTGTTACTCCATTTTAGCCATACGATTAAATAAATAAGTATAGATAACAATTAAATCCAAACCAGAATTTATCAATTACAGGAAGTGATACGTCTTAATAGTTATAAGTAGGAAAAAGAAAAACATGTATCCTTTACTGGCGTCTAGTATATGTGTGTGCGTGTTTGTATGTTTGTGTGTGAGTATGTGTATTACTATTCCTTAACTCCAAAATCAAAAATACTTTATTCAGTTTAGGCCCTAATAAGGCACTTATGAACGTCAAAAACTACCACCGGTTCGGAAACAACCCAGTTATCGAGAAGAACCGGCAAGAAACTCGATCTGGTTTATCTTTTTAATATATATAATATTTAGACTATATTACATACATGACAGGAACTTTTAATGGAAAAGAAATTTAATGGATGCACAGAGATAAGTCAATTCCAGACATCACTATCGTTCATTCCACAATACAATTTTATCACTTCACTTTTAAATGTAGTCCGTGAATACCGAAATGTGTCTACTGTATCATATACATCATTATAGGATCGGGCAATGCGACACAGTATTGAATTTTGAGCATAGTTAGATTTAGTGTGTGGGATAGCAAACAACGGGGCTTTTGCGTGTGCACTATGTTAGTACTCCCAATGATACAGATTAATTAATATTATAAAAATACCCATGATATATGAAATATGTATGTTTGAGGGGTGTAAGGGGTGTCGAATAACATCTTAAGACTTGAGACACCCAAGCCAACCTCACCTGCACGTGGTGCACCCTGCTGATCAACGAACGAGGCAATGGCGATAGCGGGGTGGTAGGGTTTTACAGCCCGACTGGGTCGCAACCACCATGTACATGGCGAAAAAGCCCGTAATAGTGATTCGCTTCTACGGGTCGCGTTTCGCTTATTACAGGGCGGCATGATAGTGGCGACCGGCGATGGACAGTGTGTCAATCGGTGGTCGCTATTATTTTTGGATTGTACTGTGCTTACCATAGTGCATAGTGCAGTCACTTTGCCGTGCTACAATAAAAAAAAAGTACCCATGATATATGAAATATATTTTATTTATAAAAGTGAAATAATTCCATACCCATAGCATTAGAATTGAGTAGTAGGGTTCCGTGACTTTTTCCATCGTGTTCCACCGCTAAATAGAAAGGCTGGGACCCGTACAAATTAACCTATAAATATTAGTACAGTAAGTATGAATCCAGTTTATTTTCACTTTTTTGGACAACCATTTTTTTTAGACACCATATTCCAAAAATTGTTATTGATATCTGGTTGTAAGTTAATTTGTATAAGACCATTTTTTTTTTAATATATCATTCGAGGCAAACGAGCAGGTGAGTCACCTGGTGTTAAGCGATCACCACCGTCCATAGACACTAGCAACATCTAGGGAGTCGCAAGTGCGTTAGGGAGAAAGATATAGGCCTCCGGCGCTCTCACTGACCGAACGAAACGCAACATTGGTAGCATTGTTACTTCACGTCGGTTTCCTGTGGCCTCAGCGTGGCTCTACCACTACCAAATGAAAAATTGTTTACATTCAATAACATCAGTCCAATCCAAATTACTCAGAAGGATGAGATCAATAATACATATATAAACTTTGGAAATCTAATACCTTTAAACGAGCAATTCTTGTATATTTTTATATTTGTATATATTCATGATCTCGGAATTGGCGTCATCTATTTCCGTGAAATTTAGTATGTAGGTAGTTTCGGGGACGATAAATTGATCTTGCTAGATTTAATTCATAGAAAACTTTTTTTTACTAAGATTTCAATCAAAAATGTTTTTTAAAGAAGCTAGGCTCGGTCGCCCAGGTACTTACCATAATATATTATAAAAAAAGTCCTCTGCCACTTCTGTCTCTTCGAGGTAAGCTCAAAAACTATTCAGCAGATTTTCATGGGATTTTCACCAATGGATAGCGTAATTCACGAGAAAGGTATTATATGACGATAATAAAAGTCACCTGGTGATAAATGGTAAGTGATCATCGCCATCCATAGACACTAGCAACACCAGGGGATTCGCAAATGCGTTTTGTCGGTGTATAATTTATCTAGGTTTTTTCTATCAGGGCGGAACAACGTCAGCTGGGCCAGGTAAGATTACCTGTTGGAGTTTTTGGCGGGATCTTGGAATGTCATGTAATAAGCTTTATATTTTATTCATAATCTTGTGTTATTCAGCTCTATGTTGTGTAATATAGTTTGGTTATTGTGCACAAGTGAAGTGGATCGGAAATAATACCACGAAGCATAGATTCTGACGCCATAAAAACTTCCTAGAAATTTCTAACAAGACGGCCACCATCTGGTTAGTTTATTGAAATGTTTGTAAGAAACTTTTAACATCAATACCGACATCGACAATGGCAGCTATCATCTATTGGAAGATTGGATGCAAAGAAAAGATTATCTGTAGATTCAAACATTTCTACTCACCCCTTCGACTGGAACTCTGTCGCGGTTAAAAATCGCCATTGTACGCCAGTTCATATCGTTCATGAATCTATCTCGCTTCTCGCCTAAACCGAAGATGTGATCGGTTGGTAAAGTGGCAGAAATCTGCAGCATCTTATCAGATAATATTACACCACCCACGTCTTTTGTATTAAAACTGGAATATAAAACGAAATATATCATATATCATTGTATACTGTTCACACGTTAACGTATTAACCTCTGGACAGTCTAAAACCATAAAGGTATAAGTTCCAAACAAACGCATTTAGGTCCTCCATATTGAGATCTGGGTCTTAAAAAAATCGGCCGAGGGGTTAAGAGATATATTTATATAGCTTGGGATTAGTTTACTTATTTTATTTTATTGTTTAAGGTCCACAAAACTGAATTTGATGATCAAGAACTGACATGAGCCCTGCTAAATGTAAACACAATATGTACAAAATAAGATAAAGTGCTTCATAGCATTAAAATCAATTAAACAATTTTAATATTCTTTTTCTACTCGAAGCCAAAGAAGCACAAAAGAATACATCAAACTTAAAGCGTGAGATATAAAAAAAAGAAAGCGTGCTATACAGTAGGCAATGTTGACCAACGTTAATTTTTGGTAATAGTAAAGGTTTGCCGATTCATGAAAAATAACGAAGGAAATTTTGAAGAAAATCAGAAGATACTATGAAACCGTGTAACAATCAGTTATGTGATTGTTATTAATTCCTTTATTGAAGATGAAAGGTTGTGAAAAAAAGGATTGTTCTCAAGAAATATGCCAACTATACAGTAATACAAGCATAGCTGCTGACAAGTGCCAGATAAAATTCAAAGGATAGCAATGACTTTTTAAGTAATTTTCTTGTTCAGTAACTTACGAAAGTGAATAACTTATTATAAATAAATAGATAATGCAGATAAAATGTAGTACTTGTAAAGGAGTAGACAAACCGTATAATTTTTATAAACAATGATTATATTTAATTAGTCTTGTCTTTTATAACTTCTTTATAAACATATTAATGTAAAGATGATTGTCTATTATCATTTACTATTAATTGATCATTAATTTGTCGTATTTTAACGTAAATTACTATTGATCGACTATTATCCATTTATTGCATACATAATAAAATTTTAAAACTTTATTGTTTTAAATTGAGTAATTGTAATGTTAATATAAAAAGACATGCTCATTAGTAATGTTTACTTTAAAAATCAGGAGTGACTCTATTTAAGTTTGCTAAATCAGGGACTTGCTATTTATTACTATGTATTAAGGACATTCTTCTGAAGTATTATAAATTATCTGTGTATTGCATTCTGGGATTATTCCCGATTCCGCCTTAGAATAAGAACTTGTTATTGTAACGCTGTTACAATTAATATAAACATTGTATGAGACATCCTTTTTGTTCAATTAGTAATAGTTCTTAAAGAAAACATCGAGGAACACCCGCTAGAGCGTCTTACTCTCCGTCATTTTGACTAGTGTGCTTTACATTTCCTGCGCATGCGCACCACATCGCTTGCCCACTTCTCGACGAGAAGAAAATATACATCGCCTAATCCGTAATCTTTACAAAAATCGTATTTTTTTAAACCAGAAAATGCACATCGCATAACACATAATGTATACAAAAATCGTAACTTCTTTAAGCTTTAGTAACTTTATATTGAGTAAAAATATCATGATTTGTTTTTTAGAGAAGAGCTAAATACTTCTAAGAAGTGCAAGACAATGTATGGATATATTTTTTAGAATATTTTACAAGCTATAGGACATTTAACCTAGTTTAACCAATGATGTTCAAAATACGAAATAATTGACATCCATGACCAATGCATATTTGTATCCTAATTTAGAAATCAAATGGTAAGCAGAAGACTTATTAGCTGTAGAAAGATATACATACATTATACAGACCAACTTACAAATTATAGGATATCTGTCCTACTGTAACCAATTATGTATAATAAATCTATGAAAAAACTTACACTGTCACATTGTCAGAATTCCGTATAACTTTGAATCCTATATTAGATCCCTCCACCATTACTCTGTACTTCATTATAGAAAGTTGTTTCGGGACAACACTTATTTCCGGGTACGGAGGTTCAAATCTTTTTCTCTCTGCGTCAGATATCTGTAGAAAATTGGGACAAAACACTGAGCTTTTAGTAGTGGTAGAGCCAAGCTGAAGCTATTATTGTTTTCAGCAAGAATGAGTCGGTTCGTCTGGGGAAGCACCACCCTCTCACAGAAAACCAACGTGAAGTAACAGTGCTTGCATTGTGCGTTTCGTTCGGTCAGTGAGAGAGCCGGAGACCCACCTACCCACCCCTTCCCCTTCCTCCTTCCCTTCCCCTTCCTCCTTCCCTTCCCCTTCCTCCTTCGCTTCCTGCCCCTCCCCCACCATCCTCCCAAATACAGGTTGGCAACGCACTTGCGACTCCCCTGGCGTTGCAAGTATCTATGGACGGTGGTGATCACTTAACATCAGGTGACCCATCTGTTCGTTTGCCTCCTATGATATAAAAAAAATATATATATACCCACAATAAATATAGATAAATCGTTTCCTGTGAAACACTCAACTCAGTAAGCAATATAAATAACATGGGAAAAAAAAATAATGAGGCTACAAATTTATACACAATTAAAGGTAATTAAATAACATTTTTTTTTAAAGATCTACCTTTATTTAAAATAACAAAAACTTGCCTTTATCTGCACCACATCATCTGACAAATATTTAATATCCATTTTGACAGTTTCGAAGTCATCCGGATAGCCAGAGGGACGGGCTTTCTCATAGTACACGGTTATCGTGTGCTTGTCTTCGGTCATGTTTAAAAACCGGAATGTGTCATACTGAGAAGGGTAATAGCAGTATGGAACACCCTTAATCTTGGCTTCTTTCCAACAGCAGCCTAAAATAAAAAAATACCTTTATAAATAGTGTTTTTCTGTGTGTATGTGACTCAATTCTTCCCAAGATTTTGATGACATGACCTTAGTTTTCTTTTTTTACACACCTTTTAGGCGGGTGAGCAGAGACTGCCGACTGGCACTGATTCTACTTCCCCGACAGGTGTAAGCCCTAAGGTAAGATCTGAGGGGGTCAATGATGATAGACCCCTCAAAGAGGGAAGTGGGTGTTGGACTCCCCCCTGACGAACTGTGGGAGTCGCATCAACACAATGCACCTCTACCACATGGGCCTATGTAGTTTAAACTGCCAATCCGCAGACATGCCCGTGTCCATCATCCCTAAGCACCATCTACGACGGCCGGAGGTCATTAATTTAGGACCTTAACTGTTAATAAGCCAACTATATTCTTCTGAGGATACTAAATAAACAATAAGGAATTTCGATATTGTATTAATATTGGTACATTTTTCAAATCTAGTAATGGTTATTGATGAATTTAATTTAGAAGGCGGTAAATGGAGAACAGCAATACGCTTAGAAAGACGTAAATATTCGCAATAAACTGGCTCGATCTACTTTTTTTTATATCATTGGAGGCAAATAAACAGGCGGGTCACCTGATGTTACGTGATCACTGTCGCGCCGACCATAAACATTAGCAACACCAGGGGAGTCGCAAGTGAGTTGCCAGGCTGTGTTTAGGGGAGGTGGGGTGCTGAAAGGGAGAAGAAATGGGAAATGGGACTCTGGGGCTCTCATTAACCGAACGAAATGCAACAATTCAAGCACTGTTACTTCACGTCGGTTTTCTGTGAGAGGGTGGTGCTACCCCGGACGAGTCGACCCACTCATGCCGAAACCAGTTATAGCTTCATTATGGCTCTACTACCTAAAAATACTATTATAATCTGGAAATATATTACGTAAGTTGTATACCAATCTATTTCTTAATTCCTCCTCAACTAACCTCGTTTAGCACAATTGTCCTTGTTGATGTCACCTTGAGGATAACAATCGAAACGCATATTCTCCTCCACTTTTGCACACATGTCTTGCAAAACTTGAGCTGGACGTCCGCTGTAAACGTTTTTTTTGTTCAAGTCTGATTTTTTTCGACCATCTGTTACGTTACTTTTATTTTTCGTACTCAGATTGTTGTGATCATGATACCGATGTTCAGGGACCAACTGAAATTTTAACAGAATACTTCTAGGTTTCCAAAAAAATTGAGGGCATTGAAGAGGAAGCTTGACCTTATTCCATTATCTTTGAATTCTACCCCTTTTTCAGGTATTTCATGCCCCAGAAGGTCTTTATATAAAATTTTAACAGAATACTTCTAGGTTTCCAAAAAGATTGAGGGCATTGAAGAGGAAGCTTGACCTTATTCCATTATCTTTGAATTCTACACCTTTTTCAGGTATTTTATACCCCAGAAGGTCTTTATATAAAATTTTTATAGTACTTTAACATGAAATTACTAATGAAAGATATTTGGTAATCTGGCTGTGAAAATACATGACTTGATTTTTGAAAATATTTAGTGAACATCAATAAGGCGTTCATTATGTCATTGTTTTATATTTTAAGTGCTAAATGAAATTATTAAAAAAAATATATGGAAATAACATACACCTTTCTATATAAATTATGACTTTTGTAACTCACTTTTTCATATGGCATTGGAGATAAAGGTTTCTTTACATTCTCAGGATGTGTTTTCTCCCACAGTTTCCTGGTGATATTAAATAATTTTATTTTCCTTAGGATGAAATACATTAATTCAGACGTATATCATTATTTTTAAATATAGCATGAAAATTCATCCAAGTAGACAGAGAATAAATTAATTTACAATTTAATATTATAATAGCATTAAAATTTATCATAGAACTGTTATTTATTTTGAAAATGTTATGTAGGAATATTAACTTACTACTTAATACTTACTTGTACTGCTCTTCTCCCCAAGTCCCGCTCACAGCACCACCGACTGCCCACCAAGTGCCAACACACAAAGCGCAAATCAAGGCAATACCTAACATGCCTGAACCCACTCCTGGCAGATGCTCCCAAATACGCAAGAATATGTTTCGCTGATCAGAGAACCTTTGGTATCTAATGAGTAATAAAAAACAATGTTGGGTAATCAAAAATACCTTACAAACTAAACTGCAGTGATTAAACATAGATAAATACATGAATAACATTGCAACTAATTTTCTATTTGTAGAAACTGATTTTCCATATTTTAGAAATTCAGACTCCAATATTGTATATTAATATTTTTTATCACTATTTGAGTTTTAGGCTTTGACCACAATTTCAATTGATGTTCAATAATGATGTGATCTAAGATAGTAAGCATGCTAATCTTAGATAAGTAAATTCTTAGTGCAACTAACACTTCTAGGGTTTGGCTACAGATTTATAATTTGATGGTGGTAGCTGCACTATATTAGCACCATAACACATTTTATTTTTATCTGATCTTTTCCTTTATTACAGTTCAGGCTTATTGTAGCATTTCAACCTATGTCAATCAGCTACTGTGTTGAAACATGCTCAACATTTGATACGAAAGTACATGCCTTGGAATAATGAAAATTAAAAAAATACTGGCCTCTTTACTATTTATTATAAAAATAATATTATTAACATATTCAACTCACCTAATCATTTCAGAATTCTCTACCAAACTAAATAAGAAACTGTCCTCCAATAAAATTCTTTAAGAAATAATCAGCCCCACCACATCTTTAATATTACACATAATTGATTTATGATACATTTATCATTTCAAAAGTATAAAGGTTATACACCTATTATATATTATAAAGTGACCCCAAACAAAAGATAATTGTAAGACAAAGGAAATTGGTCATGACCCTTGCTATATTTGTTCTGAACTTTGTACACATATATTGAGGAAAAAAATTGTTATTGTTCTCAATAACACAATGAAAATCATATTATCTATAATAACTTGAGAATTATCTAATGTCCCAGTTTTCTACAACAATATAATTTGTCACTTTTGTTGACATAAGCAAGCATTTAAAACAAATAAATGTAATTGTTTTTAATGCTGTCCAAAGTTAACTTATAACTATATAAAATTTCTTTGGTTAGTTATACTGTGGTCCTTGTAACCTTTAAAACAAAATTTAGTCTAAGAACCACATTTGTTCCTAATACACATGATAGCAGGGATCGCTGTTTATTGACGGACATCATTATATAAACTAACATAGATGTTCAAAGTTTGGGACCTATGTAGACAATAGTTTTTTTATCAAAGTACTAGTTTCAGCTCTGGATTTCATTCACGATAATGTGGATTTGTTCTCAAATTAAATCAAAAATACTTTATTCAGTTTAGGCTCTAATAAGGTACATACGATCGTCAAAACTACTACCGGTTCGGAAAACAACCCAGTCATCGAGAACTGGCAAGAAACTTGATTGGGTACATTTTTTTTTACATATATACTTTCAATACATGATATAAACGCTTTTAATGGATGCACAGAGAGGAGTTAATTCTATTTGGATGTAACATACCTTATGGTCGTATTATGTCGTTTTCTGTACTCCTGATATACATGTATATGCAAGATTTAATGATGATAGGTTTAGTAGATAAGTTGTGAAATCGTAACAAACAAATTCACATTCTCTATTATATTATTAGTTAGATTATTACATTACAAATAAATGTGAATACTTAAATATTATCAAAATAATGAAATAGAGTAACTGTCAAAGCTGAATAGGTAACTCTTATTCAGGATTCATAAGAGTGTAAATTCACTCATAGTTTATATATTTTAAAATAACATCTAAATAATAGACTGAAATATTTCTAATAGTTACAACAATAACAACAGCTGATAATAATAACAACTAATGTTGAACTTCTATAAATATCAAATTTATATAGTGAAAGGCAGAAAATATGTTACTTAATTTTTTTACTACATATTTAGTAGGTCCAAACAAAGATATGGTTGAGAAATAAAATAGCATAAATTATTATAATTATTAGGTGCAGTGGCCATGAAGTATCATATTAATACTGCAGTTGGTATTGGAACATATAATTACGTTACATGTGTTTTGGAATAAGTATCTACACTTCAATCATTTTTAAAGATGTCTGTCTGTATGTTTGAACACTCATCACCGGTAAAGTACTGCATTCACTATGAAAATCATAAAGCATAATTCCTCAAACGACATGTAGTTTGGTGCTATTAAAATTGGTTAGATCTATCAAAAGTTATTGTTATTTAAATGATGATACAACTTAAGCACAAAAAAAAAATAGATAAGTACATAAACTTGCCACATTCAGATGATCTTATTAGTTACTGATTTTTTTTTTCCTATAAGAAACATATATAAGGGTTGTTGAGATATGTATGCTTGGTACACATATATGCTTCAACACCTCATACATATATGAATAGTTAGTTAGCTAGGTTAGCTAAGATAGGTTGCGAATTGCATGTAACAGGCAACAGCTAAGCCGAGGTGTGCTGTGCACCCTGGAGCTAGTTGCTTAAAATAAAATCGGCTGAGTGCCTTAAGCGCTCAACTTAGTAGTCCGGTGAAGCTGTTAAGACCTTGCTAGGACAATAGTGTAGTCAGTTCGAGAAAAAAAGTTACTGTATTTTTACACTGACTTTTCATGCGGATGGAGTCTCTGCCACAGCTAGTAAGTTCTACAAAGGGATTATAGAGTAAATGGAACTTTAAATGTCGGGTAGGGTACTCAATTATTAGTAAGCATACCATCCTATTACACTAAGAAAAGTTTAAATCACGACTAATTTCATATGAATTTTAATGTATACAGTTACACAAAATTTCATCATAATTAATTTTTTTATTGATAAAACTAAAGCTCCTTAATATTTACTAAACAAAAGAAAATAAAAAAAATATGTTGAGAAACAGAGAAAGAAGATGTTCTATTTTGCCTCTGCCTTGCCTTGAACACACTAATCTAGGAAGTACTGGTCCCATTTGAAAAATTATTTCAGTGTTAAATAGCTTCTTTATCAAGGAAGGCTATAATATCATTACACTAAAAGACGAATAGGAACGAAGCACCAATGAAGGTTATTACAAAATCGGAGTTAACTAAAATAATATTTAAAAATATTTTCTACGTAAACAAAGGCCTGAGTTAACGTTAGCCCAAAGTAGCTATACCACACTGATGAGGTAGCGGGAAAATGATAGAGACTGTTGGGAACGCTGAATTACGAACGAGGCAATGGCGATAGCGTGGTGGTAGGGTTTTACAGTCCGACTGGGTCGCAACCACCATGTATATGTCGAAAAAGCCCGCCATAGTGACTCGCTTCTACGTGTCGCATTTCGGGATCAGCCTGTGCATATCCAGTACCGGGTGACTTTCGTCATTATGGCCGGCATGACAGCGGCGACCGGCGATGGATAATCTATCTATCGGTGGTTGCCGATGTTTTTGGATTGTACTATGCTTAACATCAGGCATAGTGCAGTCACTATGTCGTGCTTCAATAAAAAAAAAAAAGTTATAAAGACAGATATGAGGTGAGATAACAGGAAGAACACCCACCTGTGCTCTCGTGACGAAGATTCCCATTCATTCCTCGGTTTCAGAGTAATACCGCCAAATAAAGGAGCTCTGCCACCCACCGGATTATACTTTCCGAACGGGGCGAAAGAATTCGATGTAGAATTTTTAAAATTTATATTTTTAGACCCGCCTAGAGAGGTTTCCGTCTGGTAATTTTTAGAACAGCTTCCATTGTCCAGAAATTTCGACATTTTATCCCCTTCATACTGGAGTCGATAATTGATATTATCGTTTAACGTTAATAAATCACTTTTAGAACTGGAAGGTTTGTCACAAAAATCCTCGAAGGAGACTATCTCGTAGTCATCCTCATGTTCGCCAGATTTGTACGGTATTTTTGTCATTGTAGTGCTGATGCGCGACGCGCTCAAGCACAGAATAATATTACTACTAGCGGAGCGCTCAAGTTACTTTTAGAACCACAGACGCATGTAATGCTTTTTTATCGGATGTTGGATTCAAGCCACAATGAAGAACGACGTCCCTGAGTTGTTAGCTAGTTTTGAAATAGAGCATTAGATTTGAAAAAAAAGATCAATGAACATAATGCAAGACAAAGACCACATACGACCATATCCCGCATCGCGGTCACCAGCGGTCACAACAATTCGCTACAATAATATATATTTGTTATGTTTGCTGTCAAAAGTGTCAAATTGCAAAGAATCTCTGATGTGACCGAATGCTTGAATGAAAAATATAATTTTCGAAAAAAAATAAATATACATATATAATGTCATTTAATTAATTAAAAGATCTATAATTAAAATAAATAATAACACCAATTATTATGATGAATAGTCTTTCATTTAGTTTTTCTCTTATAGTTGTCCTATGTTCCATGGATCCGATACGATAATTATCATAAGAGGCATAGAGAAAAAAACAGGGTAGTTATAAATATATATTTTTTCCTGACAATAATTATGCAGGTAATAAAATACCTCATAAATGCGTGTACAACATGGTGGACTGTTTATATTTATAATATTCTTTTGTAACTTGTGGCTAGCTTAATGAACATAATACTCAATATGAATTGGAAATGTGTACGGATTTTGTTAACGGCTACAGCAACAGTTATTGTTACTTCACAGGTTGTTAAGAAGATTTACAATTATTTATTTGATTCAAGAAAGTCACTACCTAAAAAAGATAATGAGGAATCTTCTTGTGATCTCATAAATATTAAAAATCGTGAAATAAACGACGTGATCTTGTTCTCTGACGATATTATACGTCATACTATTAGGATACCACCTAATAAAGATATAACAATATGTGAAAGCAGAGAGCTCAATTGCTTCAAACTAATCAAATATATTAAATCAACACGGGAAACTCTTGATGTGTGTATGTATTTGATAACTAGTAGTGAAATAGCAGAACAAATTATAAGATTGGGACAAAGACATGTTATAGTGAGGATAGTTGTTGACAGTGATATGGCCTATACACCCCCATCACAAATAAAAAAGTTAAAGGAATATAGTAAGTAACCCTTTATAAAAACACTGTAAAATTAAATATGAAGTAGATATGTTTGCAATAATAATCATAGTTTTGAACATTTATAATTGAACATGTATTACAATAGTTTGTATTGTAAAATTTTCTATATATTTTTAATCATATATATATTTTCAGGTTTTATTAATGTACAGACAAATAAAAAATCAATTTTAATGCATCACAAATTCTGTATCATTGACGGACCAAAAGCTGTAAAACGAAAAAACGCTTTAAAAGAATACGCTGAAAAATTAAATATACATACACAATTCAACAAAACTGTAAAGCAACAAAGAAGTAAGCAAGTAAAAGGCTTCGTTATGTCCGGTTCACTTAATTGGTCAACTCAAGCGATGGTTTCGAATCATGAGAGTGTTATTGTAACATCACATCCAAACATCGTTAGTAAGTTTGAAAAAGAATTTGAAACCTTATGGGTGGAGAATGAACCGGTAATTATTTTCCTTCGTCTTTTGTTTTCATTTGTTTTTAAACCTTCATATTAATGATAAATTGATAACACGTTGCTTTATAAGTATAATATTTATCAGTATTACCAGTGTATATTATAAAGAAATATTTTTATTTACAGGCTATAATGTCCATGACGTGATATATAATTTATGATGAAACTTTTAGTTTTAAGGTGAGTATTAACTTCTATTTATTTTGTCCTTAAGGTGTAGCATAACTTGTACAGTAAAATTTAACGTGACAAAATTTACAATTCATTTCAAATAAAATAAAATATTGTTACCTCATTATGTATAACACCACAAAAAATTGATACTTAAAACATGTGTAATGTAACATGAGCAGGAGTCTAAGAAAAAAACCCGATTTAATATAATCTTTTGATGAAATCAAACATCTAGCGTAGTTAATTGTTATTTAATTTTACAGTTTATAGTTCAGTAACCAAATGTTAATTAAAACATTGAAATTTACTGTATAGTAAGAAAGTTTACTGATAACAACATTTAAAAAATGAAGCTTCTGAATTACTGTTAAGAAAGTAGATAGAGTAGAAATTTAAATAAATTTGTTGATTAATACGCCACAACGGAGCTTTGTGCCTTTAATTATATATAGCTATCATATGCAAACTAGCCTGGAAGTACTATGTATAACTTACGTCCCCAGTATTGGGCCGACGTTATTTTTCAGAATAAAAAAAAAACATGTAGGCAAATATAACCAAGAAACTTGTAAAATATAAAAATATATTAAAATGTTATCAGGGTAAATAAAGGCTTCCTAACGCCCTCTATCAAGCGCACAACGTAACAAAGTTTATTCGTCTGTCACAGATGACAGGAGGATAACCATAGACAATTCCATGTGCACTTCACAGACTAGTGCACTTCAATTTCGATCGATCATATGTTTTCTTTGTGTAGTTTTTTCAGCCGCTGTAATTCGAATTGGTTATAAACTTCACGTGTTTTATCAGCGTTTAGACTTCGATTAAAGGATATTTTAGTTAATTCGGTGCAAATTAACGTGCCTACGTGTTCAAATAATTATCAGTGTTAAAATTTAAGTAGTGCATAAAAAGTGCATTTCTGTGTGCACGTGCTTGCATTTTTCAGGCGAATATCAAAGTTTCAGTTAGAAAGAGTGTTGAAAAGAGACTGAATATCATATAAAATATTCCCCCTTGCATTTTGCTGCCCACGCAGTAACGGAAACTACTAACATAATACCTAAAAGTTTTAAATAAAATCATAGGTTGGAATTAAAACTTTGGTTATATTTTCCTATATGTTTTCATCATATATCGTGAATTGTGGATGAATGTTACAATGGATGAAGTGTTAGTGGTATGTATTATTAATAGTGAAATGTATATTTGCTCTATATTACCAAAAAATATCACATTTCTTGAGGACACTCCATAAAGGTCATATTTTTTTTCATGAAGTTCTTTTCAAAATTTCGTTGAAATTTTAATGTTGTAATAACATTTAAACAGTTCTGATGTCAGTATAATATTTTATTGAACAGTATTATAGTATTTAAAATATAAACTACATCAATTATTTACACTCTATAATATATGTACATAATTAATATCTCTTTTAATATTTGTTTATACATATAATGAGGAACATTATGTATATGATATTTAATAATTATTACTACAGCCCTCATCTGAGTAATATTGGGGGTTATGTGTGGTTACTTACATGTTTTTATACAAACTAAAAGAGGATATTTTATTTTATTTATGTTTCATTTCTGGTGATTATCCAACACAGCATCTTAGAAAGTTCCTATTCTAGTTATAAAATCCTGTCCTATCCTATAAGATGACTAAATATAATAAGAACTCGGCCATATAATATGATTTTGGCTTGTAGATACATATATATTTTGTATATTTATATATTTCGTGGGATCAATTTTGACATATAAATGCCATGTGCAGCACAATTAGAATTCTTAGCCATGGAACTGTTATTTATTATTTCTATTTTGCTGCGAATAATTATATCAAAATAGGTTTACATTATTGATTATTACATCTTCTGCTTTCTTTTTTTCAGATATGTGCTACAAATTATTTAGTGTTCTTCTATTGGATAAAATGTGCTTATAACCTGTTTATAACATGATAAAAGTGTATAGAGACTATTTTTTAAAAGTGTTTAAAAATGTGCGCATTGGATGCAGTGTTGTTCGCTAGATGGTGCTGTTTAGATCGTTATCTCTGAACAGGCATACGCATTTCCGCTATTTGCCACTAGATGGCTCTGGTAAGTACTATTTTAATTTTCGCTCATACTGACATCTAGTAATAAGAAGACGTGTATTTTATATTATTAATTATAAAGTAGATGGCACTAAAATCGCTATTTTAAAATTGTTTCGTTCAGTTTTATTTTAATTTATCTATTTTACTGTATTAAATACAGTTACGTATAAAGTGTATGTAAAGGTGTCGAGTTTTATTGAGAGTTGTCGATGGTTAAATGTAGTTTAATGTTCTTCTATTGACTGCTAGATGTCGTTACTTGTATAAAATTTGAAGTTTCTTATTCATGAAAACCTTATATCCAAAGTAAATATATGTCATTTTTTGGAAACTGCTATGGCTATTTAGTGTATTTTGATTTCACTTTCTCTGATTGGTAGTCGTACACAGCAAAATTACTTTTTAAAATAATAATTTTAACACGGAATTTCAACTGCTAGCAAGAAATCCAAAGAGAGTTTTAGTAGTACGTTTAATAAATAGCTTTATTACACTGACATCGATTAATCCTATTATATATATAATTCTATACTAATATTATAAAGAGGAAAAGTTTATGAGTTTGTGACGTTGTAGGAAATAATCTCGGGAACTTGTGGTCCGATTTGAAAAAAATATTTAAGTGTTACATAGCTCACTTATCGTTGAAGGTTATAGGTTATATGTCAACACGCTAAGACCAATAGGAGCGGAGCACCAATGAAGAATGTTTAAAATTCGTGTTTTTTTTTTCTCTTAAGAGCTTCCGCTGGGTGTTAGCGTTAGTCCAAAGTAACTATTCCACGCGGACGAAGTCGCGGGGAGAGGCTAGTAGTTATTACAAAACGTAATGTCTCTGTGCATACAAGATTATAACATTATTATAAATTATAAAGTAAAAATGTTATTCTATATTGGATACCGTCTCATATTGACAGGAAATGAGAAAGTGGAGCATTTGGCAAAAGATGCTCTTACCAATGGCATATATACTATTGAATTTGTATACCTGATTATACTGTTCATCTTATAAGAGAACATTTTCGTCAAATCTGGAATACACTGATATGAAATTAACAAAGGCATATGGTACAAAACCTTGATGTGCTTTACTTGGTTTGACAAATTGGAAACCAGCGACATTATTGCTTTTTCACTCCCTTTAGGTCACATTCCATTGAATATTTTTTTGTAATTAATAAAATTTAAGCTGTCATGAAATGGTGACATATACAATACTATAGAGTATAGAAGATGTTTGTCATATAATGACAGGTTATACACATAACCAAACTCTCTAAAATTAGCACATGAAAATGAAATTCATGGTTCATTAAGATCGGTCTGTTTATGTAATACCATCCTTGTTTTCGAGACATACGTAGAAGCAAGAATGTTTTACATGTAGGTTAGGCTGGTTATGTCTAGTATAAAAAACTACTAAAATCTATTATAATTGATCATGAATTGTACATACTTTATTTTGATGTTAATCACTGGAGTGACATGATCAATTTGAGACCGATCTCGAAGTACAAATAATAGAAAAAAAGCCAGTATTTTAATATGCAAATAAATAAAATAAATTATGTCCTCTACTAAGAAGTAACAAGAAGTTTTCAGCTTAGAGCATTTGATTTTGCGTAAGTAATATTGAGTAAGAAATTTATTAATAAGAATAACGAACCTAAATAAGAAATGTATTTATTAGGCGCATACATATTGAAAAAGTACATCTGAATATTATCAGATAAATATTAGAAATTTTAATTCCACGTTTTTCTAAAAAAAATTTTAATATTTCATCTCAAAATATTACTGAAGCTTTTCATGTTTCTATTAATATGTGTATAAATACTAAAAGTGTATTATTATGGCCTCTCTAACATGTGTTCTTTACATCGTAAAGCAAAATGTACTGATTCCAAGAATACAATCGATAAGATATAGTAAAATCGTAAGTAGGCAACTAACTGATCGAATTGTCGATTGTTACGAACCGACTTTTATTAGCCACTTCCTCCGTAAGCGAGTTATATTCCGTCCGTGGACAAAACATCCGGTGTTGTTAACCCTCCTACGGCTTTGTTTGTAAATATAAAAAACAGAGAAAAAATACATTTAAAAGTTAAGCGATACGTGAGTCAGGCGCGCGGGGGCTGACGCTGGGCAGGTGTCGACAACAAATGGACGCATATTTTTTTTTATTTTAATTGCGATCTTTGGTTGGTTGGTTCTTTTTTTTACTGACTACGCTATTGACATAGCAAGGTCTTAACAGTTTTTTTTTTTCGAAATGAAAACGCTGTTGACCTGGAAAGCTTTACAGCTTCACCGAACTACTGAGGCGAGCGCTGAAGGCACTCAGTCGATTTGGGATGTTTGGACGACTAACTCAAGGGCGCACGGCACACCTCGGCTTGGGCTGTCGCCTGATTTGTGCAAAAATATCCTATCTGAGCTAACCTAAGCTAAGCTATCTAGATATACGTATATGAGATATTAAAACATGCATGTGTACAAAGCTTGCGTGCCTCAACAACTCCTGTCTTAACAGCTTCACCGGTTGTTGGTCGGTGTATTTTAAACCTTTCGTATAAACTACACTGGTTCATGTCATTGTTCCATATATCGGGTTTTACTTTTTTATATTTTATGGGTTTTAGCGTTTGACTACCAATCTAACCTGATGTTAAATAACGATGTAATCTAAGATCGTAAACAAGCTAAACCTAGAGAGGTGGGGATGCCTCTCAAATGAAGCAGTCTCAACATATCTATAGTCGTTTGGCGAAAGGATTACAACTTGACTGTGGTAGTTAGTTAGGTGAACTTAGAAAAAGTTGTAACATCGTGCTTTAGTTTACGGAGTTCGGTCATAATTTCACATGATTTTATTTGACAACGGTATTATGTTAGTTCATAGTTTCTCAGTTCACTCACAAGTACAGTTGCCAAAACAGATCTATAGGCACGTGATGACTAAAAACTACTGATAGGATTTTCATGCGGTTTTCGCCAGTAGATAAAGTGATTCACGAGGAAGCGTTAGGTATATAGTTTGTCAAAGTTTTTTTTTTTTTTAATTAAGGGCGGGTTAACGTCTCCTGATTCCGCTAGTTTATTAATATTTATGAATAATTGTAAGTTTATGATATCAAAACAGTTTATTTTGATATATATAATATATATATATTTGTATATATACATACAATATAGTCGATTTAGTAAAGGTATTGCTTTAATACGTATACTATTGCCGCATTAAAGTGAAATCTAGTAATTAAAATTCATACATTAGAAAACGAAATATTCCATCGTATTTTTTTACATAATTTTGTCAATTACTCTAGCATCTATGAAGTTTTAATAGAGAATGATTCTATACTGTAACAGAAAATGTTATGCTTCTCTGTATTGTAAGGTACTGCGTGCGGTAGTCGATACAGCAAAGTCAATAGTAGCCAATCGTAATATTTTTGAACAATGTTGTTTCATTAATTTCTTACGCTTTTTTATATTTTTATCCTGAAATCTTAAATCGTTGTCAAGGAGCACTGTAAAGGTCACAGGGTACCATACTTTTTCTGACTATGCTACTGGCCTGACACACCTTCACAGCTTCTCTGGGCTATAGGTACCTCCCATTAAGAAAAAAAGTACTAATTGTTAATGAAAAGTATCTTTTAGTATATTAATGTGAGGAAACCGGTGGATGTACTCCGGTGAAGCTGTTATGACCTTGCTAGGTCAATAGCGTAGTCGGTTCAAGAAAAAACGAACCAGTGGAAAGTAGTATTTAGATAATTGCTTTCAGGTAATCAGTGTTGTAATTTTAATTTCGTTTTATAACCGAATATTGAATTTTTAAAAAGAAGTTAATTTCTATATTATCTACATTATTTTTGTTACATTTTTACTTGACTTCAAGTTTTGAATACGATTTGTATTGACTTTTTTAGCCTTATTTATAGCTCGAGGAATCTCAAAACCCTACTTATTATTTATGCTAATTATATTAATGCTTTAAAATACTAACTATACGAGGTTCGATTTTGGTTTTGACTTTGGCCTTACCGTCACATAAATTTACGTCGCCCAGCAGTGGTGCTCGCACTGTGTTCCTAGCCGAAGTGTGTGCTTGGCATGTGTTCTTGCGTTCTAAGACACACGGCACTTCCCGACAGAGGTTGTGCTTGGTTATGTAACTAATTCATCGGGTGAATTGTCTGCTTGTTACATCATAACAAAACCGTGTTTTCTAGTTACTTCTATCTATATGCAGTGACATGGTGTATCTATTTATTTATTTATAAAAAAAAGTTTTTAACTGTTCTTTTTTCGATTAATTAAATTTAAAAATTCATTGTTATGAATGCTAAAGATTTTTGTTTTGTACGAGTTTTTTTTCCGTAACTACAGATTCGCTTATGTAAATTATTATACTGATAGAATACTAGTTTATCTAGCCTATTTATATTAATATTAAAAAGCTGAAAGCTGTTTGAACTGTGTTTGCTTGAACGCGCTAATCTCAGGAACTATTGGTCCGATTTGAAAAATACTTTTAGTGTTAGATAGATCATTTATCGACGAAGGCTAGGCTATATCACATCACACTAAGACCAATAGGAGTGGAGCACAAATTATGAATGTTTCAAAATAGGGGTTTTCCGTATTTAAAAATATATTCACCTTCTACTTAAACAAAGTCGCGATTTACAGTTAGCGTTAGCCCAAAATGACTATTCCACTCGGACGAAGTCGCGGGCAGAAGCTGGTTGTTGTAATATAAGCCGAACAAAGTCGCGAGGGATATTTTAATTCATATAATTAATAAGTCGCCGTAGATTCTGATTATCTTAATGTGACCCAGTGCATAGAAGTTTCGACAATACATGTGTGAGTAATTTTTTGTATTTATGTATTTAAAAAAAGCTATGATTTTTTTCTAACGGTTATATTAACAAGCCGTTTGTATTCCCAGGATACTGCCAGAAAGCTGGCACTGCTAGAGATCTTAGATTAGAATTATGTATGTTCTTCCACAGTTCGTGGAATTTATAGTCATTTTGTGCATTATGAATTATTTATACCCGTTTTATTATTTGAATTATTTCATTTACTTGGGCATTTTTATGATTCCTTAATTGTCTTATGACTAACGAACAGGATGCCAGAGAGAAGTATTAAAAAAATGTAGTAGAGGTGGCCGGATAAGGTAAAATATATTTTCTTGATTTTTTCTTTTTGTTAAATTTGAAAGTTTTTTCTTTAAGATAGTAACTTATGATTACAAATATTTACGTAAACTAATGCGTTATTTATTTAAAATAAATATATTTTTGGACAAGCTAGTATTAGAAGATATCGCCTGTGTTGTAAGTCTAGATTTTTCCGCCCTTTACCTTTACTTGGTCCGTCCTCCCTCTGTTCGTTATGCCTATTAGATCATTCTTTTTAGCATATTTGCTCATATAAACGTTGTACGCTAAGTACTCCGCTCCCAAGGAACATAGCTTGATGTTACATAGCCTATAAGTCTTTCTCAATAATAAAACTAGAAAATACAAAAATGCATTCTTAAATCCAATTGGTCTTCGCAGAGTTTAAAACGCTTAAAAAAACAAATGATATATGCTTGAACTTTTTACTATTAATTAGTGTTAGCTAGGTTCTCTTCGTAAATAATACTCTTGGCTGGAAACAGAAAGCTCATTTATGTAAATCAATATAAATTAACTGTAATATATATATAAATTTAGGAAAGTCAGGGTTCTCTCGAATCTCAATCGATAAATCCAGTCTCACAATCTCATTTACAGTGTAGTTTATCCCGCTATGAAAAGCTCATTATCGTGCACCCATAAATATATCTAATACTGTCACTCATAGCCGCACGGTTACCCAATGGGACATTTTATACGGTTTCTCTCGAAAATAACAGCCGCGTTAACTTGTATTTTTGATATGGGAATGCCGATGCGTTCGTAACCGAGAAACTCAATGGGCGCATTCAAATAAGCGTTGAGTTCCAAGTAGTCGCTTCGGTTCGTGACGGCGTCGGTTCAAGGCTCGTTCATTCAAATTTCCAACGTTTTTAATTGCATAACGTGTTGCCGCCGGCGGCGCATACTTCGGGCCCGGTTCTGTTAAACTTATCGGGTAATTACGGTATCTGTAACCGTTGACTAGTGTCGTTTCATTCACAAACTTATGTATATACATTTGTATAAGAACATCTATTTCTAACGTATACATCTAACCCCTACAAACGTAGTAATGGGGTCGTTTAAGTATAATGTAAGCAGAAGGAGGGGGGTTTGATTTCCTTGTTCATGATGATATAGGAGATGACGATGATGATTTTTTTTTCTCGAAATGACTACGCTATTGATCGAGCAAGGTCTTAACAGCTTCACCGGATTACTAAGGCGAGCGCTTAGGGCACTCAGCCGATTTTATTTGACATCTAGCTCAAGGGTGCACGGCACACCTCGGCTAAGCTAATACATACATATATGACTTGTGGAACATATATGTGTACCAAGCATACATACCTCAATAACTCCTATATATATTTCGTATCAGATAATTTTCTAAAGTATTTCAGTTCGATAAGGGAAATAAACAAAACCCTTCCACTTTCATTTGTAAGCGTGTATGCGTGCACGTGTGTGGGGGTGATATGTGTAATGTTGTTGCAGTGATGTAACATTTTGTGTCAGTCTATCGCGCGAGCAACGCACTCAAGGGCTCTACACCGAGGGAACGGACCTAGGCTTGAGTCGCTGCCGAGGGCGGCCTAATCTGGTGGCCTAACGATGATGATGGTAATTACGTCAGCATATTTATTATTTACTTTTTCGATTTGTCTATAGAATTTAGTCGTTGCTTATAAATAATTACGTAAGCTCTACAGGGGGGTAAGAGCTTTACTGACAGTGTATGGCGGGGTGTGAGCTTTGCTTACTTTACTGACAAGGTATGGGAGGCTCATAAATTTCAAAAAATCTGCTTACGTCATACTTTACGGCCCCTAAGCTATATTACTGTAAATTTTCATCAAAATCTGTTGAGTAGTTTTTGTGTAAAAAAGAAACAAACATTTATTCATTCTCATAATCTTTCTTTTTTTCTCTCTTTCTGTATTACTAAGTTTAGCCTATTTGAATTACCTGATGTTTGATTTTTTAAATATAATAAGCTTATCTATTGGTCTCGACAATAGCATAAATAACTCAGAAAAAAATATCCATATGCTATTCAATGTTGTTTGAATTTAATAATGGTATTACGTCTTAAATGTATTTAAAATGTCGAAGGGTTGTACCACAGTATAAATATGAGAGACAGTGCGGAAAAATGCGCATGTTAGTAGGAGTGTTCCGTTTTCGAACGTTTGTAGGTAGTTTCCATACTGTCTCATATATTTATACTGTGGTTGTACGCAGTATTATCATAGTAATAAAGAAAGTTTTGTAATTTTCTTTGAGATAATAAAATTTTAGATGGTTATATGTACGTGGAATGAACGATCGGAATAGTTGACTGTTTAATTACAATCATTAAAAGTGAACAAA
The DNA here is from genome assembly GCA_014332785.1 of Antheraea mylitta. NCBI lineage: Eukaryota > Metazoa > Arthropoda > Insecta > Lepidoptera > Saturniidae > Antheraea > Antheraea mylitta. The sequence goes on from JACEII010000047.1 coordinate 2,587,235, forward strand.
GGTCGTGGTGGTAGCGTGATCTGACCAGAGGAATACCAATCCTATGTCCGCAGGTTTGAACCTCGGTATGTACTGACGATTTTGGAGGAAATCACGTATGTTTCCTAATTTAAATTGGTAACACTATTAGCTGACGCGGCTGACGGTGAAGGAAAACATCGTGAAGAAACCTGAACCTCAGAAATATTTTTGTAGTATCACCGTATGTGAGAAAATACAGAACTGTGAATTTCTCGGAGTTTGAAATCATTATTAAAAATTTAATTATTTTGTAATTATCAGTCATACATAATGGTCTTTTGATACATAATCAGCTAATGGTCTCTTTTTTATATCATATAGGAGGCAAACGGACAGGCTGCTCATCTGATGTTAATTGGTCACCGCCGTCCATAGACACCAGCAACGCCAGGGGAGTTACAAATGTGTTGCCAGCCTGTGTTTAGAGGCATGGGGGTATGGGGATGGGATAAGAGAGGTGTGGGGTACGGGGAGGAGAAAGGAGGGGCATAGGGAGACGGGTCTCCGGCGCTCTCGCTGATCAAACGAAACGCAATAATGCAACCACTATTACTTCACATCGGTTTTCTGTGAGAGGGTGGTAATACCCTGGACGAGCCAACCCATTCATGCTAAAACCATTTCTAGCCTCAACGTGGCTCTATCACCTACAATAATCTCTGCGTCCTGTCTAAATACATCATAGAAAAATAATCGACTGAAGTATTTATGGATGTATGTAGAGCACTAAAGACTTTTGCGAACAAAAACCACTTGAAGGTAGGTTGAGAGTAATAAAATCTATGACAATCGTAAGCGCCGCGCCCTCTATACTGACAATAAACTTTATTGCCACCTAAATCAGTGTGATAATGGACTCTGTTCATCATTCGCTTGCATTATTATTCACAAATATTATATAATTTACGATCAATTTGGAAATGTGTTCCTTTTATGGCCCACTCGTAACGTGGGGCGTACTTTTCAGAGTATATGTGCAAGTAATATCTTTAAGGATTCGGATAAAATGTTTGAAGGGAATTTATTAACATCCAGTAGGAAATATCGGAGCTGTTTTTTTCGTTTACTGCCTTGTAATAACTACTTTGTCCGCTTTTTACCGGATTTGATAATGTATGTATGTGCTTGATTTTTTTTTTAGAAATCACACGTATCATTCTATGATTTATTAATGTTATCTGTATATTCAAGTTTTTTTTTCTCGAACTAACTACGCTATTGACCTAGCAAGGTCTTAACAGCTTCACCGGACTACTATTAAAGTTTTAATATATATATATATATATTATATTTATTTAATATTATATATTATAAGGATTAATTCTTACGGACTAACAGCTGTAACTAAGTTTTTGGCGGGATACTGGAATGTCATATAGTGAGTTTTATATTTCATTCAAAATCTTATGTCATTTGGCTCTATGGTTTTTAATATTGGTGGTGTTTTATGTAATATAGTTTGGTTATTGTGCACATGTCTAGTGGATGGGATATGATACCACGGAGCATGGTCTTTCCGATTTACATGTTGTGTTTTCAATTCATAATTAAAAAATGAATACATGTACGTTTAGCTTAGAATAGTTTAGTTAGGTAAGATAGGGTTTTTCTTCGGTAACAGCCCACCCGAGGTGTGCCGAGCACCCTTGAGCATGTTACCTAAACAAAATCGGCTGAGTGCCTTAAGCGCTTGCCTTAGTAGTCCGGTGAAGCTGTGAAGGCCAGTAAGGCCATAGCGTTTGTCAGTTCGAAAAAAAAGAAAAAAAAGCACGGAGCATGGATTCTTACTTTCCATAAAAACTCCTTGGAAAGTTCTAATATCATCGTTGCCTTCTGGATAATGACAGTAATAATCTACTAGAAGATTGGATGACAAATCGGTAGTCCGGTGAAGCTGTTAAGACATTGCTGGGTCAATAGCGTAGACATATCGAAAAAAAAAATGGATGCCAAAAAGAAAAAAAAATAGCTGTAACTACTTACACTTAACGTTTACTTTTAAAATTTTGAATTACCATCATAACAGTTTGTTATGCTTTAACAAATTATAAATCAAACCATACAAAACAATTTCTTGCATTTTTATAACATTGTTCATTGTAGATCTTTATGAATTTTAGATTTTCTTAGAAACACTTCGCAATTATTAATTTTTCGGGAATTTGTGTTGACAGTTGATTTTCGGACAGAAGTTAACTGGTCAAATTTTTAATAATCTTTAATGTTCTTCATAGAATTTTCATTTACGTAACTTGGCAAGAGTTCTGACTTAGCTACCAACGAGGTAAAATGTTGCTTTAATGCAATTTGTCTAACAATGGAGGTTTTATTTTGTTTTTCTATTTAATTGCATGAATAAGATTATTTTCGTATTCAAAGGTCAAAGAAAACATTACGTGGAGTTCTATATTACACGGGTAAGTAATATTTTAAAAGTTATTTTGAAGCGATGTTGGTTCCATTGTAACGGATACCGCGTAGACCGACGTAGGTTTGAGTCCTGTCATATTAGTAACGGAATACATCGCGATGAGAGCATATCATAATTATTTCAAGTGCTGTCACGGTTAAATACCACTTTAAATTGACAATCTGGCGTCAATTATCAATACAAGTGTGTTCTGGCCGCCGCTGCGTTTGAGAGCCAGTCCTGTAAGTTTTGCAGGTTGCTATAGTAAATCAAATTGTTATCTATAAGGTGAGGTTATGTTCAAATGCTAAAACCTATACAATATATAAATATGAGTCTTTACATGAACTTATTTAAAATTTAGCTGTTACTAATGTAAAAAAACACTGACGAATAAAATAATCTGAATGTATTAAGTCTCACTTATCTACATTTTTCTCGTAGTTGAGTGGGGTTATCAATGACAATTACAATAACTTTTGATAGAGTTTTCACGAACCGATTTTCACGAAACCAAGACTAAATGCTGCTCGAGAAATGTATTTTATTACTGATTCCAAAACTCCTGCGGCAATCTAAAATGTACTGATACGTTACATATACATGCTTATTATATAACCAGATTAGGCCCCCCTCGGCAGCGGCTCAAGCGTAGGTCCGTTCCCTCTGCGTGGAGCCCTTGAGTACGCTGTTCGCGCAATAGAGTGACACAAAATCTTACATCACTGCAACAACAGCACACATATCACTCCTCACGCACGTGCACGCATACACGCCTACACATGAAAGTAGAAGAGTTTTGTTTCTTTCCCTTATCGAACTGAAATAGTTTGGAAAATTATCACGAAATGTATATAAGAGTTGTTGAGGTATGTATGTTTGGTACACATATATGTTCCAACAACTCATATATGTATGAATAAGTAGCTTAAGTTAGCTCAGATAGATCGCGAACTGCACGTATCAGGCAACAGCCCAAGTCGAGCTAGTTGCCCAAATAGAATCGGCTGAGTGCCGCAAGCAATCGGCTTAGTAGTCCGGTGTGAAGCTGTTAAGATCTTGCTGGATCAGTAGCATAGTCAATTAAAAAAAAAACTTATTATATATACAGATAATCTAAAATAATTACAATAAAAACGTAATATATTGGTCCTTTTGTATCATTATTTATGTTTATACGCTTACAATCTTCCTGATTCCATCGAAATTGCATCTATGGGTGTTGCAGCTTGCAACTCTAACAATAGAGTTCACGTCAAGGAAACAAAATGAGAGACGCTCCAAATTCCTATTGTCAATGTACGAATAATTGAATTTTACCGTCACGAGACGCCATCACCTGCGTCGGTTGTTGAGAAAGTAGATGGAAAAAAAACTGAACCCCGACTCTACCGGTCTTCGTTACTATGTCTTATGGTTCTTTGTCTGCCTGAGGGTTATTGTCTGTCGAGCTACCCCTCAGATCGTCTCATTGATGTAATCAAACCCTTATTTATATTATAAGTGAGTTAATTTACGTTCGCACCGTTGGGGTTGGTTACGCCGTTTTTGTCATTCGGTTTCCTAAAACGTCTTCCCGCCAGGTGTGAGACGCTGCATGGCTTTTTTTTCTTCAATTCCAGTGTTCAATTCATACACAATTGGTGCAAGATTCGCAATAAAAAATTCTAAAGAAGGGGCTGGGAATAAAAAAAAATACGCAAAATTTTTGATATGTAATTATGAATTATTTGCGTTTACTAAGTCGCATGTTGCAATGTTTGGGTTGATGTTTTTTTTTTCGTGTAGCAACAGACCACTTAATCTGTGCTACGTGATGTCACTGGAGAATCGACTTCATTGACTTCTTAATCGATTGTGAATAGACAATGGCTTAATTGCCATTCGTCGGGCAACTTTTTATTGTTCGACGCTGAGTTATAGCCGGTTCAGCTGTTGTTTCCGAGAACGAAATAAGATCTATTATGTTGAATGCGTGCAACGGTTATTTTAAGTTTTTTCTTTATTCACTAAATTCGTTTAATCCGACTAGGGTAGAATATATTTGTGTTTGAATTCGAAAAAATGTGCGGAGCTTTGAACTTGATTCTTGTGATGGCTAATAGCCGAATTAATTTATTTATTGTCTTATTTATTTTCCGTGTCACATCACTGACTATGCGACATTGAAAATGATATTGAAAAGTCTGCCTTGTATCTGTGAGTTTTATGATAAGCATTATAATTAATTATGTAGTTCGGTGAAGCTGTTAAGACCCTGTTAGGTCAATAGCGTAGTCAGATTGAAAAAAAATTATAATCAACTTAATTTTGGATATTGCACGTAAAAAAGGAAATAACACATTGAAGCAAAAATATGACGTTTGTATATTAGATACTGTCTACCAGACTAAAGAGGTGATGTAGGAAATTGTAAGCGAATTTTCTAAAACGAGCTTATTCATCAATAACTAATCAATCGGTCAACAAAGAACTACCTGTAGTCTTTTGAGGGCGTAAATTATATGAGACTTATCACGTTTCTCCTACTGAGGGTACTTACCAATACTAAGTGACGTATATTTGACAAATATGAGTTCTCAACCAGCTGATATCTCGATATACGTGTGTCAGTATTGTCACATCTGAGATTTAAAAGTGCGCGCCATATTTAAATATATATCTTCAAAAAGCGCAAGATTTCCTTGAAGGATGCTGACTACGTGACGAAAACCTAAGCCCCACCCCCTCTATGTAACCATGTGTGATACTTTCAATACCTGCCTTCTCATGAACGGGTCACGTAGTATATATAGGTAAGTTCCCTTAATCGTTTTCTCGGTGGTACGTTTGTAAGCTGGCAAGTATCCTACCTTAAATTATTTTTTTTTTTTTTCGAAGTGACTACGCTATTGACCCAGCAAGGTCTATCAGCTTCACCGGACTACTAAGGCGAGCGCTCAAGGCACTCAGCCGATTTTATTTTGGCAACCAGCTCAAGGGTGCACGGCACACCTCGGCTTGGCTGTTGCCTGTTGCATGCAAAATCGCGACTTATCTTAGTTAACCTAGATAACTATTCATATATGTATGAGTTGTTGAAACGTATATGTGTACCAAGCATACACGCCTCAACAACTCCTCCATATATTTATTATCGGATTATTGAGTTTTTCAGTTCGATAAGGGAAAAAAAAGTAAACCCTTCCACTTTCATATGTAAGGCGTGCACGTGTGTGGGGTGATCGTGTAGTGTTGTTGCGGTGATGTATATTTGTGTGTCACCGTATCGCGCAAGCAACGCACTCAAGGGCTCCCTATCGAGGGATCGAACCTAGGCTTGAGCCGCTGCCGTGGGAGGCCTAATCGGGTGTGCGGGAGCGAAATTAACCCCCAGACCACGGCGGCGTGATCTGTGGTTACGCGGTCGTGGGCGTGAACACGCTCTGTTTCGAGGGACAGGCTGGTACTGATCGTTCGCTGACGTGATTGTATCAGGAGGGTCGGTAAAAATGTGTCGCGGACGTCTTTTATAACGCGCAACGTTAGGTACGGGTTCATAGTTTGCGGCGGATACCACTAACGGACTGGGATGATTCGCGGCTTTTTCAAAATAACTAATCGTAAGTGGTTTTACGTACTCCCAGATAGAAGGGATCTCTAGGTTTCTATGGAGATCGACTCTCCGGATGTACCACGGGGCACCGGTCACTTTACGTAAAACACGATTTTGGAGAACCTGCAGCTTATCAAAGTTATCTTTGAACATATGCGCAAAAACGGGGCAGCTATATGTCATCACGGGACGGATACACGTCTTATACAAAGTGAGCTTGTGTCTGAGGGACATCTTACTCTTATGACAAAGCAACGGATGGAGGCGACCCAAGACCATAGTGGCTTTGTTTCGCACTCTGTCTATATGTGAATTGAACTTTAAATGTCTATCTAATGTAACACCGAGATATTTGACCTCTTCGACCCAAGGGATATCGATTCCATATAGCCTGATGGGCTCAAATTTATTAACGCGCTTAAATTAAAGATCTGTCGTGAAATCTCCATTTGTATGTTCCAGCAACAGTTATTGAGGGCCAGTGCCTTTTGTAGGTTTTAATTGTTACAATATATTAGGCTACGTAGATGACGTCAAGTGAAATTGTAAGTAAAGGAGATTTTATAAAATGGCAAAGAAATATCAGTTACTGAAATCCTCACAATATTATTAACGGAATGTCTAGATATAATAATAGTATAGAGTTTTGGCGGAAACTTAGTATGCCATGTAGTGAATTTTATTCCTAATCTTGTGTTTTTTGACTCCGAATTTTGTAATATTGGTGGTATATTACTTAATATATTTCCTTATTGTGTACAAGTGAAGTGGATGAAAAATAATACCACGATGTGTGAATTCTGAGAGGCCACAAAATCTCCATGGAAGTTCTAAACATGGGGACTATCATCTTGTTATATCAGTGAAATGGTGACTGAAGATACTTGTACTGTCTACTCGACAATGGCAATAATGGTCTGAAGGATTCGTTGTCAAAAAAGAAAAAAAAGATACTATAAAGTAAATTTTCAAACTGTGGTAGAGTTTTTGGCGGGATTTTAGTCTGTCATGTAGTGGATTTTAAATTTTATTCATAATCTTGTGTTTTTGACTCTATATTTTGTAAATTTGGTGGTGTTTTACGTAATATAGTTAGTTTATTGTGCATAAGTGAAGTGAATGGAAAATAATATAACGGAGCATGAAATTCTGAGATGCCACAAAAACTCCCTGGAAGGTTCTAACAAGGGATCCACCATTTTGTTACAATATTGACTCACACGACGCTTTATATTGAAGTGATTGCACGACGCTTCTCATATTATTGACTACGCGACAATGGCAGTAATAATCTAAAAGATTGATTGCCAAAAATAAAGTTAAAAAAAAACTGTGCTATACGAACTGTTTTCGTTAAATGTAGTTGCAGGAAATAACTGTTATGCCGTGGGAACAGTCGTTTATACCTTTATACTTGTATTATGCTTAAAAAATGACGCATCAGTCAATCACACGTGATCGCTGAACAATAGTTCCCGCGTTTGGTTGTAAATGAATGGCTGAATGAATGAAAATGTTGTGACGTGTTGTTACGCAGCGGGCGGCTGATGACCGGCTTGTGTCGCGCGCCATTAAAATTGAGCAAAATGTTTACGATTTTCAACTTTTACTTAAAATTATATTACCTAATATATATTTATCATTTAACGTTATATGTAACTTTTGATATGTAATTGATTTCAAAGAAAAAAAGCCAATACTTCTACATATATAATTAATAAATAAGTTTTATGAAAAATTTATATAAGTACATACTTACATTTGAATGAAGCAGCTTATAAGTCTCTATTGTTGGTATAAAATTTTGAAAAGCGTTCTGTAATTATGTATGAAATAAGTGCATTTCAGGTGTCTCTAAATTTTAGCTTACAATCGGTATATTCAGATTTTGTACCAATTAAAAACAAACTATTGTATCTTTATACGTGATTCAAAATTTTTCTTAGGAATTATTCTTTTAAGAACAGTGCACACTTGATTTTATGTTATTCTATATTATGAATTGTAGATTTTGATCATGGCTTAATAGTAGCGTGCTTGGATACCGCTTTGATCAATATAGAATCGAATCGTTTTAATTATCTAAATCATAGTGATGTAATCATAATGTGGGGGTAAAACTTATTCTCAGCTCGCCTAGTTAGCGGTCATATCTCAGTTCTGTTATATTTTTACTCGAGAGATGGTGGTGGGGGGGGGGGGGGGGGGGGGGTGAGGTAGACGCTGGCGGGACATGCCCATTTCAATTTTAAATTAACCGTTAAGTTTTAAATTAACGTTAATTATACTAACAAGTACTGGCTTATCAATAAATATTAATCCATTTCTTTTATGCATTACCAACTCGGCTCAAGGCTCGTCCGTTACATGATTAATTCTAGAATAATAAACGATCGTTGTTCTTTGAATATTTTAGAGTATTCATAACGTTCCATATAACGTTATGTTTCATGGGGTATTCGTAGCTAATGTATAATAACAAAAAACGTTCTTGATTGTAATTATGAATTGATAATTGTTGTACACTTAACGGAGCTCGATTGTGTTGAATACATATATGTAGTTGTAAATGTTTCATATTTAAATACATAATCTGTGTTTTCATATTTCCAGCTATTGCTTTATTTTCGCGAGACGTATTAATTAAGCTGATGCTTTTAGTCAACAGATTTTAAATTGAAGTGTGATAGTTCGCTTTATCGAACATTACGCAATGTTCTACAATTCCGTTTTATACAGCTATATGCTTTAAGAAAGTTTTGGCTCTGTTTGTAGGATTTGAATTAACGTCACCCGGAGCGATGTCTAAGGCTTGTAACGGGTACACGCCGTTAACATCACTGTGAATGTCTATGCATACCTTCGAACTACACGTAAGTACCCGCCATCCGCCTCCATTCTGAAACGGGCCTAAGATCGTTAGGTTGTGCGAACGCTAAATCTCGCTCTCATATAAAAAAGCTTTAATATGATAGAAGATAATATAGAATTTGATAAGTTTTTCCCTTTTTACACTTTAAATTTAAAGTGGTCAAATTTTAGGTATTTATCCTCTTCAGATGATGTTAAGATGTTCTATGTCACACTATTTCATCAACATCTCTCCTGATGTAAACGTAAAAGGATAGAATACAACGGGGGGATCGTTAGAAAAATACTCTTTTTTATGTCATAGAATGCAAAGAACAGATGGGTCACCTGATGTTAAGTGATCACCACTGTCCATAGATACTTGCAACACCAGTGTATTCACAAGTGCGTTGCCAGCCTGTGTTTGGGAGGAGTGTGGGGTGGCAGAAAGGGAAGGAGGAAGGGGAAGGGGAAGGTAGATGGGTCTCCGGCTCTCTCACTGACCGAACGAAACACAACAATGCAAGCACTGTTACTTCACGTTGGTTTTCTGTGAGAGGGTGATGCTTCCCCGGACGAGCCGACCCATTAGTGCTGAAAACAATAATAGCTTCATCGTGACTCTACCACTACTATACTTTATGTGAGTTGTTTCTTTAACCTCCGTTACTATCTTTTACCTGACTATAAAACTCTTCAAAATTTGTTTAGTCTTCAAAGTTTTACCGAATAAACAAGAAACGCTCCAACTTTATTTATATGGTTGATAAATTCTTAAAAATAAGTAGCCCAGAAACTACGAAAAAATCTGCTTCGAATGGACATAGTCCTATGCCGATATTTTTAATAGTTCTGATGTGGTTTTAGCCTTGAAGGAACTGTTTCTGTATATATGTACAGACGAACAGGAAGAGTACATCTTATTCCTTTACACGTGCTCCCTGAGTAAAGAGTAACAAATTTATGACCGCTACACTGTTCCACATAAATTGAATCTCGTAGCGACAAATAGAGTCATCAATCAATCGACGAAAATAAAAGATAACACTCTATTTACCCATACGATTTAATAAATATAGATAAGTAGATATGTTAAGGGCAGGTTACTCAACTGCAACTTAATCAGACTCGATTTAACAAAAAGAAAGCGAACAGAGCGTTTTAGCGCATTGAGTTCGCGTGACTGAGTTGACACCTCGGCCAGAGTGGTTGGCTCTAGGGATGGCGATTTGAAATCGATTTATTGTATAATCGATTTTTATAGATATAGAAAATTGCATTATGTTAATCGATATTACCCATCGAACAGATCTTTGAGAGTATAAAAAATGATTCAATTTATATATAGAGAAACAATAGTTTATAGTAAAAAAATCTATACACTAATTTACATTCCTTTAAAAGACCGGCAACGCACTTGCGACTTCCTTGGTGTTGCTAGTGTCTATGGACGGCGGTGATCACTTACTATTAGGTGATCCGCGTGTTCGTTTGCTACCTATAATGTAAAAACAGAACTCATCAAAAAAGGAAAAAAATAATTAAGAAATCGATTTTTGGATACCTAATCGATCCTCTAGACCTCGATTTTTTCATGTATCGAACCCACAGTTGACTATTCGGATCGATTCCAAAGCTATTTTTATTCAAAGAATCGCCACTACTAGTCGGAATCGCTTGCGGGACATTACAGGGAGCCGCCGCTGTTATTTGCGTGTCTTACTTAAATATGTGTTTCTTGTTATGTTACAGATACGTATTAAGTACGTTCTTTTTTTATTTTTGCGCAGCTCAATTTATTGGAAATAATGTATTTATAGTTTTAACACATTTAGATGATGTAAATTTTGATTAACTATAAAAATTGATTTAGAAAAAAATTCTGCTTTTATTAAAGTTTAGCGGGCATTTTTGATATTTCAGACATTAAAAAAACCCATTGGATTATGATTAAATTGTCAGATTAAATAAGAAGCTTCTAGTCCTAGTAATTTTCTATCTTTATATGTATAATTTTTCTGTAAGTCTGTATGTGGTTGAAGTCCTCCTAAACGGTTGAACAGGTTTCTATGCAATTTTTCGTGTGTGTGAAATTCAAGATACATTAGATTCACAATAGGACACAGTATGTAGCGCTGCGGTTGGATTTTAGGATTTTTTTATTATTAAGGTAGGACAACGTCCGCCGGGCCCCTTAGTATATAATTACAATTATAAAGTTCTACCGTTGTGCGCATGTCACTCAAAAAGTACCGGATAGATTTAGAAGTAATCTTGCTTCTTATCTAATAATATTACCACAATAGCTTCATTTATTTTATAATTTTAATATTACGCACTTAATATTAAACATTACGCGTACGCATGCAAAAAGGTTTTGTAAGGGAATAATATTTTTTTTCCTTTATATATAAAATTTATTGTTAAGGTAATAAACAACGCAGACGAAGTCGTGGGTAAAAGCTAGTAGGTATATTCATACACATATCATACACACTTTAGTATACAGGATTTATACTAAATTTTATCAAACAGAGTGTATTAATGAACATTAATGCAAATGAGTATTGTGAAGAACTGAACACAATGATGGAGAAGCTGGCACATTTCCAACCAACATTGGTTAATCGCGCGTCTCGGCTACTCCTGCACGACAACGCGCGACCTCATACTGCACAGCAGATGGTTTACAAGTTGTAAGAACTGGGGTTGGAAGTTCTCCGTCATCCGCTCTACTCATCAGACCTTGCGCCTACAGACTACTACTTTTTCCAGAATTTAGATAACTCCTTGGCGTGAAAAAAAATTCAATACCCGAGAGGCAGTACAAAATACTTTTGAAGAATTTGTTACCTCCCGTTCAGCTGATTTCTTTAAGAAGGGCATCAATAAACTGCCACTGTGTTGGCAAAGATGCATTGATTGCATGGGTGATTACTTCGATTAATACACTTAAAAATACATGAAAAAAGTTCGTTTACATTTTTTCATACAAAACGACAATTTCATAGGTAAATACCTAACATATGATAATTCGTTAGGCAAAACTATTACAGTTCGATTAAACGGCCTACAAAATTAACGACGTATTTAGATCGTCGATAAGCAGAACACGATTACATTTGTAGTGTACTCGAAAAGTTTTTAGTGTTCATAGGCAATAAAAGGAGGCGAAGTCCCCCTAATTCGCCCTTCATTACATCTCTTTGCGTGTATTAAATATTAATGGGGCATCGTTAGCGTACACGCGACTGTGTCTAGACGGGAAGCGATAAAGTCGTTTTTATGGATTGTATGTAATCTGTTCCCCTCTCTTATTCTAGTTTTAAACCCCCATCACTATATCTGGATGCGAATATGTAGGGTCCTTTATACGATATGTTGCATCTCAGTAGTTTTTCTAGACTATGGACAATTTTATTACTCTAGGAATTTAATTTATATAAATAATTAGCTGAGCCGTTCATGCATTGTTGTTGCTCACTTGACGTGTTGAATTAAAGTTATAATAAAGTATTGGTATTATGAGGTAATAAGTCTTTATAAAACCTTTATAAAAGAAAAAGGGGTGTTAGGTAGTAAATAGATTAATAGAATACGTGAGCCATACAATAAACTGGAGTTGAAAAAGAAATTCAAAATTAAAACATGACCTATGAGATATCTATAATAGTCGTAACTAATTTAAAGTACCATCTGTTGGAGACTGATGAAACTTACAATTATTAAGAATAATCAACATTGACAATTTTTTAATGTTTAATTAAAATATTGAGGACATCAATCGAATTATCCTAATTCTATCTCTGAAATTGGACCAATTTATACATAAATGCCAACTTTCATGAAAATCAGTTGAGTAGTTTCGGAGTTGATCGTGGACAAACACACAAACAACAAGCGTGTTTGTTTTATACTATGTAATGATAGGCGAAGCCGCAAACTACAACTAGTGAGGTATAAAATTTCTTCAAATAGAAGGCCCAGTGCAGAGGTCGTCCGGAATCTGAGTGAAGAGTGATTCAACTTTTCCATAAATCCGATGTGAAACTTTTTTAATTTTCGTTGTGATTTTTCTGTCAAGAAAGTAGTGTATTTAAGAGTAATTATATTTATTGATGTCTACTAATGCATGTAAGGTAAACAGTAAAGATATTTTGCATTTTAAATGAGATTGTTTAACACTGTTACATTATTGTGAACTTAGGAACGCTTCTTGAATAATTTAGTAATCATTAAAATATGTAGGACGTCAAATTCAGTTTGAAAGCATTACTGTCATTGTGCATGTTGTGAAACTTACCAGCGACTTACACCGCGCTTGTCAAAAATATAACAGGTTTAAAAACTATGGTCGTGTTCATAGTATTATAAATTATCCTTGTGTGCTGATTTATTAGTATAATTAGCGAGTAGGCGGAACATGAAACTCTAACTTCCTCATTTCCTATATATTTCCAATTATTAACGATATATTTATTTCAAATTTCTCTCCACGTACAAGACCGTGATTAATGTGTAATTAATTAATTACGTGTTTGTCGAATTCGTATGAATGAAAAACGGAAGAACATTTAACGACTCAATGATTCTTATTAATTGGCGGATTATTCTGTTCACCGATTAAGCAAGTAATCTAATTAGTGAAAGTCGTAATCGCCCATCCCTATTCGCTTGGACAGGTCTGCTTCGCGGCTAATTTTGAAATTAGAATGCGTGGGAAACTGCTCGAGGCGCAACTCTGGATCTCAACGTTGGGGAATGTGAATGAACGAATGTATTTAAAAAATAAAAGTAGTCAACCTTTTTGCTTATTAGATTTATGAAAAGATCGTCTGGTTTCTATGTGCTTTTTTATCGATTAAATTTTGTCAATCACTCGAGATGTACCGTTGTACAGTAGATGACTGCAAAAACTATAAGGAAATGGCATATATTAAAATGGCGATTGAGAAGGTAAATTCCTTCGTAGAAAAAGCTGTGACCAGTTTCTGACAAGACGTTTTTAAGTATATGGTTAGTTTGGACGTTGATGTAATTTGTTTAAAGTTGCTAATTTTTTTTTATTTAACCAGATATTATTTACGAAAACGATTATGATATCATTTAAAGTCTAAATTGCTTATTTATACTTAACAATTTCAGACATATATAATAATATTTTAATTTTAAAATACTGACATCGTGGTGTGTCACTCTACCTGACTAAATCCGCGTATTGATCCAGTCACCGTGGGTAACGCTTTTGTTGTGTTTTTTTTTTTACTATCCAATTGCGCCATAGACTTGAGAACACGTGCTGTCTTTGAGAAATTACGACTTTGGGGTCGCCCGTTCGATATAGTTTAGACATGAGACGGGGTGTTTGGTTTTTGTACGGTGACAATGATTATTACCAGCAGTGTACATTTTCTGAAATTATGTTTAATAATTGAAATATGTTTATGAATTTAGTATAGTTTTTACTTAAGCCGTAGTGATCAGGCACTTGTGAATAACGTGTACATATTAAGAAATCAATGTATATTATAATTAGTGTGTTATATTGGTAGTAGGTATTTGTAGTCTTCGCTATTGGTTATTACAAGTATAAATCTAGTAGTAAAATTTAATACTAGCGGACTGGGAAAGCAGATTTTGATCAATCACAGATCTTAACATTTGTTAAGGTCTGTGATTGGTTAATATAAATGATGCCTTCATTAAAATAAATAATATCGAATTGAAAGCTGTTGTCACACAGAAAATTAGGGAGATTGAGAAATAAAGAAGTTCGAATAATTTAAAAAGGTCTAGATCTCGAAAATAGCACTTTAGTGTTAGTTTTTTTTTTTTATAGAAGCACGACAAAGTGACTGCACTAAGCCTGATGTTAAGCATAGTACAATCCAAAAACATCGGCAACAACCGAGAGACAGATTATCAATCGCCGGTCGCCGCTGTCATGCCGGCCATAATGACGAAAGTCGCCCGGTACTGGATATGCACAGGCTGATCCCGAAACGCGACGCGCATAAGCGAGTCACTATGACGGACTTTTTCGCCATATGCATGGTGGTTGCGACCCAGTCGGGCTGTAAAACCCTACCACCCCGCAATTTAGTGATAAAATTACAGGTAAAAACCATCAAAATCTGGCAAATCGTTTAAAAAAAAAGTTTCAAAAATACGCACACCGGTTTTTTATATATGTGAAGCTCAAGAGTTTGTTTGGTTGAATGGGCTAAAGCTCTGATTATATAGCTTGCTTATTGTAGAGGGTTATAGGTTGAGGTATATTTTAAATTAAAATATAATCGTGGCATTTGGTAGCAAGCAAAATGCATCAACAATTTAAATTAAAATAAACAAGAAAAATTTTAAGTATTTTGTGTTAATGTCTTTTATTTTCTTTTGATTGCAAAATAATGAATTGACAATTTATTTCTTGTATTGTGTTGAGATAGCGTTTATTGCGGTTAGCCGCGAAATTTCGTTTTCATAAAAACCAGTAATGCCAAAAAACCGCCATTGTACGTACTTACTTACCTATCTATAAAACCGTCAATCACAATTTTGCGGTTAATCATTGCTTGCGGTTACTTTAAGAAAAGTTATCAAGACTTTCTAAGCAATACTCGTATGCTGAGTAATGTTTTTTTTATCTCATCTACCCTTTGCCTGATACTAATTTTATGAGAGGTGAGCGTAAAATCTTTGAATATCGACGATATCATCTATTTTATGATGTAATAACAATTTTAATCAAAATTCTCGATCGTAACTTTAAATTTTTACGACGGCGCTTACTCGGTACGATGTGAATCGAAGGGTGTAGTAGAGGCGTCCTTGTCCCGCGAAGCTAACGCCGTTTGGTGGCATTAAACGTGAGCCGATGCGCCGGCTGCGGCAGATGGTACTACAGTTCCCTATTCAATTGGCCATCTTGGAACCAAACTGCCGGTTTTTTTTTCGCCTGCTCCCAAAACTGATTGTGATCAGCGCCATTGTAATGTGCCTTGGGTTTCTTGGCCATTGTTGTATTATACATTTCCAAGATCCAACGTTTTCTAAAGAACATTGCGATTATATTTTAGCTGTTTCTGTGAATTTGTTAAGTCAGCTGCGAGAACGGTGCGCCGTCTTCGGATTAGAGCTTCATCGCATGTTATTGTTCGAGTTTGTAATTTTTTTTTTCGAAATGACTACGCTATTGACCCAGCAAGGTCTTAACAGCTTCACGGGACTACTAAGGCGAGCGCTTAAGACACTCAGCCGACTTTATTTTGGCAACCAGCTCAAGGGTGCACGGCACACCTGGGCTTAGCTGTTGCCTGTTGCATGCAAAATCGCGACCTCTCTTAGCTAACTATTCATATATGTATGAGTTGTTGAAACGTATATGTGTACAAGCATACACGCCTCAACAACTCCTCCATATATTTATTAACGAAAAATTGAGAGTTTTTAAGTTCGATAAGGAAAAAAAGTAAACCCTTCCACCTTCATGTGTAAGCGTGTCGGCGTGCACGTGTGTGGGGGTGATCGTGTAGTATTGTAGCGGTGATGTATATTTGTGTGTCACCATATCGCGCAAGCAACGCACTCAAGGGCTCCCTACCGAGGGATCGAACCTAGGCTTGAGCCGCTGCCGTGGAAGGCCTAATCGGGTGTGCGGAAGCGAAATTAACACCCAGACCACGGCGGCGTGATCTGTGGTTACGCGGGCGTGGGCGTGAACACGCTCTGTTTTGAGGGACAGGCTGGTACTGATCGTTCGCTGACGTGATTGAATCAGGAGGGTCGGTAAAAATGTGTCGCGGACGTCATTTATAACGCGCAACGTTAGGTACGGGTTCATAGTTTGCGGCGGATACCACTAACGGATTTGTAATTATTTACGAATGTTATACCAGTCAATAATACTGAAATGAATTTAGCTATGCTCTGTTTATTTTCCACTTTATGGTCTCTGTTTAAAGTCGAAAAAAGTGTTGGCAATTTATGCAGTTTATTTCTACTATTACCGTTGGAACATAATCAGTGTTACTCAATTTATTGACGCTATTAAAAAAATAATTTAACATGTGTGTATTGTAATATTTTTATGGTAATCGTATTTGAGTTATGATGACTCGTTAATATGAAATCAAGCCATGGATAGCTGTAAAAATATATAAGAAATGATCTATATTTGAAGTATGTGTTTGGGCCTAGTAAAGAATGAATAGTGGGACATATTGTCTTATTTATGAAACTAAAATTCCTATATATCTTTATGTTCGTAATACGATGTAAACTCTTTATAACGTCGTTCACTATATCGAAAAACTCTACATCATATAAATTTGTTCAATTTGGTTGTTTTACGACACAACTGCTTTGTTTTTCTCCGTCCGTATAACGAAGTCTCTTTATAATGAAAAAAATGCTCGCTGTCTTGAAATTCGTTATAAAGAATTTACACTGTATAAGGATTTTAGGTATATAAATTGTCGGCAAATTAAACTCCCCACATTGAGTTATTTAAGTGCCCGGTAGAAAGTCGAAATTATATCATGATAAGAGCGTGCCGCCGCCCTTTTCAGCTCTCGACGACCTAACATAACCACTTGTTATGAAGTGGCCCACTCGTGTTTACCACAAAGTCGTACTTCTGCCTTTACGGTGTTTCTTCCCAGGTCGCTTTATAAAAAGAGCTCTCGTGTAGTGAAGTTACTATCACGTGTAAGTGGATTAGTGTCGGGAATTTTTGTTAGACCGGGATCGTGTTGTTTCCTCGGGAAGTCTTGCAAAATCTTAATAATTGAGTCAACTAAGTCGTAGCTTGCCGTGAAGAAGAATATCGTGATGAAGTTATAGTATGATAATTGGGTGTCTCAGTCACTCCTTCATAGCTACATACCCCACGAAACCACCACCACCACTGAAGTCAGGTATTGCTTTTTTTTCGAACTGACTACGCTATTGGCCCCGCAAGGTCTTAACAGCTTCACCGGACCACTGAGGCAAGCGCTTAAGGCACTCAGCCGATTTTATTTTGGCAACCAGCTCAAGGGTGCACGGCACACCTCGGCTTGGGCTGTCACCACAAGAACCAGAGATTGACCTAGCTAAACTATTCTAAGCTTTTCATACATAAATTCGTTTGTGAGTCATACAATTGAAATTGCATGATTCAAAAGAGCTTACAAGTATATCGGAAATGAAACGAACTAAACTACTTAATTCAGTTCGAATAAGGCAAAAATAATTTCAGCCATATATGTATATATGCATGTGTGACGTAGCTTTACCATATATAGAGACAAATAACTTAAAATTATGAATATAATATAAAAACCACTATATGACAGACTACGATTCCGCCAAAAACTCCGTATTATTATTTGTTACTAGCTGTGCCCGCGACTCCGTCCGCGTGGAACCTAATGTAAAGAAAAACTGACTAATTAGGTCATCTAAATGTTTGAAGTTTATGTACTTATCTATTTTTCACACGTATTTAAGTCGCGTCGTAATTAAATTACAAGAACTTTTGATAAAGAGAACTTTCTTAGAATTTCTTGATTTACAGATTTGATTAGAAATTTTCTTGGTGAGGTCTTATTGCGAACGCAGTACTTTAGTATTAATTTAGTCACTCAAATGGACAGACGGACATTTCGAAAAATTATTGAAATGTCTCTTGTTACTCATACAAAGACACCTGCAATAATTTTTATCACAAAAATCTCAAAAGTACAGACAGGTTCGATTTATGTTCTTATTATATACGTCACTCTGTTACCAGGATTAGGCCTCCCTCGGCAACGACTCAAGCCCAGGTCCGTTCCCTCGGCGTGGAGCCCTTGAGTGCGCTGCTTGCGCACGTGCACGCATACACGCTTATACAAAAAAGTGGAAGGGTGTTGTTTCTTTCCCTTATCGAACTGAAATAGTTTAGAAAATTATCCGATACGAATTATATGTAGGAGTTGTTGTGGTATGTATGCTTGGTACACATATATGTTCCAACAACTCATATATGTATGAATAGTTAGCTTAGATCAGCCCAGATAAGTCGCGAATTGCACTATCAGGCAACAACCCAGGCCGAGGTGTGCCGTGCACCCTTGAGCTAGTTGTCAAGTAAAATCGGCTCAGTGCCCTAAGCGCTCACCTTAGTAGTCCGGTGAAGCTGTTAAGACCTTGCTGGGTCAATAGCGTAGTCATTTCGAGAAAAAAAAAGTCACTCTGTTTACACTATAAACATTTGTTTGATAGGAAATTCTGAACAGTTCAATAAGGTAAAATTGTTCAAGGAAGATTTTCAGTAAAACATTTACTGCCCCCATCCCTAACTCCCATAGGGTGTTGTACTGTTTAAAAGTATTTGAAACGTATCGAACAAGCAGTTCACGTAGTAACGATAACGCGCTTTCACTTATGTATCTCGTGAGTTTTGTGACCCTTCGTTGCCTCCAATTGAGTTCGTTTCGTCCTATTTGTACGTTTACAAGATTGATTCGAAACTATTATGCTCGAGACACAATAACCCTTATGTATTTGTTACGCGTTCTACAGTTTATTTGATCTTTGTTTTGTAAATTGGTGTATTAATTTATTCTGTACAAGTTTTAAGCGTAGGTTTCTGTGAAGGTTAGTACTGATTTTCGTCAATAAAATATATACTCATCTCTATCTTTCTAAATATGAAGTAAATCTATTTATGTTATAAATCTACCGTATTAAATAGATGTCAGAAAATAGTTCTGAAATTGATAAACTTTAATAACGTTTGAGTAGGGCAACCAGCCTTTCCGTATTTCTCAGGACCGTCCCGTAATGCTATAAGTAATTTTGCTTTACACTTTACAGAGGCATTGATGAGAGCACTATGAACATTCCAAAAAACAGTACGTGCTTAGTTTATGGCAAAATTTAATATCACCAAGTGCGAGAACTTCCATCACATTTAAAAACTAGTTTAAAAAGTCATTCTAGTGATAAATATAATAAAAAAATATAACTTGAGTCATTTTGTCGTATACCTATATAATTTACAAAAACAATAATTATTCATTTTTGTATCATTTGATGAATTTAGTTATTGATTTATTTTTTAATCTCAATTTATGGCCACACTACTTACTATAAGGGCAAAACGACTGGCAAGTATAACGTCCCCCGTTTTGAAATTCGACAGATGTCCATTACGTAACAACATTAGCGGATATTCTTTAGCTTCCATCGCATTCAGGTCACGTATAGGCTGTCGTAGCGTATCTAGCTGTTCCCGTTTTAATCTCAAAGGAATGCTGGATGCTCATAACGACATCACTGCTAGAATTATGGACCAATAAATACAAGGGATTTGAATGAAAGCCGACGAGACGGCGTCAACCCCTTGCTCGAGATTTGCTGCCTTTTCCAGGAAATTATTTCGATGAATGCTCTTTATTACGAACATACTGACTCGGCTTCTTTATACGATTCTCTAATATATTGAAGACCATTTTATTTGACATTCACGGTTATGCTAAAGCAGCAGCCGCCCGCGATCTCGTCTACATTTGTACGTTATTTTTCGACAATATCTTCGTGTAACTTTTTTAAAAATAATTTATAATAAATACTTATACATAACTAGTTTATTTATCTAGTTTTGGGTTCCACGACGAACACGTGAAGGACACGTGAAGCACATGTAATATGATTTATCGAAGTTATGCGTTCCTAAATTTATGTAAACTATAATGTAGAGTAGTGAACAAGGAAACCGGTTGCATTATATAAATCAAAAGGTTTTCGTTTCAAAGTGTCAACTTGTGTAATAATGAACAAAAACAAACAAGTGACCTTTCCTTGTTACCACATTGCGTACTCCACTGGTCCGGACATGAATAGGTTTAAAAAATTGATTACGCTTGCCTGCACATTCGCAGAATTCTGACTGGCGTATTAACATTTCGTCCAGGCCTTAAGAAGTGTCTGATTATGTAATAAGAACAAATTCGTTTTTTTCCTTACATAGTTCGTCAACACTACAATAATAATCACGTAATGTATTTATTATTTCTACGTAATGGATAACAGATTATCAAAGATTTTTGTTATTCTAAAATTAAAATTAACAATACTTGTTTAGTACAGTTAAGAACCTAAGAAGGCGCTTAGGAACGTTAGAAAAGTCGAGAAGAACTGGCAAGAAACTCGATCTGGTTTATCTTTCTAAAATACATATATTCAAAATACAGTTTTTAGTGCATGTTCAGAGAGAGAGGTGACATTTCAACACATCACCATCGGTCACAAATTCATCCACCTTATATTATCCTCTTGACATCAAAATCTATTCGAAATAGCGCTAAAATCATAGTCTGGCGTCGGTAATATGCTTTGGGACTTTGTTGTAAAACCTAGCACTATCGCCTTAAAAACTGTTACTGGTTTTACTGAGTCTGTAACATGGGATGAGCAGTTTCTCACAGTTTCTACTGTTGGTTATCCGTTGTTTGTTATTATTATTGACTATAACAGTGGTCGGCCGATTCTGTCGAGACGTGTGAACAAGAAAGCATTATTCATAACTAATAGGTGTGAAAGGGAGACTACTCGTTGCTCACATTCAAAGCCACGATGAAACAATTAATATTAATTTCATTATCGTAATTACAAACCCAAGAATAGAATTTAATTTAATTTTCAACAGTTTGTAATAGTAATTATTGTAGGATAATACAACCAGCATATTGCATTTTTGATATATAGTCGTTATTAAAGTTTTACAGTTAAAAAAATCGAGGTACTGCCGACAGAAGTGTAAATCCAAAACAATGGAATAATTCTGTTCCGTTTTGAATTTTATATTAATATTGTTTTAATATTTATATACATTTTATACACTTTATTAATTAAAAAACATATAATGGATTTCACGATCTCAATACAAAATATCAGTACAAATGACAGTAAACAGGACACTATACTACTATGCGTCGCTACTCTAGCCCAAGCTCAATACGTCACGAACATGTCGAGATTATTGGTGACGGGAATCCATACGTTTTTCTTTTACCAAAAGTCGCTTCACACGACTTTTTTCGAAATATTTTTATTGCTACATTATACGAAGAAATCCTTAACATTTTATATTAATACCATGACGCGACTTTCCTACAATAAACGTCCCCATAACTCTGTTTAGACTAAATGCTTTTGATTTTTATTGGCAACATTCTCTGTACCGAACGGGACATTAATTGCTTGTTTTGTCATGTTTAACTACATTTTCATGTTTATTCCCAAACATCCCCTCATGTATGTCCCATTAAGTACTATATTTATCATTTTAAATCGTATTTTTGTTCTTTTCACCTCTGTTCTTCTCACTGAAAGCTGTACTTTGTCTGTCATGTTATAAACAATTTCGTCTAGACTCTTGGCGAATACATCTAATTTTGTAATCTAGTGATAGAAAATTGATGCGTTTATACCCTTTGGATTTACTGCAATAACGTCTGAACTTTTATAAACGTTAGCTCTCTGTAATGCTGTATCTCGAAACGACTTGTTTGTGTTTTGTTTTAAATTGTTTCATTGAGTTGTACAAATTTGTGTATTTAACCGACTTAAAGAAAAGGAGGAGGTTCTCAATTCGATTGTATTTTTTTTATGTTTGTTACCTCAATAACCTTGGACTGGGTGAACCGATTTTGATGATTCTTTTTTCTATATGAAAGCTGGTACTTTCCGTGTGGTCCTATTTCGATTTGGTCCAGTTCTGACAACGGCATCCAGTCCAAAACCGTATAAGTTTTAAATATGTACACGACAAATAGACGAATAACTCAATATCACGCCAACCGATTTCGATGATTCATTTTTTATTGGAAAGGATATACTTCAAGGGTAGTTTCATGAGAGTTTGGTTAGGTTCTGATTATGAGATCCGTGACAAAGTAACAAAACTTTCAAGAAACGAGCCTGCTCCTTTCTTAAGGGCCGGCAACGCATTTGTGTGTCGCAGGTGTCCATGGGCGGAGGTGATCATTTACCATCAGATGACCCGCATGTTCTAGTAAAATATATTTATGTAAATTAAAAATGGAAAAATAAAGTAAATTTTCAACAAAAAGAATTATCCGACTTCAATATCATTCAAAAACCCATAAGGCACTAAAAACGGAAAATAAATAGTTTATCAAATTAACTAAATTAAATAAAACATATGGATATGTGTGCTACCTAGAGATGTGTTGGAAGACGGTGCCAATGATGTGTGATTAAAAAAAAGGAGACATATTTCTAAAAATGATTGTTTTGTATTTTATTAAGTACTTATTCCAACACACCTGCGACATTTTTTTTCACAATAATCTAAAATGTACAGATAAGTTAGATTCACATACTTATTATATGCATAGATATAAATATCATTAAGTTTTTCAATAATGTTTGTGTTAAAGTTTCTCTTTGTAAATTATATACTTTGGTAACTTGTATGGCGCATGAACTAGTGTATAGTTGATTGTTTTTAGATTTGTTTCTATGATAATAGATATGCTATATCAATTAACATTAACAATAAAATATAGCTCAAAAACTTAATATATCTTAATTATAAGTAATCAGATATGTTTGACATATTTATGCTATGGCCAATTCATAACGATACAAAGTGATTAGATGTGTTATAGAAACAAGACTAAATAATTGACGACAGTTCCCTTCACGCAACATAATTAAAAGGACTAACCATAAAGATATGAAACGAATGCGATAGATTTATTGATCGTGAACAAATCGTGGCCGATCGTGCTTATCTAATTCCGACGGCAAATATTAGTCGACCACATTCCCGGAATGTGGACCGGCTGAAATCATACGTACGGGTAGAATGTCGTCCGGGACTTTACTTAGGGCTGACACAGAATCCTGACTCTTATTTTATGTTTTTTCCAGTATATTTTCATTGTATAGAAAGGATAAAATAAAACGTGAAGACTTTGACAAGAAAGATGACTAGAAGTAACTTTGATCAAAGTTGTAGCCATCTATGTTGTTACGATAGTAAATTATGAGAATGTGTACGTAATTAAGTAAATTTAAAACTATAAATATGTACAAGACACGGTTCTATTAAACTTTAAAGATATTTGCACAGTTTTTAAGAATATAGAACCGTGGACTCAGCTATTCTGCAATTGAGAAAGGAGTAGGACGCGGTGTAAAAGTGCTGTTGTTTTTACAGTTGTTGCTTAATTTAATAAATTTAGTAAATCAATAATGTTAATTAATAGATACGTATGAGTCTTGGTGCCTGAACGGTTTGACCGGTGGAAAATCAATCTGACTTCCGCAGGTTCAAACTCCAGCATATACCAACGAAGCATATAGACTACGGCTGACGGTGAAGTGTAACATCGTGAGGAAACCTGAACATGAGAAAAATTCATATAGCACTACTGTATGTGAGAATACAGAACTGTGGATTTCTCAAAGTTTGAAATTACCAATACGTCACCGCTGGGCTGTCGTTGTAATTATGCCAATACCTTCCATTGGGAAGTGGCTTATAACCATGCAACGGGTTGATGATGAATAGATGGTAATTTTGTGGATATTGAGATTAAGCCCCATAGCACGAAACGTTCTTACTTGGGGCGTCTAATTTAATAAAAGCATTTTATGGGATCGAAACGTTGGAGTTATCAACATTGGTAAGGGATGTCGGAGGGTTACCTTGCGAAATCATCAATAGACAGATAGTGAGGGAAAGAGAGACAGTAAAATTAAATGTGAAGTTCTGTCTTTGGTACCAATTGGTCTTTTTATAATGCTTCCTTATTAGCACGATGTGAGAACCCCGACCGACTATTCTTGTCGATAAAAATAACGAACAACGGATAACCAACAGCATAATAATTATATTTCCAATAATTTGTATACCAGTAAACACAATAATTATCATTCTTTCATTTTGATTTGGCCATCTTTATACATATGCGTATCCTTGGCTATGGCTTGGTGCAAAATTTTGGGAAGATCCGATTCTAAATAACGAGAAAAGGGATGGATAAAGAAGGGAAGCATATCTTTAGTATAAGATTATGTAACTGTTAAAGATGTTGTCGTGTCTAACGAAATTAAAAATTTCCTTTGGAACGTTAATAAAACACCGGCCGACTATTATTGTCGATAAAAATAACGGATAACAGATAACCGACAGCAGAATAATTATGTCTTCAAAACTAACACATTTTATTTAATTTAAGGTCTACGCACATTTTAGGCAACATGCATATTCTTGTTGTCAAAGTATGTTATTGTTGAAAATTTTATGGTGTCTAATAAAACTAAAGATTCCATTTATTCTTTCGGACTCTATGATCTACACAACCTTCACTCGTTTGGCTTGTCTGTCTGTTCGGACACTGAGCCGGGTGTTCTGTTTGTGTTATTCCAGTGGTCTCTAAAATTTTTGAGACTACCTGAGAATATATACATGTCAGAACGTCTCAGGTAGTTAATTTTAGGGTCGGGACCAAGAGAAACGTATTCTCAGAGGGTTGGCGCTTAATTATTATGATGAATTTAGCTTGTGAAGTTGGTCGTGCTTAGACGGATAAAAATATTATTGTATTTTTTTTTAGATATAAAGAAAAGATTGTAATCAAATTTTTAGGTTTTACTAGATGCACGATCCGTATCTAAAAGAGGAATTATTGCGATATCTTCATTTAATATAAATGAAAAAAAAACTAGGGTTATTGTTATGAATATATCTAGGTAAGAAATATCATAAGATATATTGTTAATTTAAAAAGCAATGCACACGATGTCACGGGTAATAGTTAGTTGTGAATAACTAACCTAACCTACCATACTATTTTGATGATAGTCAATTTTGAATATAAGTAATTACAGTTTAAAATACTTTGTTTTATATAGGTAATAATATTTAGTAACTATATATTGCGAAAAATTAAAAATATAACTTCTAAATAGTACGTACGATACGTACGGTAATAAAGTAATTGTATGAATTATAGAATATCCACATCTTTGGTTCTATTATGTTTCAACAAACTGTTTCCATTGACTTGTAGTCGCGTAAGAATATGATTACTCGTGCCATTCGACATTACTATAGAATAATTATTGTATTTCTAATTATTTATAGCGGGCCCGACGGACTTTGTCCCGTCCTGATAATAAACCTTTCTCATTAATCCTTTTATCTACTGGTGAAAACCGCATGAAAATCCGTTGAGTAGTTTTTGAGTTTATCGTGAACAGACAGACAGACGTAATACGGACGAACGGACTTTTCTTTTGTAATATGTAGTGATACGCCATTATTTTTGGAATACATTTTACTTTACATCGACATTAACTGAATGATTATGTTGTATAGGACGACAAGATATATAGTTGAGATGTAAAATTAACACTTACATATATATAATTGGAACGAAGTTCCTTATCGTGCGTTGTGAAAGGGGGCTAGACGGAAAAAATTCTTACGAAAAGTTGTCACGACACTTTTTGCTATAGTAAGCTATTGTAAGCTGTGCGGCGTCGCATGTTTCTCTGTCTGTCTCTCTCTCTCTTATAGAAAGCAAGCCAGATATTTTCATTTCTATTTCGCATTGAACAGTGTGGTGTCGCAACGATTATTTTTGTTGAGTGTGTACAGGTTTTTTGTAAATAATAATAATAATAATGATCCCAAACATATGTTTCCTACTTCAGTTACCACAAGCCAATTATTACGAAAATTGAGCCTACTGATTAAGTTTATATAACATTATATTTGTTAATAATAAAAAAAACATTATTATAACTTAAAGAAAATAAAATTTTATTACAATTCCTTCACTAATTAATCGAAAGGAACTTCGTTCCATCCGGGTGTCCCTTGACACCTTTTAATATATTTTTGTATTACTCTTCGCGTTTCATGTTACTTTCAGTTGAAACCTCTTTGAGTGCGGTACATCTGATATTACATTTTCCGATGTTTCAATGCCGTTTTCTCGATAAACATACGTTATCTCCTTCTTATATAAACATATGTTATCCACCTCCGGTGCCGCTCGTCATATTCAAGACACGAGATACTAGCGCCACAATATTAGAGATACGCATTGATACTAGCGCCAAGCGCCAACATATAAAGAATTGTTAATTAATAGTAATGGCGAGTTCCGATTCTGACGCGGCCGGGAACGCTTGTGTCCGCGCGCTCGGAGCGATATCTCGATTTTTCGCAATTATTGTGATACAGTGTATACAGTATAGCCTTCGCTATTACTTCGTCAGTGTTCGGCTTTCGCCGTGAAGTGCCGATCCGGCTGACGTAGCGCACACATGCACCGCATCTGCGTAACACCTGCGTTCTTTTTTCTGAAATTGAGTGAGTCTCTTCCTTTGTATTTATTTATTGTTTTGTTTATTATAATTTATTGGTACATTTATTTGTTTACTATTTATTTATGTAGTTTAGTCGTCATTTCTTTATAACTTTATTTATTTCTTTAGTTATCCATTTATTTATTTGTTCTATATCTATGCAAATTATTTACCTTGCCTGTCTCGCTAGCGTATTTTCTGTATTGCTTTCTTCTTCTGGTTCTTTTTAAACAGCTCTCTTGATCCGCAACCGGGATAGACCCGTAATTAACCGGTTCGGCGTGCCCCCCTGCCTTTAAGACAGGGAGGTTGCTTCGCGTCCCCCTCGGGCCACGGAATGGCTCTCAAAAACGATTTCGTGTTAGGACTCCGCGAAGACTTATTAGTGAATGGAGTTGACGAAAGCGTCGTCAACGCCATTCTTGCGCGTTATTGTCTCCCGTCCACGGATAACATTCAGTATGTGCCCCGTATGGCAGTTGCTGATACATGTGAGATCTCGGACTCACCGGAGTCATCGCTGAACGAGGCGGATAGAGGACAGTTGCTGAGCTCCAGCTCGGAGGCCGGCTCCAAAATGGAGTTAGACACGGTTGCGCCTGCCGCATCTCTCACGCCCGCGATTACCGCACCCTCCGCGAATTCCGCACCTTCTGCGCAAGACAACGATGACTTCAAAACCGTTACATATCGAAGGCACCCCCGCCGCGGATCGCGCTCCTCCGACTCCGACCAGGGTACCGAACGGCCGGCAGAAAAAATAGTTCGCAACAAAGATGGCGCTCGGGCGCCCGTGACGGCTATACCGCGCTCGAACAGAGTTAACCCCGTCTCACTCTCGCAAGTTGGCGCTACGGACTCCGCAGTGGCGACCAATAAACCCCGCGCCCCGCCTCCGGTTACTATACAGGACAAGTCCAAGTGGACGTCCATTTCGAATAGTTTAAAAAGTCAAAAAATTAATTATACGTCCGCTCTTAATACCCCGGTGGGAATCCAGGTTAAGGTCCCCTCGGTTAACGACTTCCGACAGTTGACTTAATTCCTCCGGAAAGCCAAGTTGGCTTACTTCACCTTCACTCTCGAGGAGGATCGCCTCCTTCGTGTAGTGATTCGTCGCATCCCGGCCGAGATCTCGGTCAAGGACGTGACTGCCTTCGTTTAGGAGCAGAATTTCCCGGTTAGAGAGGTACAACGAATGTACCACCCACGAACTCGAGCCCCTTACAACATGGTCTTGGTCCTCCTAGACCGTTCTCAGGAGGGTAAGGCTATATTTAGCCTGATCTCCGTTTGCAACCTCAACGGCATCACCGTTGAGCCTCCCCGAAAAATCCATACTCGGTCGCAGTGTCACAACGCCCTCGTCAAGTGAGACAGGCGCCCTAGGTGCCTGTAGCCGCCGCCCGCCCTCCGCCTTCACCTCCCATGTCTACGCAGACCTTTCCGAGCCTGCCGGACATCCCACGCGCCCCGGCAACGCCCACACCCGCATCTCACGCGGCGCTCTCTGCACCACACGCAACACAATCCGGGTGGGCCCCTCTGGCCCCCTGGGCGCCCCGACCTAAGCCCCAGGCTCTAAGCCTCAGGCTCAGTCCCAACAGGCAAAGCCAGCACAGGCCGCGTCAGCCTTTTTTTTTGTCCTCGCCGGACTTGACTGGATTCACCAGCTTATCCTGGAACACGACATGCAAGAAGTACTAGGTTTTTACGAAATTCTCCAGACCGAGAAAGGATTAGGCCAGTTCAGCGCGTACGCGAAATATCCAAGCATTGCCACGACCCTGCAACGCCTCGTCCGTGAGGCTCAAAATCGTAAATAAATAAATTCGCGGCTATGAACAAAATAAAAAAGCGTGGTCTATCTCTTTCGTTTTATAACGCAAAATTCCTTAGGACACGGCGCGATCTAGTAGCTGTCTTTTAATGTAACAGACAGATAGACCTTTTCCTCATACAGAAAACGCAATTAAAACAAAAAATGCGTAATCCCGCGATCGCGAGTTACAACATAGTTAGAAATGATCGTGTCACTCGCGGAGTTGGCACCTTAATTTACTATAAACGCTTACTTTATTGTATGCCGATAGATCCGCCCGTTTTATCCAATATGAAAGTGTCATACGCAAATTAGGGATGACCGGTCATCCATCCGTTATAATAGTACCCGCGTATCTCTCGCCGAATACAGAGCTATTAAAATCCGATTTAGAGGCAATATTCCAGTTAGGAGACTCTGTTATTATTGCGGGGGACCTCAACAGCGGGAACGTCATTTGGAACAGTTCGACTACTTCTCGAAACGGGAAGATACTCGACAAACTAAGGGACGATCTCGCGTTTGACGGCATAGCCCCTATGGAACCCACTCATTATCAGGACAATTGTCGTCCTATATTCTTAGACATAGTTGTTTTAAAGAATGTCACGCTTCGGTTACAACTTATTCAAGTCGTACACGAACTTGACTCCGACCATCGCCCGGTAATATAACAGCTAGGTTCAAGTACAGACACCACCGCTCCGCCGGTAAGGGTGGCTGAATACGCGAAACTCGAACGTTATCTCAGAGGTAACTCGTCATCAAACTTGTTAGATAATATTCTAGACGTGTTAGTGTCAAAAGCTGAAAGGGATCTGGCTATCGATTCCCTGGTCAGCTATCTCCAGACCGCCGTCAGAGAGACCTCGAAAGAGGTACAAGCGGCGAATGATCGCCGCTTTATACTCCCAGATGACGTGAGAGCACTGATCACGGAAAAGAACGCCGCGACTCGAGCTCACGACACGTACCCGTCTGTTGAAAATCGCGATCGCTTACGGTTATTACGCAAACAGGTTAAAGCTCGTATCGCAGTGATCCGAGCCGACAGGTGGGACAGGCTTCTGGAGAGTATCCAGCCATCTCACTTGGCGTACTGGAAGCTCGTGCGATCATTAAAGTCAGACGTGACTACTCCTATGCCCCTTCTCGACAGAGGCGCCGGGTTGCATCCCGCGGTCGATAGTTTAGACAAGGCGGAGTCTCTCGCAGCAAGTTTAGAAAAACAGTTTTCACCAAACACAGCCAATACTGACTCTATACATATTGGATCGATCGAGTCCGCAGTAGAGCGCGCACTCGCATCCCCCCCGGCGGATACTCTAAGCCCTGTCACCTTTGATGAAGTATCGGATGCCATCAAGCGTTTAAAGCTTAGGAGGTCCCCAGGTCTCGATGGGATCAGAAACGAAGTACTGAGACTCCTTCCTGATCGCATCATAGCTCTATTGGTCTGCATCTTGAATGCGGCCATGTCCCAGGGTCATTTTCCAGCTGCCTGAAAGAAGGTCGTAGTGATAGGCATTCACAAGCCCGGCAAAAAAGCTACGCTTCCCGATAGCTATCGCCCTATTCGTTTATTAGATACGTTAGGTAAACTGTATGAATGGCTCCTTCTGAACCGTCTCCAGACATCCATATCAGAGTTAGATCTGTTACCACCTCAGCAGTTCAGATTTCGAGCCGAACACTCTTGTACAAATCAAGTGCACCGCCTCACGGAGAACGTTTTCTCGAAATTTAATGCAGATCCGGATCCTAATCCGTTTCCAACTAATCCTAATCCGAAACGCTCAATAGCAGTCTTTTTCGATGTCGCGAAGGCTTTCGATAAGGTATGGCATTCAGGGCTCATACATAAATTTATTCAGTTTCGTATCTCCGATAGGTTAGTTCACATATTACGCGACTATCTCACAGATAGGTCCTTCCGCTATATAGTGAAATGGGAATTATCCTCATCCCACCCGATACGCTCGGGTGTACATCAAGGATCCATTCTGGCACCCACACTCTTTAGTCTGTTCGTCAGTGACCTACCTCGGCTTCCGGAAGTAAAAGTAGGTTGTTATACTGACGATATAGTCCTCTACGCTTCCAGTTGGCATACGAAAGTTCTTAAGACACGCATCGAAAAAGCCGTTAGCACACTCGGTGATTGGTTTATATCGAATAAACGTATAGAAGTAAATCCCGATAAAAGCGCCGCGATATTTTTCGACCCGATATTTATTTATTTATTTATTTTATTTATTTATTATAACTATTACAACACAGCTCTTATAATTCTACAATTATATTTAATAACAACTATAATTAATAGAACCTAAAATATTATAGTCTTCGTCAATCACTTTGACCGCTCTGAATATAGCCCAAGTTCGGGGTAACGCATAAATAAATCAGCATTTTTTTATAGACACATGTAATATAATACGGTTTGATATATCTCTGAGCATCCATAGATACGTGGCGGTCAAAATGTTTGGCGAAAAATATACATTATGTCTTAATAATAGGTAGTGAAATAATTATTACAGAGACCTTTTCAAAAATTCCAATAAATATACCATTACATTAATGAAAGAGTTGTAGAGCTAAGTTTTTTTATATTATTTGTTTTGTAGTACCTGTACTAGGCCTAGCCTGTATCACAGGTACTACCACTTCCTATTTTCATACAACTGAACTACTGCACTGTAATGTGATGTAGTGTTATGTTATTATTTCGTTATTGCAAATAGATTTTCTGTCTGATCGTACGTTAACGTCAGAAGCCACTGTGTAAGGTATGATTTCAAATTATATTTAGGCTTACATGTTAAGTCAAAAAGTCTATTAATTCGGTTATACAAATAAGGACCTAAATAGTACTGAAATTTTCTTAAGAAAATTGTGTTATGGTGTGGAACATCATAAACATTATTTTTTCTCAAGCTAGTATTGGGATTGGTATTATAGGGTTTGGCATGTTGACGCATTATAATTTCTCTAATAAAAAGTTGTCTGACCGTCAGAACGCGACATTCGGTGTACAATTCTGTTGTGGAAAACCTATAGGGCTTGAAAGAGATTACCTTTAATAAAGCTCTTTGTGATCTTTCTAGACGGAGCATTAGAGTTTTACGCGCCCCTCCCCAGGCCGTCATACAGTATGTTAAGAGAGATTGGGCTAATGCATAGTAGATGGACCATATTAATACAGCGTCACAAACATGTCGTAGGATTTTAAATACATAAATCAATTTTCTAATTCTTCCACATAGTGCATTAATTTGATGTGTCCATGTAAGTGTCTCATCAAGTATTATACCTAGATATTTAATACTCCTAACACGTTCTAGATTTCCGCAGTGGCAAGTATGGTTAGATGAGATATTCGTAATATTGCAGCAGTGTGCCTTAAAGGTAATTTCGTGGTCATGCGGTATTTGGGCGTGATTTATAGCAAAAGTTAAATATTTGGTTTTTGATGTGTTTAGTGTAAGAATGTTACACCTGAGCCAATTTGAAACAATTGCTAGACCTTGCTCAGCATGGTTCTTAGTCTCTTCCCAGTTTTTTCCATAAAAAATTAATGCAGTATCATCTGCATAGGAGAATATTCTGCAATTGGTTAATGTGAGGTTGCATAGTTCATTTATATATATAAGGAAGAGAGTAGGGCCTAAGACACTGCCTTGTGGTACACCATATTTAATATTCATGTCGGAACTGTAACAGTCACCAACTTTTACCTTTTGTGTTCTATTAGTTAGATAATCCGTGAATAAATCAAGAACAATACCCCTTATTCCTATCTTTTGTAACTTGTTTAAGAGTAGTGTAATGTCTACAGTGTCAAAGGCCTTTGCCAGGTTGACAAAAACTCCTATGCATTTCATTTTTTTATCTATGATGGTAGTAACAATCTCTGTGAGTTTTGCAACAGCATCTTCAGTGGATTTTCCACTTCTGAATCCAAACTGATTCTCTGAGAGGATGTTATATTTAGTAAGAAATGAAACCAATTGCTTATTCAAGATTTTTTCTAAGATTTTTGATAAACATGGCAACACTGAAATCGGTCTGTAGTTATTAATACAATTCCTGTCACCCATTTTAAAGATTGGGTGTATGAGAGCTGTTTTGAGTGCACTAGGGAAAGCTCCTTGTCTTAGACAGTTATTACAGATGTGTGTGATTACTGGTACTAATTTGAGTCGCATGAGTTTGAGTAATTTAGTAGGGATGCCGTCACTACCAGTTGCACAGTCATTTTTTAAGTTGGAGATGATACATTCCACCTCGCTCTCGTCGCTATCTACCAAATACATCGAATTAGGAGGTGAATTAGAGAATGATGCGGTCGTGGGTGCATTAATAATCAAGTCGTTTACAATGTTTTCAGCCAATATTCCACCAATACTAGAGAAGTAATAATTGGCTTTATTTACAGAACTCTCAGGAGTTGAGTCTAACGTTAGCAGTTCAGTTGAATACTCTTTATGGAACTTAGTGTTAGTAATTAATTTTATGGTTTGCCAAGTTTTTTTTATATCTCTTCTATTTTTCAGTAATTCCTTGCGTTCATAGTTTCTTTTTAGGCGTTTTAGTAAATCATTACAAAAATTCTTATATTTAGTATATGTTAATTTAAGTACATTATTATGAGGGTTTTTTTTTAGTTTCAAATTCATACGGTTCCGATTTCTAATACATCTTATCAATCCTGGTGTTATCCATGGTTTAATATTACGGTTGCGTCTAGAAATTTTAAGCTGAGTTGTACTAGTAGATATATAACTTTTAAGAGTATTCACAAACATATTAACCGAACAATTTGCGTCTGTAGAATTAAAAACATTATGAAAATCTTCTTGTTCTACTTGGGTTGTAAGATTGTTATAATCAATTTGATTAAAGAACAAACGTCTCTTTTGTTCAGGCATATAGCCAGGACTAATAATCGCTAATACAGCTGCATGATCCGTCAGTGGTGCATTTAAAACTAATGTCAAAAATGGTTGTTTAGTTTTGACAATACAGTGATCAATACAGCTATTATCACGAGTCGAGTATGTGTGTGCAGGTAGTAAGCCATGTGACGATAGAAGGTTTAAGTAATCCAATGCATTTGTGTCATGTTGTTCCTCTTTTATATCAATATTTAGATCGCCCATTATCAAAATGTTAGTGAAGTGTCTGTGAGTAATTAATAATTTGTCTAAATCTCTCAAAAAGTTTGATAGATTTCTTATGCACGGAGATCTGTAAATTGCAATAATTAAGGTGTTATTGTTTATCTTTATAAGAAATGTAGTTGAGTCTGATATTTCAGCTTCCTCTATGTTTAAGTGGAGGTTTTCCTTAGTAAATAAAACGACCCCATCGTTTTGATTGCGATTAACCGTGGAAATATGAGTTGTATACTTTTCAATTGTAGGGAATATTGAGGTTTTCATATTCCAAGTTTCGGTTAATATGTGAATATCACAATCAAAATGTAGCCTTGATAACAACACTTCATAGTCTAGTATATTACGGGTAATACTTCGAATATTTTGTGTTATTATTTTTAGACTCGTTAAAAAAGGTCCATTAAGAAAAGTTAAACATTGTTCAGGGCTACAATAGTGAGATTGTCCAGGTTGAATTCTGTCAATATTCTGTATGTTATGTGTTACAGGCATGAAAGTTATGAAATTTAAAGATAGCGTGTCTATTATACAGTACAGATAGATAAATATAACAAACCCTTACTGATAATAGAATTACACAATGACAACAAACACTGTCCAACACCGAAACACTAAAGTTAAGTAAGAGAGGAGATAAATGCTTCCTATAGTAATGACAGCAATATAATAATAAGGTGTATAGATTACCATCGCTATTTGTAATGTTACGGTTAAAGTACTTATTAAAATTATCAAATCTAAAAAAGTGTAGTATTGGTAAACATTTTGCGATGAACATTGCAGGAGGGTAACTCAGATAAGTAAAAAATCCAGTGAACAAACTCTTGCCAGATATAACCTCATGAAGATTAATAATTAATAAAAATATTTTATAATATAAGAAAAACATAATATTTTGTGGACTATATCTGTTTGACAAAATTATTATACCAAAGTATACATTCAGCAAAACATAGATATTGTGTACAATATTCAACTTTACAAAAGTTATTACATATATTACAGTATAATATGCCAAAATGAATAATATAGATATTGTAGCATTTTTTTTATGAATAAGTGCAGTTATTAACAGAAATCTTAAATATTTATACTCTTTAGTACCACCTATGCGATAGTAACAAAACCATTTAAGATGTATTGGAATCAGAAAATTTATTTTTGTAAATATTTTATTATAATCTTTAAGATAACTTAAATAAAAGACGAATATAAATACTTTGAAATATTTCACATATATAACTAGTGTAACTTTCTTGTAATGTTGTTTTAATATTATGTATATCTTTATAGTTTTGATACAAGGTGAGATTAAATGCCTTCCCCATGCAACATCTCTGTATACACTAAAACATTGAAGATATAAAGATAAATATACACAAAGCAAGTATATAAAATAGTACAAAATAACCAATCCAAACAAGGAGGCATAATTGGTAATAAAATGTACAAAATAAACATTATGTGGTAGATTTTCGAAATATACGATTAAAATCTGACTCTGTGCGGAACGAATAAACCTGTTTACCTTCACCCTGGCGGGCAAAAATACGGCCTCGCTTCGTCCAGGAAAAACGCCAATTTTGCTTGCGACATTCCTCGCGAACTCGAAAAAAAAGTAGGCGATTCGTGCGTGTCAACCGCTCGTTTATGTATATACGCGGTGATGACTTTGCTTGTCCCGCATCATTGATAGATATCGTCCGACGAACTCGAGCGGCCGAGATCAGCTGGTCACGAAGATGACGCCGTGCCAGTCGTACAACAACACGCCTGCCTCGAGGATCCACACCAACAATCCCTCCCTTTTGCTCAGTCAAGGATCCTATACGCTCAGCAAAAACAATATCCCTGTCTTCCATGGAAACTCCCAGCTTTGCGGCTAGAACACAAACTGTATGAACCACATTTTCCCCTCTCTCCTCCGGTAGATGTACAATCTCAAGATCGGAGAGAAGCGTCTCCTGATCTCTATCATTTAGTTCTAGTTGAAGCCGAGCAACGGTTTCCTCAAGCTCGTTGACCTCCTTGATGCATGATTCTCGTTGTTCGAGTGCTTCCAGCCTCTGCTCAAATCCATCCAGGCGCCCGTTTAGGCCCGCGACGGATGTACGAACCTCAGCCATTTCTTTTCGTAGCTCACGCATCTCGGTGACACACATAGAAATTTCACGTCGTAGGTCTTCAACAATCTCAACACCCACAGACATCTGTGAGTGTATAGTATGGGCATAGGTTGAGATGATCTCGCTACTGAGGTCGCTGTTGGCTTCTAGTACATTATTACCGGCCGAGAAGCTGTTATCACCCTTCTTAATCTTCTTTGTACATTCCGGACATAGCCAGTCTTTACCGATGTTGGCTGAATCCGATAACGAGATGCAATCTTTATGATATTTAGCAGCACAATTACCGCAATTGGCAATCCGGCCTCCAGGTGAAATAAATTTTCCGCAAGCTAAACACTTATTTGGCATAGTGTAATTCTTTTACTAAACAATAGTATTTATGAGTTCACAGGTAAATATGTCAGGTATATTCAATATACGATCGTGTATAATTATTTCAAACTACCTCGCCAGATAACGATGTTACGAATTTATTAATTTATACAGTTATACGTAAGATCAACTGTTACAAACACTAATACACGTAACACAGACACCATAAATACTTTTGATAACACTTTTAGACTGAAAATGGGCTATTGGACAATTTTAAGAATTAATTTTGGCACGCTCACAATACAGTACAGTCTTCATTATTCAATTCATTCATCCAATAAGCATGAACGCAAACTCGCGCCTATTGAATTGTACGGTACACAGATTCCTTGGGTCAATCAGGTTAAATACCTAGGAGTCACGTTGGATAAACGCCTTGGATAAGGCCTTGAGTACGCTGCTCGCGTGATACAGTGACACAAAACCTTACATCACTGCTACAACATTATACATAACACCTATACGCACGTGCACGCCTACACGCTTACACCCTATTTCTCTTTCTCAGAGAAATAAAATAATATCCTATATAGTTTAGAGGAATTTATCCGACACAAAATACATATAGGAGTTGTTGAGGCACGCATGCTTGGTACACATGCATGTTTCAATAACTCATATACGTATATCCAGATAGCTTAGCTTAGGTTAGCTCAGATAGGTCACGATTTTTGCACAAAACAGGCGACAGCCCAAGCCGAGGTGCGCCGTGCACCCTTGAGTTAGTCGCCCAAACATCCCAAATCGGCTGAGTGCCTTCAGCGCTCGCCTCAGTAGTTCGGTGAAGCTGTAAAGACCTCTCCAGGTCAACAGCGTTTTCAGTTCGAGAAAAAAAAAGTAATGCCTTTGACTTCCATAGTTTGACCTATAAAAGGCTAGATGTCGCTACTCTTAGACACATAATTGTATTTTTTTTTTATATCATAGGAGGCAAACGAACAGATGGGTCACCTGATGTTAGGTGATCACCACCGTCCATAGACACTTGCAACACCAGGGGAGTCACAAGTGCGTTGCCAGCCTGTGTTTGGGAGGAGGGCGGAGGGGGACAGGAAGGGAAGGAGGAAGGGGAAGGTAGGTGCGTCTCCGGCTCTCTTACTGACCGAACGAAACGCAACAATGCAAGCACTGTTACTGCACGCCGGTTTTCTGTGAGAGGGTGGTGCTTCCCCGGACGAGCTGACCCATTCGTGCTGAAAACAATAATAGCTTCAGCTTGGCTCTACCACTACAAAAATGTATGTCTAAACATATTTCAGATACATAAAATAACAATGATTTTATATAGAATTGATGTACGTAAATAATTAATATTAATTTGTTCGTTAATTATTATCTTTGTGTTACTTAAAACATGTAGCAGAATTATAAGTAAATGGTAATTGCTTTGATTTATATAGTTCGTCTTATAAATTATTTAGTTCGGCCTATAAAAGGCAACAGATGTCGGTGTTATCCACGCATTCCTTTGTGAAAAGTACTGCGTAACTCTGGCCAAATAAAGAGTGAAATTAACTACGAAATATTTATTGGCATCGTGACTGTATCGACTATGTGTTATACACCTCCTAACACATAACATTATTCATAGACCGATAGTTCTTACGTCATACATTAATTATATTTACAATTTTACGATCGCAAAGAGTAATGGATATAAGCAAAGTTCCCGTCAAAATAAACATACGATGCAATCCATCCGTCTGTTTGATCGTTGCAGTTACGATGCACTAAAACTGTGTAAAAATAAAACAAATTTATCTATGAATTCGTACGCGCGGTGTCGACGCTCTAGCGGGACCATGTTTGACGTAACGCGACCGCACGGTTAAGTTTGTGCTTCCGCGTGTGGGTACGTCGATACTCGTAAAATCCACCCCCCAGTACATTATTAACGTTTGTTTTACTGTCGCATATTAAATTTGACATGAAAACGGTTTATTGACGTCCCCTGAGACGGGGTGTCCGTGCGGGTTGTTTTTCTTTATATCTTCTTGAAGAACTGTAAGCGGCCGTCCGTTTATGCGTTTTCAGTTGATTTTACTGAATACAACAAGCATACAAGGGATATTGAATACAAAAGACATAACGCTGGCTTGTTCCATCTATATTAGCGCTTAATAGGAAATCTCAGTTACATTTAGTTCTTTACGGAGATACGTCATCTCGGAAGAAGTTATTAAAATGATCAGTTTTATTTTTATGTTATCCACTTTAACGTAACTTCTTACTAGATGGCGCTAGGTTGTATATTATTGTTATTATGTTTTATATTGTAATTAAACGCGGGTTAATTCGCAGATAATTAATAATCATTACATAGTTTAAAATAAAGCCCCATACCGCGTATGTCTGTCTATCTGTTCGCTATAAACTCAAAAGCTACTGAACGGATTTTCTTGCGGTTTACACCAAAAGAGTGACCCATCAGGATGGTTTTTGTCATGGATTTTTTATAATCAGGGCAGGATAACGTCTGCCGGGACCACCTCTAGCATGATATAAATAGGCTAAATTATAAGTAATTTGCAACATACATGTTACTTTTGAAACGGTTACAAATAATGAGTACATTGGTGTAGTCTGGTGAAGCTGTTAAGACCTTGCTGGGTGATTAGCGTAGTCATTTCGAAAAAAAAAAAAAAAAAAAAATTAGTACATCCAGTTATGCATTTTGCGATAGCAGTGTTACATAACATTTTTTTAAAATAAAATGAAAATATATAGATTTAAGTATTTTCTAAAATTCTAATAATCATTGTATTTTGTACTGTGGTCGTGAAGTTGACATGTATATTTGCATTAATGATGTGAAGATCTGTTTTGAGGATAAAAATCATCGATGCATTCCCTAATTACAGTTTGAGGTGATGCGGTATCCCTGTATCTTTAATAATAACTTATTATTATTGATTAATTTTGCACGCGGCTCATTATATTTTGTTTATTTATTTATTTTGTGTATGTATAACGCTTGGACGTTATATAAGTATGTTGATATATTGAAGCGCCATCTAGTTTTAAATTATGACAATGGATAGAGCTACAATATTCTCTGTTTTTAAATATCTCCACATACAAATTTTATAAATTTATGTGTACATATATGTGTACCAAGCATACATACCTCAACAACTGTTATCTATATTTCGTATCGGATAATTTTCTGTACTATTTCAGTTCGATAAGGGAGAAAAAAAACCCTTCCACTTTCATGTGTAAGCGTGTATGCGTGCACATGTGTAAGCGTGTATATTCGTGCACGTATGTGGAGGTGATATGTGTAATGTTGTCGCAGTGATGTAAGATTTTTTGACACTGTATCGCGCGAGCAGCACACTCAAAGGCTCCACGCCGAGGGAACGGACCTAGGCTTGAGCCGCTGCCGAGGAGAGCCTAATCTGGTAGAAATTTCATCAACAATTTGTTGAACAGTAGAGAATGTTAGTAATTGATATCTAGAATGATATTATATCACGGAAATTCACTGCATAGTTATTGGACCCGTTACTAGCATAATGATAGATAAACGAGATATGAATCTGACTGTTCACGTTTAAAAAATGTGGTGCTATTGGAAAAAGAAAATAATAATTACAGTATTGAAATGGAAAAACAAGCAGCATACATTGTAGCAGTAACGAGCAGTAATTTCTAAACTGCGGTCGAGATATCCATTGCCTGAATTCACAATCGAACGATTCGATTATTATCTCACATAATTACTCGTCCCCAGTGCTAGTGCTTCAACATAGTTGTCTCTGCATTTGTGTTCGGTAGACCGTGATCATTTCAAGTGTTTTTCTATATAAATTAGTTTTTATTTTTCGTTTTCTCACGTAGACAGTTTTTGATTACAATAATAAGCGACGCTAAGTGTATTTAGATTCGATTTTATGGAGTTTTTGAAGCGATGATGGCTCAGTTCATGCCTGTTAGGACATATCGTCGATGGAAGTTGGAGTTATTCGATTTGATAATCGTTTCATCATCATCGCTCGCTTGTAAGAGACCCAACGCAGTGCCATAGGCCTCTTCCGGAAGGAAGATATGGGTATAATCACCACGCCAGCCCACGACGTATGGACGATTTCAAGACTGAGAAATCTATTTACAATTCTGTTTTCTCACATACGATAGTAGGTACTACAAGAACAGTTTACAAGTTCAGGTTTCCTCACGATATTCCCCTTCACCGTCAAACGATAGTGTTACTAATTTAAGTTAGTAAATGTACGTTTATTACGAAAACTTCGTTGGTACATGCCGGAAATTGAACCTGATGACATCATATTGATATTCCACCGTTCAAACCGCTAGAAAACCACTACTCGTTATCACTTAGTAGACACATAGTATCTATATATAATGTAAATATACATTTTTAAGCATATAGATTTACAAACATGTTACATTTTTGAGGTTATTATACTTCTTTTGGCGTGTTAGGCAAAAATGATGAGTAAATTTTTATGATGCGTGCGCACACCGTCATGGAAAACCGACATCCTGAAGTTAGCTACAGTCAACATTTTGTTTCTTTGTATTTGTTGTTTGTATTAAAACTTTTAAAGTATTAAATACCTGTTTTCTATTGTTAGTGTCGTTTTTTCTACAAACGTAGAATAAGGCGAAAGATAAAAAATTTTGAGAAGATTTTTATCTTGTTACGCCAAAGAAGTATAATTTCTAACGCCTGTACATAAGTACACACACACTTTTTTTGTATTTCGTTATTTAGATGTAAGTATTACGTCAGGCAGTCTATTTAAATTTAAATGCGAACAGTAGATATCTAAGCGTATGTGTGTAGATTGTTCCAAATTACTATTATCTTTATCGGGTCGTTTTCACCGTCATTGAAGAGTTATAGGTTTCTGTCAATAGGCCGCGTATTGTTCGACGCGAGAGATCGCATCGTTTCCGAATATTATCTCTGCTCTGAAGGCAGTAAATTTTAAATGAATCGCTCCTTGTGTCCCGATCGTGGGGGGTAGTTTATTATTTTTGTTTGTTTCTTCAGCGCTGACGCTGTGCTCTGATTTTTGCTACACATTTTCTATATTACTGTCCAATGGTTCTGTCGTTTTCTTAACTAAAAATGAAATATTCTTAGTAAAGAGCGCGGCTGAAGTTGTCCCTAATTGATAATAAAAAAATCCAAAATCAGGTCGTAACGCTACCTATTGGATCCAATTGTGAATCTAAATCTTTTTCGAATCCATTAGAACACACACAAGAAATGTCATGAAAATCGGCTCAACCGTTTAGAAGTTCAAATCACATACATGCGGAAAGAAGAATTGTATACATAAAGATAGTAACTATATAATTTACACTTTAAAGTATTTAATTATAATATATGTCGATGTAAATTATTTGTACTGACATAAATATTACCTACGCGCCACCCTCTTATACGAAGCAAGTCTAGAAAAGGCGTAGCGATTGCGGAGCGGGCATTCGACGAAAGCTTTTGTAGTCCGGTTAAGCTGCAAAGGCCAATAATGTCATCAATAGTCAG
The DNA here is from genome assembly GCA_014332785.1 of Antheraea mylitta. Classification (NCBI taxonomy): domain Eukaryota; kingdom Metazoa; phylum Arthropoda; class Insecta; order Lepidoptera; family Saturniidae; genus Antheraea; species Antheraea mylitta. The sequence continues at coordinate 2,629,522 of JACEII010000047.1, forward strand.
GTGAAGCTATTAAGACCTTGCTAGGTAAATAGCGTAACCATTTCGAAAAAAAAGCGAAGCGGAGATCATTAGCATCAGTCATTCTAATGTCTCTAATGTCTCAAAAATAATACATATAGTTTTCCAAGTGATCCAGTGTTACAAGAATTGCTTGTTTTGTTCATTATACATATACACATATTTTTAATAAATAGAATTCGATTCCAATTCCCAATGTTAACGAAACCTTCGCTAGTGTTTTCAATTGCTCGTTGTGTACAATTCTTCGTTTATTTACTGTTATAACTCTTGGGATTGTTTCTAGGTCGGCCACAGGGCGAGAGCAATACAGTATGTTATTCGCCAGGGATTTTTGTTCTATACCAAGTTTTCGTATATTTTGATTATAAGAATATTTTTTTATTGCGAAATTAATTAATGTTAGTGATATTAATTAAACATTATATAGAGTTAAATATTACCACCGTTTATCTGTGATCGCATCTACGGGATTAGCTAATAAAAAGGAAATATTGAAATTAATTTAAATATCCTATAAGAAATTATACAGTTATAATTTTATTGAAATTGTATTGGCATATGTCGTGTGATATTTTCTACCTTATTATGTAACATATATAGGGAAATATTTAAGCTGGTGCATCTTTCTATGCTGTATCGATTATTAGGAGAGAGGAATTTGTCTTACATATCGTGTCAATTATTTACATGTTTTTAAATTTTTTGTAAAAATCTTCTCCAACTTTAAATTTGAAATATATGGTATTACATTTTAATAACTAGATGTTTTTTGTTAAAAATTAGTTACTTAATACTGTAATGATATTATATAAAAAACTGTGATTGTTGAATTTTGTTGAATTTTTAACGAAGTATTTTTTTATAACCAATCGCTTCAAAATCGTACAGTAATAATTGTGCTGCTTTTTAGTGAGTTGTGTAATTGTTTTTTAAAAATAATTAATCTCACAGCTTATTTTATATTAGAATATGTAACGTAGATCTCATGTAATTAGTAATAGTGTTTATTGTTAATTAATTTCATTTTTTTTTCGACCTGACTACGCTATTGACCCAGCAAGGTATTAACAGCTTCACCGGACTACTAAGACGAGCGCTTGCGGCACTCGGCCGATTTTATTTGGGTAACTAGCTCAAGGGTGCACGGCACACCTCGGCCTGGGCTGCTGCACGACACGTGCAATTCGCGACCTATCTGAGCTGACCTAACTATTCATACATATATGAGTTGTTGGAGCATATATGTGTACCAAGAATACATACCTCAACAACACCTATATATATTTCGTATCGGATAATTTTCCAAACTATTTTAGTTCGATAAGGGAAAGAAACAAAACCCTTCCACTTTCATGTGTAAGCGTGTATGCGTGCACATGCGCGGAGGTGATATGTCGCGAGCAGCGCACTCAAGGGCTCCACGCTGAGGGAACGGACCTAAATTAATTTATAATAAATGTAATCTATTCAGCTATATTATTCAACGTAACAAATAAACCATACACGCGAGTCCCTATACATTTAGCTAGTTTTAACGCAAGTCAGTGTACAAATAAATAATAATTTGTGAATCCTTTTAATACAAAATAGATATTTATTTTATAAACTTATTTAAAAGACTAGCTGATACCCGCGACTTGGTCTGGGTGTTTTAAGATAACGAGATATTTTTTTAGATAACGATCAAGTGTTTCAAAAATAAAACTAAAAATAATTATTTGACATCTATCCAGTATTTGTCAGACGTCATTCGTCAGACATATATCTGTATACTATAAAATATCCAGGTTTCTTCCTGTATGGGACTGATTCATTTACATACCTCCTTTTTTCTCGTACTTAACTTTAACGGTCATTCAAATGATTGAAATGATATTGTATTATGAATCTTGTACTTTAACGGTGATGCCTGCGTCAACAGTAGTCCGGTGAAGCTGTTAAGACCTTGCTTGATCAATGGCGTAGTCAGTTCGAGAGAAAAAAAACCTGTATAAACATACAGATAGGTAGACACTTCTAAAAACGATTGGTAGACCATTACTTATAACTATACACCTGTAACAGTCTATTTCACTAAAATCTAAAAAGTACAGTGTCACAGACACGTTAGATTTACATTTTTATTATATGTATAGATGACTTACTGTTTCCATTTCGTTTGTGGTATTTCAGCTGTCACTAAATCGAATTTACGTGACCGGTAAGATATTCCGCATTCTTTTAAACATTTTCTCTATTTGAGTTAATCGCTCGCGTATCGTCCCACGTGCCGGCGTCTTAAGGCCAAGACTATTTGGAATTTTTATTGGCTTATTTATTAGAATTTGCTTTTTCGTACACTGTATAAGATTGTAAAATTTATAAGACACCGATCGTTTCGATGTGTTCTTGTCTAAATATTGTTGTGTTATATAATTCAGTTATCTTTAATTATAACTAGATGATTACTCGCCGTTCTTGTGGAAACGGTTGGAAATAATATTGTTTTGTGGAATTTACGCGGTTTTATTTGTATTAGCTATGAACTGACATTTTTTAATTGTAATTTGTGTCATTTTTTTCGAACTGATTACGCTGCTACTACCTAGCAAGGTCTTAACAGCTTCACCGAACTACTAAAGCGAGCGCTTAAAGCACTCAGCCGATTTTATTTGGGCAGGTAGCTCAAGGGTGCACGGTACACCTTGGCTTGGCTGTTGCTTGTTACATGCAAACTCGCGACCTATATTAGCTAACCTAGCTAACTATTAATATATGTTTGAGTTGTTGAAACGTATATGTGTACCAAGCATACACGCCTCAACAACCCCTCCATATATTTATTATCGGAAAATTAGAGATTTTTCAGTTCGATAAGGGAAAAAAAATAAAACCCTTCCACTTCCATGTGTAAGCGTGTAGGCCTGCACGTGTGTGGGGTTGATCGTGTAGTGTTGTAGCAGTGATGTAAATTTTTGTGTCACTGTATCGCGCAAGTAACGCACTCAAGGGCTCCGTGTCGAGGAATCGAACCTAGACTCGAGCTGCTACCGAGGGAGACCTAATCTGGTGTTGTATCATCACTTTAACCTGTACAATACCTGTATAGATTTAAGTTACCTCGGTAAAATTTTATGATTAGGCTATACGGAATGTAAGTAATGTTTTTTAGTTCGGTTTGTTCACTCTATTTAGTCTCTATGTGATATGTAGGGTAGATAATGCTCTGGAAAACGTTCAAGTTCACCGATATCAGTGTAATCCTGTCTGGCGTTAGACCATACAAATATTACTGCGGACCGCTCTCAAATCAATAATTAAAACCAAAAATACTATATATATTAGTTTAGGCCCTAATAAGGCCTATGAACATCAACTAACACCGCTTCGGAGAACAACCCAGTCATCGAGAAGAACCGACAAGAAACTCGATCGGGTACATTTTTTAAACATATATCACCAATACATCATACAATAGCTTTTAGTGGATGCACAGAGAGAAGTCAATTTTCAGAAATCACTATCGTTCACATATTGACCCACTTTATAATATCCTTTTGACATTAAAACCTACTTGACATAGCGCTTAAATTTACAGTCCGGCAAATCGGTAACGTGCTTTGGGACTTTATTGTAGAATCTAACACCATGACCTAAAAAAACGATTACTGGTTTTGCGAAGTCTGAAACATGGGACGACCGATTTATTACAGTTTCTTAGTATTTATATTATGCCGGTTTTTTACTAAATGATAAGATGATACCTAAAGATAGCCAACAGTTTATTCAGTTCCTTCGAATTCGTTTTTAAATTTTGGGTAATATTAAAAAAAAATGGTTATATGTAACGCCATTTAGTTCAGTATAGCATCAATTATTATTAAATGAAATACTTCATTTAGTAACAGTTTAATGTAGAACGAAATTGACCTAAGACAGAAGATATTATAGAATTAAAATGAAGTGTAATAAAAAACAAGTTATTTGTGTGAAGATTCTTACGTAGTTTCCTATGACTTTGATGAACAGTAAATAGCAAAGCGCCATAAATTGATCTAAATAGTTTAGATACTCTTAACGTCATATTGCACATACTCTTAACGTCATATTGCACATACTCTTAACGTCATATTGCACATACTCTTAACGTCATATTGCACATACTCTTAACGTCATATTGCACATACTCTTATAGTCGCTAGCCCTCGGTAATATTATAAATGCGAATATAAGTTTGTTTGTCATGCGATCACGCTTTAAGTATGTAATTTAAAATAAACCGTTTTTATTAGGTCTTTATTAAACAAATTCTGGAATTTTAATATTGTCATTTACAGTATAAGCACCTGGGCAACCAAGTCTAGCTCGATCTTTAAAAAACATTTTTAAATTAAAATAAACTTTTAGGTTTACCTGACAAAATTAGCATTTTTTCACATAAAAAAATATTTAAAAAAGATATCTCTCTTATAATTATAGTAATAAAATTTATTTAATTAAAATAAATTGTTAGGATTACCTTACAAAATTATCATTTTTTACAAAAAGAAAAAAAATATATACACTTGGATCCGAACTGGGGTTACATGGATTTCCGAAGCAACCAATTTCCACCTGAGCTATTTTGGTTTTGACAGCGGCGGCGATATTTACCTTCACATTCTAGCTATATTTTTCCATTGCCTGAAATGTCAGTTAAAAAGTTTTCTATGAATAAATTCTAGCTAGATCGATTTATCGTCCCCGAAACTACCTACATACTAAGTTTCACGGAAAAGATGACGCCGTTTCCGAGATCCTGAATATATAGAAATATAAAAATATACAAGAATTGCTCGTTTAAAGGTATTAGATAGATAAATAGATTAATATGAAAATTACACATTTACTTCATTGTTTTGAGTTTTCACTTCCTGACAGCAGTCCTTGAGGTTGCCTGGATTTTTTTATATATTTTATAGGCTTTAGCATTGGACCACAATCTCGTCTGATGTCCAATGACAATCTGTAGTAAATATGCTATACACAGAAGGATAATGCAGATGCTTTAAACACCAACAGATGTTTGGCGAAGGTGACAGATTTTCAACTTGAGGATGGAAGCTAGCCAGGCGGATTTAGAAAAATCCCTACCCCCAAGCCCTTCCCCTAAAATCTACAATAAAGCGGACGTAATCGCGAACAAAAACCGCAAAACTTACAAAACATTTTGAAAACCTAGATGTAAACTTTTAAAGATGTAATCTAGATTATTTTGAGCAAAACTGGGTGTGTCCGAACACACTAACATCCGCATTCCTTTAATGGGCGATATTATACCAGTTTGCACGGGTTGAAGACCGGACACGGTCGGACTGTGATCCTTACCCGGCGTCATGTGCTATTGTGGCAGGATGTCTGGAATAACCGGCTGAGTCAGAGTTAGCTAGTCACTGCGCCGCCCACGGTCCTCGCGCATAACGGTTTTGAAATCTATTTTACTATAATCTCTAGCGGATTTATTGTACTGCAGTCTGTTATTGTCACGATGGCATAAAACTCGTCGTGATCGTCAAAGTTTTCAGCCAAGTTGATAAGTGACTTTATCATTGCTGGAATTTTCTACATTTTTTGTCTATTTTTCGATTTTGATAAACAAGAATCTAATCATAACGTAAGGCGACTATCTATGTATCCATAGGTACCATAAAATCTACACAATATTATTGAGAAATCGGAACGATAACGAAAAATATGAAATGATTTACCACCATGCTCTTATCATCTTCTAGTATAAGATTATTAATTAATTTGATATAGAAGTAATTCTTCAAGCAATTAAACAACGGTGTAACTAATTGCCTTTCGTTGTCGCTAAATTCTAGTCTATTAATATTTTCAACTAATATTTCTGATCAGATATATACTTATTTATTTATTTATACGAGTGCTTGTCCAGTGATCGCACTTGGACTATAGACATAACATTTTTTTTTATTCATAACACTAAAGTTCGTCAATAGCTACAAAATAAAAAGAGAACAAAGAAAATCAGCTGAGAAACAGACGAGGGAGATGTTCTTACCCGTTTCTCCATTGCCTATTTATTTCTAGCTTGTGCATACTCCAATAATAATTACCCAACCCTACCGAATAACGGGAAGGAGGATGACGTCTGTAATTTTATTGACGCCTTAACTTTATAATTGCTACCACAAACTTTCATCACGACACGTATATATTAACCGGAATTGTAGGGTTAAAAACTTTTTTAACGATCTGAATACTGTCATTCAATCATTCTAAAATATAATGTTTTAAGTGACACCTCTATTTTTTTTTAATCTATGTGCACTGCCGTGTTATAAATGTTTTAGTATAAGATATATATAGTACAAAAGAATTACAAAGCTACAAAATACTTTAATGTTGGTGTGTTTTATTTTTCAGTAAATTTCCTATAACTATCAACATATTTTTAAATACGTTACGTAAAATTACGATAGGTATTCACAAACGACATAAATCGACTCACGGGCGACACGTAATTTCTCTAAATGTACCGTTATATCTATTTTCTATTATTTGTCGTTTCTATAAAAATGAATGGATCAACAAATTACTATTTTCAATGTCACGCCTCGTGAATTTAGATAGGTCGTGCCAAATTTTAAAGATTCGCTTTTTCTTTTTTCAAGGTCTGTCAGATAAGTGGGAGTAGGTATATAGGTTAGTGGGAAATAACATCGATGCGATAGTGTGAGATATACGGATTTAGCGATAAAAATTTGTAAAAGATAAATTTTTCAACAACTGTAGACTAATCTTGTTTCTATGTTGTGTGTCGTTATACTAATTATGGGTTTATATTTCGTTTTTTGAATACTATCTGTACAGTGCGGTTCTCACGCATTTTAGCCTGCCTATGAAGTTTAGAGGTAAGGAGGACCATCTCTGTGTAGAAAAAGTTTCCGTCAAAACGCGTTAAGTTATGGTAGCGTTACAGGGTTCATTATTGTTCAATTATTTCAACAATTTTTATAGAAGTAAACACTAAAAAATCACTCGTAATTTAATATTTAAATTTCACAAAAATTCTATCACACGTCACGTTTTCTTACAGCATTTATTTTAGGAGATATGTGTTTGCAAGATTATTCCGGACTACCCATAACTTTAGACGATGCTAGCTCCATTTTAAGTGGTCTTGGAACTATTATTTAGTGCTAAGAGCGGGATCTTTTTTCAATATATGGGATACCCCATGTGAAATAGTTCTCTTAACTCTACCCTCCATAGTCCCGCCTATCAGCTCGGATATCTCGAGCTGTGCCACCCGGTACATCTGCACTACGAGTTCGTTTTCATTTAGCATTCTGTTTGACCTACATTTTGTATGGTAATTGCTCCATTCTCACAGGTATAACAGGTAGCTTAATGTTACATAACCTATAACTGTCCTTAATGAATAGAGTATATATTCTAAATTCCTGAATAACAGTTATAGTTCGATTTTTTAAGACATCATCCTATAGATATATCATTCGTATCATGTTAGGTGGTCACAGAACATAGTTATTTATAACCTCATTTGAATAGGAGTGCAGTAAGTGAAGACAAACACTACGAGGTGCGGTTGACAATTACATACTTCAAAACAAAATACTAAAGCAATATAGATCAAGGTGATTATTTGAAAGTAATATGTCCTTAATTAAACATGTATTTCAGTTTCACAAAATTAATATTGGACAGATCTAATTATTAAAAACGAATAAACGGCTAATAGTTGAGAGATAGGTTAGGGGGGAGCGTCCGTTACTTACGTGACGCGTTTTTGATGATTTTTAACAGCCCTGCCTCCCTGGTAAGATGTGAGATTTTTTCATGCCCTAATCTCACGTGTGATCTATAACAATTTGTATTTTGAGTACAAATGCGCTGGATTTATTTTAAAAAATCACTATATTGGTCTATTATTTTCTTTTTACGATTATCGCATTTAATTACTATTATTCCGCATATTTATTCCGGAAACATTTTACTTTAAATTCGTCTGTTTTTTTACATTTTTAATCTTACTAATTTCTGCCTAAAAATTACATGTCCCCCTCTCTACTACTACCTCACGTGAGATTCAGCTTGACCCCGTCCACCTGATTGATTTCGATCTGTCAAAATAGAATTTTAATTAATTTACGACCTGTAAGTACAGTGGACGATGCGTTCGACGTATCGCTCGTATCTCAGTCTGCCAGACTGTTGTAAGTATTAAATCGCATCTATAAATAGTGCAACATTCATACATTGTGTGTAAAGTTACATAGTCGCGTGTGCCAAGACGATTTGTACGCTATGCGGCACCAGAAATACATCTTGATTCATTGCACTGCGACTATTGTGCAATTAATTACATTTCTCTTATCTGTCGACCGGAGTTGAACTAAAACAAACATTTGAAACAAAACGACTATATAAGGTTCGGGTATGAAGAACGGTGACTTAAAGGTGAAATGACATTTGATGATTACGAAGAGTGTTTTTTATGTAATCTATTCTCAAAACTCATTACTAGCTATAAGGCATTAACTATCATACCGTACAATGTAAATCTTACCAATAATATAAATGCGGATTGTGTGTGACTTTCTCTGTTTTCTTTCTTTAGCTATTCAAAGTATTATTATGAAATTATGCATACTCGTTCTCAGGGATACAGAAAGGACATAGAGTACTTCTCATCCTGATTAAAAGTATAGTACCCAAGCGATAAGTCAAATCTACATTAAAACAATTAGAGACGCAGACAGAAGCTGGATATTTGAACATGAAGAAAATTATTCAATATTCATTTTGCTAGGAACCACTTAGTTATTATAAAAAAGTATAATAAATGCATATAAAACAGGGAACACAGCTTGTTTATATGTAAATCTACTTATCTCTGATCCAGTTTTTTCTGCATTTCGAAACCTATATTAAGATATAATAATATTTATCTGCATATTAGTATCCGGGGGCTTACCGGAGAGCCCGCATCTTATCCAAACAACAATTGACCCTGGACAACTAGTTAGTTATACTTCACGCGGAGATGATTAACTTAGCATCTAACATAGTTCTGACTGCGCTTATGTCATTAAAGTAATCTGTAGGTTCTATTTTTTTTTTTGTTGTTCTCACACAAAGATATTTATTTGCAATATAAAGGGAGTAAGGGGTGATCGCAATTTGATACGAGTCACTTCTCTTGCCCTTGAAGCGTTGCACATGAGCTAAACAGTCACAGAGGTTTAGCAGTCATCACTTAGATGCAAGTCAGAGAGTCATGGCAAATTCAAAGTCCTTTAAATGCATTGAGATTAATGGTTACATGCTTGACAAAATTATTAAACGATTCGATAGCAGAGTCCTTCATCGAGCCGTCTCCATAGAGCGGTAATTAACACAGACGTGTTCTAAAAGTAGATCCGTTTAAAAATCTATTATGATTTAACATTTAAATATAGGCGAACGCCTAAAATAGTAGTCGACGCTGCACATAGCTGATAGCAGACGTCCTGTGCGTCGGTTGCGTCACGCGTAACGTCGGCGCCGGCGCCTCGTCGCTCGTGTCGGTTACTGTGCCACCGGCGCACGCGCAGCCTCACGTGCCTATACATATTACGTATCGTTCGAAGCCGTTACATGAAGCGAGATGACGTCCTTATCAATATATCTTATCTTATAAATAGGCGAAGACAAAAGAGTTCAGTACCTTCTTGTCCTCGGTTTGTTAAACTATTTTCTTTATCTTTGGTATAATAACTACTGATTAGCTTAGTGTTATTATTAAAAAAACTGGGGAACAGTTTTTCCCCTATCTTTGGATACGCATTTTGCTTATATTCATTGTTCAAAATTGCAATTAAGGATATTCATAAATATCTTGTACTATTGTTGTGAAACTATCAACAGAGTACAAGTTACGTATACAATTATTTCAAGTACATTGAAGTATCAATTCAAACTATTTTTTTAATTACTCAGTCATCTCATATATACATTTTATTGATGTTTTTCTTCACCGGTAGCCGTATAGTGTTACCAATTTAAATTAGTAAACGTACGTTTAAATTGGCCGAGTGCCTTAAGCGCTCGCCTTAGTAGTCCGGTGAAGCTGTTAAGATCTTGCTGGGTTAATAGCGTAGTCATTTCGAAAAAAAAAGTAAATGTACGTGAATTCCAAAAAATACATTGTTCGGGGCTCGGACTTGCGGAAATTGAATTTACATACCACGGTCAAACCGCTAGACCACTACGGCATTACCGTCGAAATCATCTAAATTTGTTTATATGCTTAGATTAGTATAGGTTATTGAAGATTACGGGGTTTTATAAATGAAAAAAAAAAAAAATTAAAGCTTCCGTGCAGTTTTTGTGGCATCTCATAATTTGTACTCCGTGGTATTATTTTCCATCCACTTACTTCTTGTGCTGAATAAGCGAACTATATTACGTAAAAAAATCCTTAATATTACAAGATATTAAATAAAATATAAAATTGAGTATATAGCTTTCTAAGATCCCACAAAAAACTCAATTTAAAGCGTATATTATATATATATTACGTCAGTACGACAATTAGTGCATAGGTGAAAATCTAAATTTATCATCCTAAAAGACACGCTGTATACACGCGGCGTTCACGCTTTTTAATAAATGAACTTTAAATGTCATACGTAGCTTAAGGTTGTCAATGTTTTTTTTTAATGTTATTTTCTAACAATTACGGTGTTTTTTAAAACTTATATTGCCAACAGTCTGTTCACCAGTGCCTTATAAGGTCTACATCCAAAAACTTAAATCACTGTTAATTATTATTTCGATTAAGTATATGATTCATCTTTTTTTAATAAAGATACAGAGTTATTGAACAAAGGCAGAGAGTATTGAAACAAAGGTAGAGAGTATTGTACTCTAAAAGGAATACATAAAACTCTCGCCCTCATATTATTGGTTGACTATTTTTCACGTCTGACGGGATGTTTGGTGGTTACAATCTGTCCGGCTGATGAAATATAATTTTGTAATAGTTATCTGAATGACATATTTAAAAATCAGACATTTAAATATAAGTGAAGTTCATTCATTTTTCCGGTAATACCGGATAATACTTCAGAGTGATATTTTATAATAAATATATATACACAAATCAGCCATTTAAGTTAAGTAGCTTTTGTCTTTAGTCACTTTTCTCACCTGGTATCTATACATTGCCCACAGACTCAGACTGTGAGTGTGCAAGCTTTTTTTTTATCGAACTGACTACGCTATTGACCTACCAAGGTCTTAAAAGCTTCATCGGACTACGAGTGCGCAATCGTTCACTTAGAACATGCAACACAACTCAGAACGTAAGGTTTTAACAAATAAGCTGTGTCTGGTCGCCCTGTGATGTTGGACTAACGATGTGTATGTAACTTTTTTATGTGATCAAACTTTTTGTAAACAAGTACTTTCAACGCGTTTTTTTTTTGCAATAAGACGACATATTATGTTCGGATATATTTTACAAAGTAAGTTGACAACCCTATGTTACCAGCCAGTTGGCTTCCGCAGTGAATGTTCTTATTTTAAATGCATTATTGTTGCATGAATGTAAATGAAATTGGGTGTTTTTTTGAGACGTAATACCACGGAGTCATTCGACTTTGAATGTGACTTTCTAGAAAAATGGCTTATTTTTGTCATGGGTCATTGGGAAACTTTCCGCTTCATCGACCAGTTGACAGGGTCCATTGGATGGTAGCCAGTTGTGAATCATGTTTATGCTGGAATGCGCGAAAGGTTCGCTTTCTCTTTAAATATTGTTGCTGCAATTTAGTCTTACTGAAACATTTTTGTAATTATATTAGGAGTCTCAATAAACTTACATATTCTTCCATATACTCGGATTTTATTTTATATAATGTGATTAAAAAGTAAATACAGTGCAAATTTTCTGAGTCAACGAATGTATATTGAAATTTGGTGGGCTAATGATTTTTGGCGATTGTATATTCCACTGGCCTAACCATTCAGTTACCGCGATTTTTCGTATTGCATCCATTTTGCTACCACTTTGTTCTTACTATTAGTTTCTTATATGTAAAAACTATAAATATTTAATTTTTTAATAACTATATTTCAAACATATACAAAGCAAACCGAACTATATTTTCATAAGATTCATTTGTCTTGTCAATATTTTCCCTATCTAATATAGAGCGGGACAAGTAATACCTAAATGTAATAACGCATAGGAACATCTCACGACCACTCGTATGAACGAGGGTCAAGAAAGCTATTAGACGGCGCTGCGGTGCCCATTACAGATACGTAGGGGAGCAGAGAGGCGCCTGTGGTGACCATGAGTCTTCGAGAATATCTAGATTTATTATGTCTTATAACGTTTATATCCTTTTGTTCCTGTAAAATATTAAACTCTTTCTAAATAACATTTTTATCTTTATGATAAATCTTTCTCCTGCCGTAAACCTTCTCTAACATAATGCTAAAATTAATATCATATTTAAATTTCAAATCCAAATGTATGTTTATTTTTTTCTATCCGTTCAGAAAAAAATTATCAGCGTGCTTATTTCATAAATACACGACAGTACAGTAATGTATAATATACAACATACCATATGTCGAAAATTATCTATTAAAGTAATAAGAATGTAAATCTACCATGTCTGTACTTTTAGATTCTTGTTAAAAAAAATGTAAATGTTTTGGAATAAATAATAAAAGACATTTTAATCATTTTTAGAAATGTCTGTCTGTTTGTTTGATCACGCATCACTGCAAAGTACTGCCTGCGTTCACGATAAAATCTCAAAAAATCATACACCATATTTTTGAGTAACATTTAGTCATGGTTTCAATAAAATCGATTCAGTCTATCAAAAGTTATTGTAATTTTAATGACGACGCGACTTAAAATAAGAGAGAACACATAAGTTACTGTTTTTTACATTAAGTTCCATGCGGACGGAGTCGCGGGTACAAATAGTCGCTAATAATTGTATTTATGGTAAATTTTATTATATGCAGAGGTATAGATGACGAAATACGAAGCGCTGCTTCGAGCCGATGAGAGCCATTAACTCGTCTTGTGGCTGTATATTGACACTTTTAGATTATGACAGCAGAACTGTATGATATTAAATTTCAATATTGCGCTGCCACGTGTGCACACAATATGTTAAAATTATGCTTAATAAATAAGAGCTTTTTATATACACCAGGAATTTTTAATACCGAGATGACTAGACGATTGTAAAGCTTTTATTAAGCAATTAATGTAATACACAATTAATTATAAATTCGTCTTAATTAATTAAAAACGGTAATTGAAAAGTTTCATAATGCTTTACAGGTAATTAAATATGCAAATGAATGTATAAACACAGAATAAAATTACATCTATATTTATACTATATTTTATTATGCAAACATGCAGCAAAAACTCCAGTTTCAATTCTCAGATATACTTACTATATTTTTTATTTTAAATAAGTATGAATGACCTCTTGTCTATATTAAACGAGCAAAAACTATACTTGTTTCAGAGCGAACATTTCGTTAATTATATTAGGATTATTATTGAGGAGGTTTTTAGGTTTTTGAAATTAAATTTATTAAATAAACTCATGTATACAGATGTTTGTATATTTTTTTTTGTATCAAAGTTTACTTTCATATTTGCAATTTTGCTAATCGTGACAGACGAGCGTTACCAATGTGTTATTGCGATAGCTCTCCCTTAGTAGTTTTTTTTACAGAACAGCTGACTAAATCAAGTCGATTTTATCGCAACCCACTCACAAAATTATTACGAAATGAATCGGCCGGCATATGTTATATTCCAGGAAAGAGATCGAGCGTGTGTGAAAGGTTATCGGTAGTATGATAATATATATATTTAAAAATTCTATATGTACCTGAGATTGATAAGCTTCTACACTATTTAATCGATCATAGTAAAAGTTGGTACAGTATTTTTTTATGGCGACTTTTTTGGTGTATTACTAGCGGGCCCGGCGGACACATTCCCGCCTAGATAATAATAAAAACTAAAATTTAATCGCAGCACTATGTACCGATTGCATTTGTGAATTTAAACCATTCCTGAATCCACCTGAACACTCTCAAAAAAATTCATCCAAATCTGCCCCACCCGTTTAGGAAGAGTTCAGTCATATATACACGGATAGAAGAATTATATATACTACTAGCGGTCTCGGTAGACGTTGTCCTGCCTTGATAATAAAGAAAATCCTAAAAGTCAACCGTAGCGTCACCTACCGTTTCCAATTGCATCTTAACCATTCTCGGATCCACTGGAATACGCACACAAAATTTCATCAACATCAGTCCAGCCGTCTAGGAGGAAATCAGTGACATACATACGTATAGAAGAAATTTTTTATATAAAGAAGAATAAAATAATATATAATATATAATGATGTCTTCATGTAATAAGTCTATAAACACGTGTAGTTATGTGTGAAGTGAAGCAAACGGTGCGGTGTGCGTGCCTAGGAAAGAGGTTATAACCGAATAACATTGTTTACAATTAAATTTTGTAAACGAATCTTTGATATAAAATATTTATACATTTTTTTCCCTGTGGATAAAATATACTTTTATCTTATTGAATAACGTAGATGAAGTCGTGCGTTTCAGTTACTAATAGATACGTGATTTTCTTTTTTTTAAATCTTTTTTTATATAGGGACTTAAGTCCATAAAGATCATGTCAGTCTCATCGTACTCTAATTTTGGAGCCGCGAGTGAAGTATTTTTTTAATTTCGCTTGTTTAGTAAGAAACCGATAATATTACCAATACTAACAGCTAATATTAGCTAAAACCGAGCCCATAATACAATAAATATAAAAAAACACTATAGTGTATCAGCGTGTACACGCGGAGGAAATGAATCTTCTTTGGCTTATACGTATCAAATATACTATACGAAGTCTGGTAGTCTGAATATTTAACTATACATTTACTTCTTTTGGTAAATACCCTAGACCAAAAGAGATACTTTAATATACTTACCTTAAGTTTACCGCGTAACATAAAGTTTTCCATGCCGTGTCATAACAAGTTTCATTTTAATAAATCAAAATTACAACAATCCATAGATTTCCCAAACGTGCGTGCGGAAGGTCTCACGTAAAAACAAAGCATGGCCAACGTAATAGCAAGGGCGGAAAAGAACATGAGCAATTGGCAGATGTAATATTCTTGGGCTGGACGAGTGATATGTCGCCGCGTCGACATTGAAGGGGAAAGGCAACGGATCCATACGGGTTAGCTTTATGACGTCTCGAATATTCCACGCCCTCATAATATTAAATAGAGAAAAATTGGTTTCGAACAGAATTGTGACACCAACATTTAACCCTTAAGATTTCGATATTTGGATCCCATTGGTCTACAAATCTATACATAGA
Organism: Antheraea mylitta; assembly: GCA_014332785.1. Taxonomy (NCBI): domain Eukaryota; kingdom Metazoa; phylum Arthropoda; class Insecta; order Lepidoptera; family Saturniidae; genus Antheraea; species Antheraea mylitta. The sequence continues at coordinate 2,644,991 of JACEII010000047.1, forward strand.
TATATAAAATACCAGTGTCATGATGTTTGTCCACTATGAATTCCGAAACTACTTAACCGATCTTGATAAAAATCGGCATTTCTGTATAATTTGGGCCAACTTAAAAGATACAGTAATTTATATTTCCATTAATGGCCTCAATATTTTAATTGTAGTTTTAACAGTCTTGAACAGATGTCGCTTTAAATTAATTTGTTGACAAAAAATTGTAGATATCTCATAGATGGCGACACATTTTAATTTTGAATTTCTTTTTTATAATAACTGATCCACAGCAACGCGTGGCCGGGCCAGTTAGAAAGATTATGTATTAAATAAATTGACCAGTGAAAAATCAATACGATGTCCGCAGGTCCGAACCCACGAAACAACGAATTTTTAGGAAGTCATCTACGTTTACTAATTTAAATCGGTTACACAATCGGCTGCCGGTGAAGTAAAACATCGTGAGGAAACCTGAACTTAAGAAATGTTCTTTTAGTAACCACCGTATGTTGAAACAATATAGACACAGTACACATAACACCGAGTACGGAAACTCCCTATAAATGCTCGCACCGGTACACTCACGCAAGCATGCGCATCGACACGACCCCTAAGCGAACCTCGCGGTGCTGTCCATAGAATTCCTTTCAAAACCTCTCGTCGATGCGCGTGTTTGCGTGAGTGTGCCGTTTTCGAACGTTTGTTCGTAGTTTCCGTACTGTCTCATATTTATACTGTGCATAAAGTATAATACAGATATATAGATGTCTAGATTTCTCGAAAATTAAAATTGCCAGTACGTCCGTGGATTGGCTGGGTGATTAAGCCCATACCTTCCTTCGGGAAGAGACCTATGGCCCTGCAGTGGGCTTCTTACAGATTGATGATGAATGTTTGAAATGTTAATTTTTTTTTTTTTACGTTTTCATGGCATAATTTATCAACCGGTCAGTATGCATTTTTGTATACATGTGGTCTCAGGAATATATAAAAGAACATAGGCTGTATTCCATCCACGAAGTAAGTGTAGTTCCTAAGGGATATGTCAAATTTACATTTAGAAGCAGCGGGTAAAATCTAGTAAGATTATAAGTGCATCGTAGGATTACGATAACTAGAAGTGCAAATTTAGTTTAATATGTAAAACCTATTGTTTAAAAATGGATTGGGCGAAATATTGATACTTAATATGGTATTACGACGTGTAATTTTGTCTGTATTGCGACTTATTTATATGAGGAATTCTGCACATTCTGCACATTGAGGAATTCTGCACAGGATACCCATCCTACGCTAGACAGCTGGGTATGGGTTATACAGACTTACTTTTCATTCTAAATGTACATACACAAATGAAGTGAAACAGCGGAAAAAATCCTTCATTTTTGTATTAACAAATCCATTAGTATCTATCTGCACTAATTAAAAATACAGTACTTAATCTACTAAATTATATCGAATTCAATTTTGTTAATTTAGAATGAATTTCATATTAGCGTTTTAACCCCTTTACGGTGATGACTCAATAAATTGTCTTGTCATTTTAAAGCCGGTCGCTTTGCAATCTATTTGAAAGATCTTCCACCCTCCAAACTGTCATTACCAAGCGATCTAAGATACCCCGTTCCGATAAACGTACAACAAATTGCTTTATGTCATCACTTGATATAATCTTTAGATTGATCTTGCGGTTTACTATTTTATATTAAAAAAAAACAGGGTGTGTCGTAGAAACGCACGATAGAAGTGAAATTTTTGTATTACAGGAAAACATTTTAATTACTCGTCAATCTCTTTTCAATAGTATAGTTTATAATCTGAATGCAGTACACACAACCACAAACAACAAGAAAGACAGAAAGTGAGAAGAGTGTATCTCACTCCTACTATACCCGACACAGTGTTTACCTTCAACACTTTTCGTCACACAAAAGGTTGCGGATCAGAATTTTAAAGCCATTCCATAATAAATTTTGCCAAAAAAAAATTACTGACAAAAGTTGATGTTACTTAATCCCTCGATTGCTTTGTTTGATTCGTTAATTCCTTATACCGGAATGCCCACAAAAAATTCAATGGTTCTCCAGATGACCAGCTCACTGTTACCGTCGACGCCCTAAAATAGCAGAAAGAATTAAATATTCAACTATAACAAAATACAACTTTTTACTCTATTTAGCAATACTATTAAATAAATAATCCCTTTAATTGAACATTAATTGAATAAGACATACATACATTACTTTATAATGAAAACAAAGTAATGCTAAATATCTTCATCAGTACAATCTAACACTCATTATTAGTTTAAGAAATAACTGTGGCACTTAACACCGAATACAATTTCTCGCGTACAGTTTAATATCGTTTTATCTGTGGTCCGACTTCCTCGAGGGCAAATTCTACTGCGAAGTTTTGACTTATATTGGATCGGGTTATGCGAGACTGTGTATTTTGTTCTATACTATCTGTGCTTATATTATAAAATAATATAAAATATAATAGCGTATGTATTGAGAAAGCACTTATGTGAGCGGAAATATTATAATACAATATGTAGGTAAGAAAATACGTTCAATGACATCAACTAACTGAAGATTTGTAGAGGAAAATTTCTGGAAGTAATAATAAGATTTTGAAAATTCATTCACTGATAAAAACATACGTTATTCTAGTCCGATGCAGAATGAAATGTGTTATTAATAAGTTTTATGTTGTATTTAACTCGAACAATATAGAAGGCAGTTGCTAGTTTAATATAAAAAAGTACATATGTACTTATTTTGTACAGGGGTTTCTATACTTTTCTGTAGGATGAAATTATTGCCTGCTGCATTCATTTTACATTAAGACTAGCTTTTGTTCGCGGCTTCATTCGCATTAGTATAGATATGACCTACCCCTTGGAAAAAGTCCTCTTACCTGTAGCGAAGTAAATAACTCAAGGTTCTTTTTTTGTATGTCTCTGACGAGAAATATGTAAAATTTCATAATAATGAGTAGAATAGTTGAAAGTGCGAAATCGTAACAAATAAATTCATATTCGCATTTATAATCATTATATACTGTAAAAGAAAATCCCCGACTGCGTTTGTCTGTCTGTCCATTCGCGATAAACTCAAAAACTACTGAACGGATTTTCACATCGTTTTCGTCTGTATATAAAGTGATTCCTGGGGATGGTTTCAGTTTATAATTTGGCAAGGACTTTTTTTTATAATAAGGGCGAAACATCGTCCGACGGGCCCGTTAGTGTTAGTTAAAATGAAAATGTGTGGATTTTTTTGACACATTTGAACAAGTTTTTTTTAGTATATGAATTCTTTATGTTTTATGCTCTTGTTAATTCAAAAATAAATAAATAAATGTGCTAGTATGCTATACATATACTAAAACATAGAATTGAGTTTTTGAACAAAGATCAAAACTAATGAAACTAGAACGTATTAAATTAAATTAATTAATTTATACTGGTTCGAGTTCGCATAACGTCGTCCGTTTATGATATACATAGGTTTTGCAACAAAGTGGCGGAGTCTTCAAAGTTTCTGCTTTTAAACGTTAAAGTTTCATTTAAATTTGTGAAAGGTTTTCCCACCCTCGTTCGTGATTACTGCGAGTTAGTGGTTTTATTTACTCGAGTTTGACTATAAATACTTCTGTTTTCACAGAAATAAATAACAGGGTTTATTAGGATAAAAATTGTAATGTGCAAATACTTTCAATGGGCTGAACTCCTGAGATTTGGGAATAATTAAATAATGAATGAGGAGGCACCTAAGAAAGAAAAACGGTAATTGCCAATTTACAATGAAAACTTGTTTGCTGCATTGTTAAGTTTTTCAGTGAAATATCACAGATTGTCTATCTTTTGGTTATTTGAACTCCCTAGGAGTTAAATGAAGACATTACTTCTATTTATACGCTTACTCACTAGTATTATAAACTAGTTTTTGCGTTAAATTATCGACTTAACAAGAAATTAAATATACCTTTTTAATACATTTAAATTACATAGTTAAATTTGTGTCCCGTAACAAGTAAATAATGAAATAAAACATTTCAGCAGTTATATTTAAACACAATAGTGAAATATAGGCATGAAATATTATTCGGTTAAAAACACATCTAGGAAAAACCATTACTGATTATATACGTTTAATTGTAGTGTTACCTATTTCAACCAACGAGGGAAAACCAGAACGCGTGTACTTATCTGCTTTTAGGTATGCGTACGATAGGGCTTTCATGTTGCTACCTACAAATCTTTAGGTACTGAATGTTTTCTGTCTCTTTTTTCGTCATTCCCTTTCCCTTTTCCACTTAAATTAGATCGGCACAATATGTTTTCTGCTCTGCTCCTCTATCCATTTATCTTGACGTAAGATAGGCTTGCTTGATGGAGTGATCGGATACCGCGTCGATGGACGTAGATTCGAATCCTTGCAACTGAATCGGAATTTTTGGTCAAGGAAAATATCGCGTTGAAGTCATTTGTCTTAATCCGTCAGGCTATCTACCAACTTCAAGTTAACAAATCTGATGAAATGTGTCCACCAAAAATGAAATAACCTTATATGTTCATAAAAATATATTGCGTTGTGTTATGTATAATGAAAAGATTAACCAGATCGAGTTTCTTGCCTGTTCTTCTCGATGACTGGGTAGGTTTCGGTGGTAGCTTTGACTTTCGAAAGTGCCTTCTCAGGGCCTATATTGCATAAAGAATTTTTGGATTAGATTTTGTTGCCAAGCACCTGTTGGTATTCTATATCACAGGAGGCAAACGAACAGGTGGGTCACCTGATTTTAAGTGATCACCAACGTCCATAGACACCAGTAACATGAGAGGTGTTGCAAGTACACTGTCAGCCCGTGTTGATGGGAGATTACCCGATTAGGCCTCCCACGGCAGCGGCTCAAGCCTAGGTTCGATCCCTCGGTAGGGAGCCCTTGAGTGCGTTGCTTGCGCGATACGGTGACACACAAATATACATCACTGCTACAACACTACACGATCACCCCCACACACGTGCACGCCTACATGCTTACACATGAAAGTGGAAAGGTTTACTTTCTTTCCCTTATCGAACTGAAAAACTCTCAATTTTCCGATAATAAATATATGGAGGAGTTGTTGAGGCGTGTATGCTTGGTACACATATACGTTTCAACAACTCATACATATATGAATAGTTAGCTAGATTAGCTAAGATAGGTCGCCATTTTGCATGCAACAGGCAACAGCCAAGCCGAGGTGTGCCGTTCACCCTTGAGCTTGTTGCCAAAATAAAATCGGCTGAGTGCCTTAAGCGCTTGCCTTAGTAGTCCGGTGAAGCTGTTAAGACTTTGCTGGGAATAGCGTAGTCACTTCGAAAAAAAAAAAAAGTTGATGGGAGAGGGGGGGGGGCTGATATATTTTGGCAGTTGCACTTAAGAGCAAGGCCACCTCTAGGTTTTACTTGTTTCCCACCTTAGATTACATCGACACTTAACATTAAATGAGACTGGTTAAACACTAAAGCTTATAAAGTATAAAAATAAACTTTGTGCCTTTTTGTATGACTGTCTATCTAGATAATTTCAGCGTTAAACACCTTTGACCTGTCCCACGACTCGCATAAAAATTATGTTCACTAACACATCATATATACTATATTTATAATATAGTATATTAGGACTACTCTTCATCTATCTTTTTCGCCGTTCTAAATGTAAGTCCGGGCATGTGGGTAATATAGTCAATAGCTTAAAACAAAACAAATTTAAAATATTATCATAGAATTACAAAATTGGCATTTATTTGTTCTTGTGTCTATATTATGCATATAAGATACTCCAGCGGGCTCGATAGACGTTATCCCGCCGTAATAGGAAAATAAAAGCCGTGACAAATTATATACCAAAAGCTTTGCCGTGAATTCACTTTATCTACTGGTGAAAACAGCATGAAAATCGGTTCAGTGGTTTTTGAGTTTATCGCTAATAACAGACAGACATACACGGTTGAGGAGTTTGTATTATACTGTGTAATTATATTTATAATATTGTTTAGATTAGGCTAGTTGTCAGACACGAAATACACTTTTGAATTCGTGAGATTCACATGCGGATACACATGTGTCGCCGGAATTCTTATATGTATGAATAGCTAGCTTTAGCTTTGGTTTAGTTTCGCGAAGCTGCATCCAAAGCAACAGCCCAAGCCGAGATTCGGCCTCCCTGGGACCCTTGAGCTTATTGCTAAGCCGCGAAGTACCTTAAATGCTCATCTTAGTAGTCCGGTGAAGCTGTTAAGGCACGTCAGGTCAATAGCGTAGTCAGTTCTTTAAAAAGAAGTATTTATAACTAAATTTGTGATCTACGCAACAATCGTTCAGAACGTTCAAAAAGTTAGTTGCGGGATGTACGTATTTATAACTAGAATTGAATTGTTGGTTTTGTAATCATTCTGGAGTACATTTATGTAATGTATTATTATGTAAATCTTTAGGTATATATGTGTACGTAAGCTAACGGTTTTAGGAGTTTCCCGTGTAGAGCATTACGTTTCGGTTACGCGTAAAAATGTTCGTCTTAAGGTTTATTTTTATTTTAACGTACGTTTTACTATGTTTTACTATCACTGGATTTATATCCGTTACGTATTTCAACATACCCGCCACAGTTGACGTGTGTGCAGTGGTCTAATGTTTCTTATATTCTCTGTCACAATATGCATCACTTTAAAAAATATACTTTTTTTTTTAATTGTAGCACGGCAAAGTGACTGCACTATGCTTGATGGTAAGCACAGTACAATCCAAAAATAATAGCGACCACCGATTGACACACATCCATCGCCGGTCGCCACTATCATGCCGGCCTGTAAAAAGCTGAATATGCACAGGCTGATCCCGAAACGCGACCCGTAGAAGCGAATAACTGTTACGGGTTTTTTCGTCATATACTTGGTATATATACTATTATCGTTTTGTAGTTAATGTTTTCAAAACGAAGATCGTTGCGTATATTGTTCTTCCTAAATAGAACTAAAAAGTTCCTGACGGGATCTTGTAGAGTTTTTGGCGGGATCTTGGAATGTCATGTAGTGGATTTTATGTTTTACTACTAGCAGACCCGGCGGACCTTGTTCTACCATGTTAATAAAAAATATTGAAAAATTATACACCTAAAACTTCGTCATGAATCACTTTATCTATTGATAGGAGCCGCGTGAAAATCCTTTCAGTAGTTTTTGAGTTTATCGTGAACAGACAGACAGATTTTGTTTTATAATATGTAGAGTTTCATAATCTTGTGTGTATTTGTCTCCATATTTTTTATTGTTGGTGGCATTTTACGTAATACATTTCGAATATTGCGTATAAGTGAAGTGTATGGGAAATAATACAACGGAACACATATCCTGATTTCTGACTTGCCACTAAAACTCCCTGGAAAGTTCTAACAAGCGAGCCACCACCTTGTTAGAACATTGAAATTCTCGCAAAAAACTTGTATATCCATTACCTACGTGACAATGACTGTAATAATCTACAAGAAGGTAGGTAGTATTCTAAAAAAAATATACTTGTAATCAATATTATTTGATTATTTACTTATTTAATCCTCTGTTACTAAAACTCTGTTTCTTTGTTTCTTAGTAGTCTTAGTTAAAATTTCCGAGCAATTGGTTTTCTGTTTTAAATGTACTATGCACTACATAGTCTAATGAAGGTGTCTATATATATAAAGCGCCAAGGACTTGCCCTACCACATCAGTTTATATAGCCGGCGCGTTGTCGGCAACAACGGTACTGTATGATTTACGTACTTTTAATTTAACGTTCGGTTCAAGTCTTAAACTTTAAAGTTTTAACAGATTCTCGGCTCTTTAGTTTTAAGGTCATTTGAATTCTAGAGATTCTACAATGTTTGTATGCCTAATGAGGTTTTCCATCGGCATCCTGTCAAGAGTCGTCCTGTTATAACCCATTCTATAAGTTCCTAAGAGCATAGATTAGCAAAAATCTCTTCTTAATAATCACCTATAATTCATACTAATATTATAATCACGATAGAGAGCTTGTGTCTTCATTTGCTATTACCATGCTCTTTATTACCTTCATTACCGATTACTATGATATTTTGCATACATATAGACCCTGGTACAGAAAAAAAATAGGGTACCTTTCATCACAAAAAAAAAATAGTTCATGAGGACATCTAAATTAATGCGCACGAAGCTGCGGGCAAAAGTTAGTATTTTATATAGGATAATCCTGTGCAAAATTTAACGTTTTATCGGCAACTGGTTAAAGTTCTTTGTTGTGTGTGAGTAATTTTTAACAATTTCGCTAAGTACTTATCGATATTTTGGGTGTCAACAAAGAAAGTAGTGTAAGGTTTCGACTATGTTATTACTTTCGCTATAAATTCGTATAATAGTATTACTTGTGGCTCTGCTTCCATCATAAGGTTCTGGTTCCTAACACGCATTGACACACGAGGCATTCCAAACTCAGGTTCCTGGTAGCTAATAAAATATAATACACGTAGCATAGGTTTATAGTCATATTCAAAATTTCATATTATAGGCATTGGATCGCAACGACCACATCTAATCAGTTGCTTGCAAGCCTAATATGTCCAAAAAAGATAAAACCACTTTAATTTTTATCTAATACGATTGTTCTCAGCCAGTCTTACGTTCATCCATTGCAAATGTGCATTTTACTATATTGATATTATGGCACTTCTTGAACCGTCGTGAGTTCTCACTACCGCGATTTCATTTGTGGCTTGTATGTTACACTTCCAAAGACCGTTAAAAATAGTTTAAACATATTGGTTCTTCTATCATTTCGGATAGCAAGTATAGAAATTATGCATCAAAGCAATATATCTATACTAATATTATAAAGAGGTAAAGTTTGTGAGTTTGTGACGTTGTAGGGGGTAATCTCAGGAATTACTAGTCCGATTTGATTCTTTCAGTGTTATATAGCTTATTTATCGAGAATAGTTATAGGCTATATATCATCACGCTATGAGTAATAAGAGCGAAGCACCAATAAGAAATGTTTAAAAATCAGGCTCTTTTTTTCCTCTTCAGAGCTTCCGCTGCGTGTTAACGTTAACCCAAAGTATCTATTCCACGCGAACGATGTCACGGGCAGAGGTTAGTCTCTTATACATACGCTGTTAGTTTGTTCCTTGCACTAACCTATAAAAACCTTGACATGAAACGCCTGTGGAACATAAACGAAAATATATTTTAAACCTTATTTACTGAACGTTAAACCGCATCGTGCTTTTTGTATTACCTCTGCGGCAATGGTACAGTAATAACGCAAGTTTTGTAGACCAAGTACAAATCATTCATGAAATGTGTTGAGTTATTTGATTTAAAGCTGGTTTGATGTTTACACTAGTTTATTGCGTACAAGGTGTATTACACTGGTGCTTTAATAAATAGAAAATGTGAATTCGATATCATTCACTAAATCATAATGTTTAATGCTGGTACTACATCTAATTCACTTATTGACAAGGTTTACATTACTAATGCTTTATAAATATGAGATGAAACAAATGAAAATGATAAATTGTTACCTGAATTTGTAACAGAAAATGTTTTAAAATCTTTTTTTTCTCTCGAACTACCTACGCTATTGACCCAACAAGGTCTTAACAGCTTCACCGGACTACTAAGGCGAGCGCTTAAGGCACTCAGCCGTTTTTATTTTGGCAACCAGCTCAAGGGTGCACGGCACACCTCGGCTTGGCTGTTGCGTGTTGCATGCAAAATCGCGACCAATCTTAGCTAACCTAGCTAACTATTTATATATGCATGAGTTGTTGAAACGTATATGTGTACCAACCATACACGCCTCAACAACTCCTCCATGTATTGATTATCGGAAAATTGAGAGTTTTTCAGTTCGATAAGGGAAAAAAGTAAACCCTTCAACTTTCATGTGTAAGCGTGTAGGCGTGCACGTGTGTGGCGGTGATCGTGTAGTGTTGTAGCAGTGATGTATATTTGTGTGCCACCGTATCGCGCAAGCAACGCACTCAAGGGCTTCCTACCGAGAGATCGAACCTAGGCTTGAGCCGCTGCAGTGGGAGGCCTAATCTGGTAGGGAGGCCTAATCTGGTATTTAAAAATCTATTTACTTGTAACAGTATACCCATTGCTAACGTGATGTCGTGTGACCGCATTGAATAAATAAAGTCTCGATTTAAGCCCTCAACTTTGTTCACTATTCACGGGGGAGACATTTGCCAAATTGCTTCACCAAACATGTACGCATTTCGCTGTCGCTATCTCTGCTAGACGACCAGACCTCTGTTTACCTTGTTCTGCTAAATGATTGTTGATCTTTCAAAGGGTTATTATTTGAAATCTGTTGAATGTGTCACGTCAACATCAATGATATTATTTTCGATTTTCATTGAAAGCAAAATTTGCGAGCAGATTGAAAAATTTCTTGTTTTTGTTTTGTTCGAGTACCTGATTTTTGTTACCGGTGATATTGTTTTTGGTCAATAAACCGAATAATTTCCCAACCTTAGAGTATTTTCCTTATAAGTTAGGGATTATAATATTTGTAGAGGTCTAAATATTTATGTTACTAAAAAGTCTTCAAATTAAATGGTATTTGCGATAAAAAAATTGTATTTAATATATAAATGGTAGCATACTGCAAATGAGGACACTGATGTATAGTAGAATCCTAGGAACTTCATCAACCCTTCCTTGCTAATGTAATGCTTCGTCTTTCAAGTTCTGACTTCCGAAAATAATTTTCTAGTATATATACTAATCGCGTCAGCTCGCGGGTTATACCTGAAAAATGGGTACTTGTCATTTTGGTAGCAAAATATTATGAGAGCCATCTTTTGCCTAAACACAGCCTTGACGGAGAAGGCAGTCTACCGGAGATATACGAATGAAATGGAAATGTGCTGGTGTAGCGAAATAGCGTAACAATGTGGATAGCCCAAGGGTGACAGTAAAGGGTTTGAGAAGACATTGCATCTGCTAGATATGATGTTCAAATTCTTCTCCGGCTATAGCCATCGTCGGATCAGAAGAGAGAGGACGAGAGTGTATATTTTTTTTGTATGTATATTTGTGCACTATATATGTGTATATATTCTGCGCTTTAAACAGCTTTAGAATAATACACTCCTAATTTTAAACTCCTGTGGCTATGTGTCTGTCTGTCTCACACAAATTCTAGATCTATACATATGTATAATAAGAATGTAAATGTAAAGTGTTTGTACTATTAGGTTTTTGTAAAAAAAAGCTGTTACAGGTAGGTGTGTTGGAATCAGAAATAAAATATATTTCATTCATATTTTAAAATGTCTCTCTGTTTGTCTGTTTGTTTGAACTAACATCACTGCTAAAGTATCAAGATAAACAAAGATTATCCTGGAATAACATTTAGTCTTGATTTAATTTATATCGGTCCATTCTATCATTTTATTGACGACGCGATTTAAGTACGAGAGGAAAATAGATTAATAAATAAATAAATAAATAAAATAATAATAAAATATTTATTGCCTAACCACTTACACTAGCGTTACATATATTGAAATTATACAAATATAATATATACCAAGTTTTTTTCTAAGTATGTTATAAATTATACATTAATCTCCACACTAGGCTCGAGGCCTGTCTTGTGGATTTCTACTTAACGATGATTTGTCAATCCGGTTAACAAGATTCAAGATTAGTAAATGGACTTACTAGATTTAAATGATTTATTAGTCACTGTTTATATTTACATTAGTTTGAACACGGACGGAGTGGCGGGCACAACTATACCAAATAAATTAAGAAAACGGTTCTTAGAAAAACTTCAAGATGGTTTTTAATTTAGACTCTTTTGTTTATATTTCAACCGCAGACGTAATTAATTGTGTAAACTTATCATAACAAAACGTTTATACAATTTTGCACGCAAGCGAATGATTTTCAGGAATGTTACGGGTCCAATCAACCCATATTAGTCATTCGAAGCATAAAAATATGTATTAACCGCATTCTGTTGCGATTGTGGACGAGGAAAATTGACGACTTCCTTGTAAAGTAGACGCGGTGCGCGTTATAATACCGCTGTGAATAGTTTTATGCGAAAGTTATTGTCTTACATTGTAAGTGGTTATGTTCAAATACTATTCTGAATTCTTTAAAACTATTATCAGGTGCAATTTTTGTAATAGTTCACTTTTTAGTTGCTAATTCTAATAGCCCATTACGTAGACGTACATTGTATAAGAATGTTACTTTTTTAGGATTTTGTAGGGTTACATGGATATTGAAGGGGCGGTGCGTAGAACGCTTAATTGATATGAAGAATTTAAATGGCAGATAAAAGTTCTTGTTTTGTCGTTAATTCGTAATAGGGTTATTCAAGTTTTAAAATTACCAATTACCTATACTGATGGTAATTTGTTATCAAGATCCCATTACTTTACTTTATTACATAAAACAAACGGCAGCCATTTAATGTTTAACTTATTCCCATCTTCGCCTGTATGGTAATTTAACATAAGGTAAAGAAAACAGCGCGTCATAAATACACACGATAAATGTGAAACTTATATTACAGGGAAAGATTTTACTTAAAAAAATACAATTAATAGCCAACGTCATGCCGTGCTCCCAGATGGTCACCCATCTAAATACTGATCACGCCCAATGTTGGTTAACTTCGGTGTTCAGACGAGAACCAGTGTTTTTAAAACTATTCACGACATAGTGTTTATCCCCACCACGTTTCGTCACACAAAAATTTGCGGATCTAAATTTTTAAGCGCTAAGAAGTTTCACTTCCAAAAACCTTTGAAAAATTGCAACCAACAACATAAGTATACGCTGATTTACTAAGGCACTGATAGTTTATGTATTCTCTAAAAACTCGTCATAGTGACTGGAATATTAGCATTATAGAATCTGGTAATCTTCGCGAATTTCATATCACGATCAGACAAACATATGCCAAGCTATAGTGGCTAAGTATATATACCTACTGAAAAACTACCGCGTTCAACAATCGTTCTGAATGAGAATAGTTAAAAAAAAAACAATTATTATACGGTTTAAAGGCACGAACGTTTAACTAGTCGTTCATTATTTAAAACTGTTGTCATAAAAAATATATATAAGTTAACTGTAAATGACAATGGTGGCGTCAGGTTCACACGGGCCGTTTTGTTTGGTTACCACGCGTGTTGCGTCCCGCGCCCGCGGCAAATTGCGGCACATTGTCGCGCTGTGCTGCGCTGTGTGTAGCGACCGAAGCCACATTAATCATTGTAAACGCCAGGAAAATAGTATAATGGTTGCTAAATCCACTACTTATCGGCTGTCGGCCGGCTCTTGCTCTAGTTTTACATGGTACAAGTTACAAGCGATTGTCTTGTTTCTTCCTATTTAATAACATGATGCAGTGTTTTTCAACGTGTCGGTCGTGACCCCCTGGGGGATTGCGAAGCCTTAATAAAGGTGCCGCGAAACTTTTGTAGCGGAGTTGCAAAGGTTGGGAAAGCTACTGCAGTAATATAAAAGGTTTTAAAAGATTTATGTAAAAATGTTAACTAAAAGACACAATCATTTGTATCAAATAAAAAAAAAGTTATGAGATCTCTTCCATCTTAAACATTTGTATTAAATTAACAAAAAAAAAAAAGTAAGACCTCTTATATGTTTATTTATCTAAACCCTAATTATGAATATCTATAAATATGTTGGATTGAATATTTGTCAAAAATAAAATATATGAAAAAAAAGCAACGTTCAGGGGGGGTCGTGCAATAGTTCTTCATACCAAAGGGGCCGTGTTATGAAAAAGGTTGAAAAACACTGACATAATGGGTATATTATTAGCTGTAAGAATTTTTCTTGTATACACAAAACTATTTTTTACACTTCTTACAGTATTTATCTTATTCACTCTAATAAGATTTATTTTTAAATTAACTTGTAACATACATAGTAGGTTAATATAACTTATTAATGAAATAAATATTATATTAAAAGTACAAATTTGGTTCTCGAATTTTCGAGTACGTTTTCGATATGATTTAAATTACTATATCTTCTATGTATTTTCAAGTCGAGTGATGTTATTACCGCCTCAGCTTTTGTATTAGAACATACGAAATCATTCTTTATTCTAGATGCGCCCCTCGAAAGAGGACGAGTGACAAATGATGTACAATATTGGAAAAAAGCACCCGGCTATTGTCACCAGCGCGACACGACGCGGTTCAGGGCTTCGGCCATAACCGAAAATCGCTGTTTGTTCTTTAATAGTATAATGGACGTGTTTTTTCCTACGTCGTAACGGCATTCATACTACTATGCATTTTTATTAGAATCTTTTATCAAATATTTAAAAAAAAAAATGTATATTTCTGTTTGACGCGTTGACTGTTAGAAGCAGGTAAACCAGGTTGATGGCGTGGCGAGTATATGAGACGTGGTGACGCGGTGTCATAATCAAACGATTGTGCTCAATCTCTCTTGCCGCACTGAGTAAAAAGTATACCTATAGTATAATTTGAGAATTCGAGAATTTGAGATTCGTTCGATTCGATCAATTTCGATGTTTCACATCTGCCATGCGTCCCGTGGCGGCTCATGACGGCTAAATTTTTGTACAAACATAGCTAGTTACATTCGTTTTTGGTGGATGCACAGAGAGTGACGTCATTTCCGGACATCATTATCGTTCACATATTGGTCGACTCTATAATAAGCCTTCAATATTTAATAACTCTTGTTTACCATAATATCTATTTAGGTTTCATTCAATTTGCTATTAAAACATGCTGTCCACTAATGATAAACAATAGCTAAACAGACAGGTAAACATAATAGACGAATGCTTAAATAAATATAGGTAGATGAGTTCTCGTAGGAATAAATGAGTATTGCCTTTATTAATGAAACGTTTGCTCCGACCCACAGAACGTGTTATCTGAAATGTTTTTATGGAATACGCCGAATTAGGGCAAAAGGGCTGACAAAAAAAACCTCCAGCCGAACCGGTATCCGTCTTTAATATTGGCACCTGACACTTACGTAAAATTTAGATAAAGCCACTAACGCCATTTGATATAGACAAAGGTGTACATAATAAAGGCAAGATTTCCTGTTTCACTTTATGCTCTCGGGTAAAACCTGTAAAGTTTAAATAGACTGATAACGTTCATGATTTGCACGGAATTCGCATTGCACATGAAGTTAACACTTTTTGGACAATTTTTTCGTGCACTGTTTTCATGGCGTTAAGGTTCTGATAAACTGATTATATTTGTATTGATGTCCATTGGGATACAGTCGAAAGGTAACAATAGGAACCTCTTTCAGGGCCGCTTGTACCAAACGACTTAATTGTGTTTAACTTATATTTAAACACGATTTTTGATTTAAATCAAACAAGTGTCTTGTACCAACAATTTTATGGCACTAAATACGTTTAGTGATCTGTCAAAGTTAAATGCCCTGTAGGAGCTGTTTAGCGCGACTAGAAGCGTTTAGTGATCTGTCGTGGAGTGTCATTTCATACATAATTTTGTTATTCGTTTTTCCGAAATAAATATGAGTTTTTGTGATTTATCCTCCGATGATGATGAAGAATTTATGGAATTTTTAAACAGACCTATGCGACAAATATTTGAAAGAAGTAATTTCTTCGAAGATTCTATTATCGAGATATATGGTTCAATAACTCTTGTAAACAGCCCCTGTTCGTCTCGTGTAAAATTTGGTGCACGTGAACGAAGTCCAGAACTTATTTGGTTTTGCATATTCAAATTGTGTTCAAAATAATTATAGACACAATATAATATACAGATTCAACCGAACAAACTCTATTAAACTATAAAACACAATATCAGTTATCACAATATTAATCCCAGCAAGTATGTAAAATAACACGTTCGTCATTTACAAATATGCGCGCGCGAAAAGTGCAAGATGTCAAAAAGTGTAAGCCGGTAAAATAAGAAACGTTTCGTTTACGCAAACATTTTTGATATTGTACACAAGTTTTATTCAAATCATGATTTAAGTAGCCCTTAAGCGTGAAACGAAACGTCATTGACTACTTTGCCGATACTTAAAACACATTTAGCTAAATCGCAAATTTAAACAGTTGGTACAAGACAACACTAAACGCATTTAAATTAAAAATGTTTCGAGCGTTAAATATGTTTAGTTAAACGGTTTTTAAATATTTTTAAATGACTTTTGGTACAAGTCGCCCTCAGAGTCTATCGACGGTCAATCTAACCACTTGAAAGCTTAATGATTTCTTAATTATCACAAATCCTGTAAAACGGAACGAACTTCAACGTACGCTTAGATCAATTTTCTAGCGACATTCCTTGGCATATAAATGATCTTACAAGGAGTACCTTAGGCTAGTTTATTTTAGACTAGGTCTTACTTGCAGCGTTGTCCGCGTGGTATCTTTTAAACGATTGAACTGATTTTCACAAGACTTTCACTGGCGTATAGCTTAATATACTTTAAATATACTAGTATATACTTTAGAAGGTGATAGGAAAATTACTTTAATATAATAGAATTCAAAAATATTTTTTGTATTTCTTTGTGAAATGAAATGGTACTGGAAAGTAATAACTTATCTATTCAAATCAGCGCAACACAATGGAAGTAAAACGGTTGCTGATTACTTAAGATACTGCTAGAATGGAAAATTATACATAACATTATGTTACTAGAGTAGTGTTCTCACTTGTTCTTGAATGGCGTGTAATTAATTATTGACAAGGTTCTTTTGTGCGTTTCAACTAATTGTAGCGTTTGGTTAAATCATAGAATTATGAAACCGCTTCTCGCAGCTTTGTTACTCTATGGGCTAAACGGCCTCTTCATTTTACTCACACTGTGTCCTGTTTTAAGTTAAATCGTTTTATATTATCTGTGAAATGCTGTGTTTTACTTGTTCTTTAACAGTATTCTTAAATTCATAATTAATGTAAAGATTTACTTTAATCATAATTCCATAACAGCTCATGTTGCTAAATTCGAACACATGTTTTTGTAAGCTATAAATTTACTAAAAATAAGTTGTACTATTCTTAGTTATTAAGTTGCAAATAACCATTGCTTAATTTGGAAAAAGAAGTTAATAATTGACAATCTTTACGAAAAATTAGTTAGAAATGAATAATATTGACATTACCTTACCACCACTATGATTTGTAAATGATTCCTATTTCCTATTACTAAATGTCTAAACAGATAGGGTTAGTAATACCGACGTACCTTTTATTTTTAATTAGAACGTTAAATTATAATTAGTTTGTCGGAGAAATGTACTTAACTTTCTCTGGTAATTCGCTTGGTGTCAACATTTTACAAGCTCTCGGTGAATATGTAACTCAAACAAATTATAATTCGCCCCTATGATTGGTACTGTGTCCGCAAATTTTACGTTATGGGGGCGACTGAGTCATGTTTAATTACGTTGAACGGAATACAAAAGATTTTAATGATAGAGAAAATTGATGCACGGCTGATACACGCACGATGCTATCTCCCCTCGAGTGCATTCATGTATTGATATTTACGTGATATCGGGCAAACATACGGCCATGTTGGAAATTTGATTACTAAAATAATAATATTATTATTATTACTATAAATTAAGTTATTACTATAATTTGACACTCGGAGCATTATTCATGTTAAGCAGGTAACGAAATAAAAATGAAGTTCTGAAATTCGGTCATGTTCAGAATATTTGCACTTTTTAGTAGGTACGAATCTGAACGTACATTTTTTTTCTTCTGTGATGTTTATTTGCCAAGTTATACTCTCCTCAAGTATATTATAGTCACTCTCGAAATTCGATTTATTTCGAAGTATTTCTTTGAATTGAAGATATTTACAATAAAATATGAAACGTAGCGGATTCATGTAGAAAATTTCTTGCTCTTTTTAAAACTAAAGGAATACTGAAAGAAAGATGTTTTTTTTAAAGTACAAAACCGGAAATTAGCTTTTCAAAACAAAATTTTAATATCTTAACTTATCACTTTCTAATTTACGTTTATTTTAAAATTTAGCTTAGAAACAAAGTCCAAAATAAAAATCCAAGACACACAGTCTCAAATAAAAGTAGCACTCAAAACCGGCCGCATGAACTCCCCAATATACATGGTTATTAGTACAGTCAGGCCATAAACTTATGATGTTGCATATTCAACCTTACCCGATTGATTTAAAGTTGTTTTTACAAGGACGCAAGCGACGCAAGACTGTTTGGAATGACTGCGTAATCCAAAATTATGCACTCATTTTTGTGTGCCGACTGTGAGACGTTAATTGTTCTTGAGTTTTTTTTTTAAGTTTAAAATTGTTTAATCCTGGGTTTTTTAATAAATTAAAGATTGATTAATGTATAATGAAGATCATAAATGCTGGCATATTTTTCAAGTGAAACTTCTAATCAGGCATGGCTTTGAAATTCTGATCCGCTACCTTTTTGTTGACAAAAAGTGGTGGCTGTAAACACTGTGTCGTGTAGAGTGGTAGCAGTGTCTCGCTTACCTTCAGGTATTGGTGAACAGTGAAACATATGCTCTTCGCGCTTTTTTTTTAAGATGATGCTTCTACTGCGAATAAACTTTACATAGAATATTTTCTTATTAAAATTGTTCCTTGTAATACACAAGTTTCACTTGTATCTTGTTACAACATAGTTGTTTTTTTTTTAATTATTACATTTAACGTTGATGAATTTGAAAATCTTTTATGAACCGTTGATTTCTAATTCTAATGTTAATGTTATTACCGGCTCGCTTACTTTACCTTTTCTAGGAGATGATTTTATTCTATCAAAAATTAAAAACTATTTATTAGCTAAGTAAATTACACTGACTATACTGACGTACATTCTCAAGATAACGGAAGGCCCATCTTTAGATATTTTATCACATATGCGTTTGACACAGACAGTCCGTAACAACTGCTTCGCTTCCCCCCGTCTCGCCGCTCGCATACCTATGGCGCGAAACAGCAGTTGCGGTCAGACTATATGAACTGGATCACGCTGTGTATCTTACATAGAATATTTAGTACATATGTGTAGTTATTTTTGTTCGTTATTTAATGGGCACGTGTGACCTTTTTTACATCTAAGGTTCAATTACTAGAACGTGACGACTATATGCATATGTTCAAATGTGCTTAAATAAATAAGAAAAACGATTCACTACATTTTGATTTACCAGCTGAAGTTACAATTGGTGGTAAATGATTAAAGAAAATCAATTAATCGAAAATTATGTATGTATAGTTGATGATATTTTTCAAAATTCCGGAAGGTGATGATGATATTGTTTGTGAGGTATTGAATCATCACATTATCTGTGATTATGATCTATCATATAACTTAAAGCAAGAGTTGTATAATGTGTATTTCAGAGAGAAACATAACTATCATGTGGACACGATACACAGAGGAATAATTCCCACACATTACGTCTACTTTATGTATTAATTACTCAAATTGTAATGATGACATTACATGCGGGTCCTCTTAACGTTAAAATACATTGTAATTTAACTCGGTTATTAATAAATAACGAGATTATTTGTATAAAGAAAAAATACCCCCACGCCACAGTGAGTGTGTGAATACGGGACTATTCCGAAAACGGCCGGTCAATTATTATTAAGTCATTAACAGTACAGGAACGTATGCTCGTAAATAGTACCCGCATGTTGTGCACGCGACTTTATAACTAAGCTCGGACCCCGGAAAACGGTTGATTTTTTTTTTCAATACAATTTAAATCTTTGTATAACTGCGTGTGGGCACGTTTCGGTCGGAATCAAAGTCCTAACTTTACACAACGTAATTCAAACCTTAGTGCTTCATTTATAAGTGTTAAGTTTGAAAAAAAAACTATCGATTTGTCGGTTAAACATTGATTGCAAACATATTGCATCTGGATGCAGCTTTAAATTCTATAATTTATTACATTTTTTTTCGATCGCCCATATGGGTGTGAAATTAAGCCGCCAATAATAATATTATCTTGATTATATTTATTGACTCTCCATTGGTGTAGCTTCAAGGCGTTTGATTATTACCAGTTATCGGTTAATGTTATTTTCATGCGAGACGTCCGCTTATTGTATTAAACACGTTAACCTCCGATTGTTCGGTTGATTTTAACATTTATATACATTTAGCGTATTTGTAGAATTATTATATTATCACAACATTGATCGCTAACTCCTTCATTTATATTTACTTTCGATACTGCGTAGTATAATCTTTATTCGAAGTTAGGATGGATTAGTATTATTAGTGTATTTCACACAGTGAGTCGATTCACGTACGGTCGAAACCCTTAGAATTAGAATTTTAGGTAAAGGAAAAAATGTCACTTCGGAACCATGGCAAAGTTGGTATGGCTTTTTGTAAATAATAGTTACCACTCTTCTGTTGAAAAATTGTCGCTGTGTACTTGACAGCCAGCTTTCTCTAAATTCAGCCGGTGTTATTACAAAAAAGTTAAATACGT
>JACEII010000047.1:2670555-2687336 GCA_014332785.1 Antheraea mylitta
CCTCCTTTTTCGAAGTCGGTTAAAAAGTACGTATAAATATGTTACGGATGTTCATGAATGAACGAAAATGACTAAATAAGAATTTGAATGCAGAGGAATATGTTATTTCTTGTATTTTTGCATGATCATACAATATTGAAGAATCTGCTTAGAACAGATCTCTTCAAGCGTAATAGTTGTTCACGCGTAAATGACGTTCCATTTTATGTCTTATGTAAATATAAATAGAGTAATGACGCTCGTTCGAATCGAAACACGTTCGAAGTGTACACGACGAGTCGTATTAAATAACCTTTATCGAGCACTTAACTAATATCAATATAAGAAAACAGGTCTACGAATAAGTTTTCACAATATTAAGAAACTTTTAAATAAATAAAGTGTTCTTTATCTTCTAATATTTTTCATATAATCTTGTCTGATAATTTTGTTGTGTAAAGTTTCCACTGCGTCGTCCGGTCGGGGTGTCTTATTCTTGTGTTATCGATATTTGTTTCATTAAACACTAATAGACATTTTATCTAATATTTCATTATCTGAGTTAATCATAAATCTCGTCTCTATATTTTGACTTCCTTTTTGGTGTAATAAATAGTTAACATGCTTATCTGATAATATTATGTGGTTTTAGTTGAGTATCGTTGTTTTTATAATTAAATGTTAAAATAAAATGAAGTATATCCGTGTTTCATCTCATTAAATCTGTGTAATATATACCATCCTTTGTAACTTATACAACCTATGTACTGTGTGTAGATTAATTTGGCAAAACCATCATAATTGGTTTGATATACCATGCGTTTTTCACGTTACCATCCATTCCTTTGTGTGTGCCATCGAATGCATTGCAAAAAATCGTGCGAATTGTAAAGTAGAACTCTAGAGAATTGGAACCCCAGAGACGCAACATTAAGAAGTCGTGACCTCCCATAGCCGTTATCATCGCACGATAACGTGTCGCGTTGACGACCGATAGCAGAGCTATGTAGGTCTTGATGTTGACGAATGTATTTTATGTATGTACGAATGTATTATTTAACGGTTATACGATCAGCAACTAAAAGTACGAATCTCTCGGAATTACGCTCATTCCTTAATTTAATAACTGAGTTTTCGCTTTGCAGTCCAGTGTAGCTTCTAAGACCTTGCTGGGTCAATAGCGTAGTCAGATAAAAAAAAAAACAGTTTTTTTTCGAACTGACTACGCTATTGACCTAGCAAGGTCTTAACAGCATCACGGAACTACTAAGGCGAGCGCTTAAGGCACTCAGCCGATTTTATTTGGGCAACTAACTCAAGGGTGCACGGCACACCTCTTTGCTTTGCTGTAGCCTGTTACATGCAAACTCGCGACCTAATTTATCTAACTATTCATATATGTTTGAGTTGTTGAGACGCATATGTGTACCAAACATACACGCCTCAACAACTCCTCCATATATTTTTTATCGGAAAATTAGAGTTTTTTTAGTTCGATAAGGGAAAAAAATTAAAACCCTTCCATTTCCATATGTAAGCGTGTAGGCGTGCATGTGTGTGGGGGTGATCGTGTAGTGTTGTAGCAGTGATGTAAATTTTTGTGTCACTGTATCGCGCGAGCAGCGCACTGAAGGGCTCCACACCGAGGGAACGGACCTAGGCTTGAGTCGCTGCCGAGGGGGGCCTAATCTGGCAAAAAAACAGTGTTTTCGTATTATTTTCAATTATTAGTTGACCAGTTGAATATCAACCCGATGTCCGCAGGTTCAATCAAACCCCAGCAACCAATGAATTTTTCTAAATTCGCGTACATTGACTGATTTAAGTTGGTAACACTATCGGCTGACGGTGAAGGAAGAGAAAGAGAAGTGAGGAAAACTGAATCTGATAAATAATCTTTTAGTGCTACTGTATATGGAAATACATAGAATTGTGGCTTTCTCAGTGTTTGAAATTTCCAATACGTCGTGGACTGATAGCGTGGTGATTATGCCTATACCTTTCTTCAGGAAAATACTTATGGCCCTGCAGTGAGTCCTTTACAGGCTCAAAAAAAGCTGTGGATAATGGAACAGTCAACAGTCCAAATAATATAACAACAATAATAAAAAAGAGTATATTTGACTGAAAACCTACAACGCTTTACCACTAATGTTTACAAATCAAACTTTGTAACATTAAATATTTAGCGTTTCACATGCTATAGTGGCAATATCTAGGCACACCGACACCTGTGTCTACTATACCAACGTGACTGATGACGCGATAAGTAGGTTCATTCGTCGGGCCGTGGACGCTCCGGCACGGGATATTGTGGATTACAACCTAAAAATAGCCATAAAGAATGGAAATGCAACCGCTATAAAAACAATAACGTCATTAAACCAAAAATAGTTAATAATAATTGAACAGTTAATATTTAATAAATTACTAATAAAAAAAATACGCTCCCCGATACGATTTTTACGTTTTTTTTTTTTTTTTTTTTTTTTTTTTATTGTAGCACGACAAAGTGACTGCACTATACCTGATGGTAAGCATAGTACAATCCAAAAACAGTGGCGACCCCCGAGAGACAGATCATCCATCGTCGTTCGCCGCTGTCATGCCGGCCATAATGACGAAAGTCACCTGGTACTGGATATGCACAGGCTGATCCCGAAACGCGACGCGCAAAAGCGGGTCACTATGACGGGCTTTTTCGCCATGTACATGGTGGTTGCGACCCAGTCGGGCTGTAAAACCCTACCACCCCGCTATCGCCATTGCCTCGTTCGTTGATCAGCAGGGTGCACCACGTGCAGGTGAGGTTGGCTTGGGTGTCTCAAGTCTTAAGATGTTACTCGACACCCCTTACACCCCTAATACGTACCCCTACGTATACATAATACTACATGTAAGCAAAAAAAAGGTGTGGACCAAGAGTCTGCAGAATACAATAACTATAAAAAAAACATTAAATATTGATAAACACTTGAAAAAGAACAAAAATACAACAGGAATAATTGAAAAATTGAATTCATCTATAAACACTAAAACTAAACTATGGAAAAGCAAACAAGATCGCAAATACAATCAAGAATGTTGAAATATAATTTACTGAATGTGTTTAAATAGTCCTGATTATAAAAATTTAAATTTATGTACATAATTTCACAATTCAAATGCTTAGTTTACAGATTTTGATGCAGAATTTTTAATGTATGTCGCATTGTTTGTTTGCTTGTAATTGTTAATATAGGAGTTGTTTATATAATTACTCTTATTCCCTATCTCGCTAGCGTTAATATAGTAAGGAACATTTTCTTGTATGTTTTCCCTGTGCACCTGAAAATAAGTATGAAAAATTTCATTATAATCGGTTGAGTAATTTAGACATTAGAAAGCGTAACAAAATTACATTCGTATTCTTAATACTACTTAGGATTACCTATACCTATCTCATGGTAGACCTCTCGTGTTGCGGTTTTTTTTTCGAATTAACTACGCTACTGACCCAGCAAGGTCTTAATAGCTTCATCGGACTACTAAGGCGAGCGCTTGCGACATTCAGCTGATTTTATTTGGGCAACTAGCTCAGGGGTGCACGGCACACCCTGGCTTGGGCTGCTGATTGACACGTGCAATTCGCGACCTATCTGAGCTGACCTAAGCTACCTATTCATACATATATGAGTTGTTGGAGCATATATGTGTACCAAGCATACATACCTCAACAACGCTTATATATATATATCGTATCGGATAATTTGCGTGCACGTGTGTGGGGGTGATATGTGTACTGTTGTTGCAGTGATGTAAGGTTTTGTGTCACTGTATTGCGCGAGCAGCGCACTCAAGGGCTCCACGCCGAGGGAACGGACCTAGGCTTGAGCCGCTACCGAGGGGGGCCTAATCTGGTGCTCGTGTTGCGGAAAAGTTATTCTAATATTGGGTTTATACTCATTGTGTGTTAAAGTTAAACAAAGATTAGTCATCAACTAGAAACATTATCTGACGTCTAAGCATCTATCGTACAAGTTTATGTGTTTTTGCGACGCTATTAAATGACCATTCTGTCACAGAGCTAACCCCAATCTCGGTCGCGGCCAATAAACATTCCGTTTCCATTTCTAAATTACAAACGGTATAAAATTTATTGGTAGTAACACTATAGTACTGCGATCATAATTTTCCCGGTTTATCTCCAATTCAATCACGAAAATGGTACACACATACATATATGTGAAATAAGGATGACGACAGACTAGTGAGTTTATGCTATATAATATGCGCCCTTAAAATTTGATACCGAACATACGTGTTTCTAATCATAACGCAGATTTAATACGTCAAGTTATTTATTTTATCTTCATTTCTCATCATCATCATCATCTGGGGTGTAAGGGGTGTCGAGTAACATCTTAAGACTTGAGACACCCAAGCCAACCTCACCTGCACGTGGTGCACCCTGCTGATCAACGAACGAGGCAATGGCGATAGCGGGGTGGTAGGGTTTTACAGCCCGACTGGGTCCCAACCACCATGTACATGGCGAAAAAGCCCGTCATAGTGACTCGCTTTTGCGGGTCGCGTTTCGGGATCAGCCTGTGCATATCCAGTACCAGATGACTTTCGTCATTATGGCCGGCATGACAGCGGCGACCGACGATGGATAATCTGTCTCTCGGTGGTCGCCACTGTTTTTGGATTGTACTATGCTTACCATCAGGTATAGTGCAGTCACTTTGCCGTGCTACAATAAAAAAAGCAAAGTAATTATATAATTGTATGTAATATCAAAATCTGTGATTTTTAGACGAAATTAAAATCTTGTAATTTAATAATGTTACTATTAAAGTTTACCGTTAGCAGCAGTGTGATACTGGCTTTACAATTATGTCCTTCAAATATTGTACAGTATGATATACAGTAGATTTGAATGACGTTTTCTAATGAGTTCGAGATATTCGCATATGCGTTTACTTCAGTAGGTTGTAAAATGCCTGACATAGTACGAAACGTGTTGTTACAACTTG
This sequence comes from Antheraea mylitta, assembly GCA_014332785.1. NCBI lineage: Eukaryota > Metazoa > Arthropoda > Insecta > Lepidoptera > Saturniidae > Antheraea > Antheraea mylitta. Next base: position 2,675,553 of record JACEII010000047.1, read on the forward strand.
GAAATGTCATGGCGAACACGATAGAAGAAGAAACTTTAGTGGTATAAATTGTAAGTGTGAAATATGCGTTATCTCTACGGCACAAGTAGTTGAATTTTAACAGGAGTAAAAAATTATAATAATTATCTTAATTTAGTATTTTGATACATGTCTACGCGTAAAAAGGGTTCCTGCTTTCTACGTCAGTGTACACTATTGTAGGAGCCAATTGCAAATATAAATGAAAATATAATGAAAAAAAAATGATAAAACAATAATGTAAAGAATGTAATATAATACATTTTTTGCGTTTTAATCTAGATGCTTCCGTAATGTCTATAGAATGTCACGATATCCAAATTTGCAATTCGAGCTATATGAGTTACATTCCATCTAGATTAAACTAAAATGATTACATAATTTTATCCTATGTTTAAGGTCAAAACTTAATGTTACATTATAAAGTCGTGATGGTGAAGTAGTCTCACCGATGGAATTACAATTCGACGATTGTAGGTCCGAACCCTGGCACTTACCAATGAATATCTCGGAAACTGTGTACATCTATTAATTTAAATTAGTAACTACATCGGCAGACGGTGAAGGAAAACATCGTGAAGAAATAAATGTTCTTGTAGTACCACCGAATGTGAAAAAAAATAGACATCTCGATTGCTCGGAGCTTGAAATCGTCAACATCTCGTGCGCTGGCGTGGTGATTATGCTCACACCTTCCTTCGGGAATACCCTAAAATAGGCAAGTGAACGACGGGTAAACATTTATTTATATATTATGTGTTTTCAAATTTTCTGAATATATAATTTAGCTGTAACAAATGACTGTTCTATTGACATTTTTGATCCAATTTTTGACATGTTCTTCATAGTAACCCAACATCATATTGTGATTTTTTGACGTCTTTATTTATTGAGAATCGTTCGGGCTAATTTTACTATGTAACTACAATTTAGACTAAATTACTAAGAACATTATTTCAGTTTGGAAAAATTTAGTCAACTTCAAGTTCAGTCAACTGAGAGTAATTCTCGGATAATAGCGACTGATTAATGATGAGGATTTAACGACAGTAGCAATGGCAATGCTGCGAAAGCTTCTAAGTAGATAAATATACAAGTAACTCAACCCAAAGGTAGTTTATGTTGAGTTTATTGGTCGGACCGACCTACCAGCCCCCCGCATATTTTGCCATTTTGATTAAGTGAATATTTTATTCAAATTAAAGGATGTAATGTTAATAAAATCGGTATAAACAAAGCTTGATTTTCGCAATTCGTATGCGTGAGGAGTTATTTCGCTGCCGTTCTGCCGTTGCGTTCACGGAGATATTTGGCTTGTATCCGTTTTAGGATGAGCTCGCTCTCTAGTTTTCTGAGCTCTCGTCTCCTCTTAAATCTTAACAACGAATGGTTTGTATTGTACATTGTAAAGGATATTTAGTTTAATAAGAGCTAGGTATTTGTTTTTTAAATTATACTATAAGCTGTTCCCGCAAAATCGTTCATGTTAGATTATATTTAACCATTCCTTTGGGAACAGAACTAAATTATTTTAATCACCCTCTTATAATGTTAATACAAATTTCATGAGAATCGTTTGAATAGTTAAGGTGTTAAAATATAACAAACTCACATTCGTGTTAATTTTTTTTTCGATCTGATTAAAATTATATTTCGTTTTATGGCGACGTACGAGTACTTCAATGTCACTAAAGAATTGGGTTTGTATACATTTGAAGCTCTTTTTCGTGCAATAAAAATGCTAATATTGATCTAAATGGTAATACTAATATTTTTCAAACGTTTAAGTCATATTACTACACTATATTTATGAAATGTAAAGATATTAGATGCGAAAACACTAGTGCAATTGACGGATGCTCACTAATGAGAATCGGTTTGTAAAGTACTCACTGTAGAGGTCTCAACAGTAATTGGAATATTAGTGCACTATACAGATTTGGTACTGTAAAAGAAATAATAGTAGAATCTGTGATTGTATTTGAATTTTGTTATCGTGAGAACATTCTAGATTCAAGACGAATACGTAAATGCACTGAATTGAAACTATTTGCATCATGACCGATTGTGAATAAACCGACCGTGTTATATAAGTATTAAGCAGTTTCATCTTTTTGAATGAATTGGCTCGTCTCTGTACGTCAGACGTGGGCAAGTAATGATACAGAAGGGTAGCTCTGTTATGTCTTGAATTATACAATTGATAATTTGTCTAAATAAACAAAAAACTCAAAAGAGGATAAGAGCCCGCAAATCTGTGTTTGAACTGCTGTTTTATTTGATTTTTTTTAATTCTGTTTTTTAGCGGACCCAACGGATCATCCAAATGAGAATGGATATCCTATTGTCCTAGAAAGAAATACATATTGCAAAACTGCTCTCGTAACTGGTGCTTTATTACAACCGTTAAAATGTACTGAAAGAGGGTAAACTGTTTATGCAAAAATGGTGTAAACACACAAAAGGCCCACGGCCAATCCACGCAAAACCCATCACGACGTAAGGACAATATTTTAGAGGTCTTCTGTTCTAAATCCGTACGAATACAAGTTCTGAATGTTATTTATACAGACTAAGGTACGATTTCAGAGATAATCTAATGGTTATTTACGAATAGAGACAGATCTATGTGGTGTTGAAAAAAAATGAAAGTAAACCCTATTTCATGTTTTCGTTTTCAACAGTAAAAAACTATTAGAAGAAGACTTAGGATGGAAAAATACAATCTCTTGGATCACACGGGTGTCTAAGTTTTATGTCTTCTAATGAAATTTACATGTCTCCGAATGAGTCATCGGCCGTGGCGTGCACCTTCTGAGTACTTCCTCGCTTGTAGATGGGCTGTCAGTCGGGTCGCAAGCAAGGGCGACAGACAATGTGACTTTTATTCGCCTTTGGCTGGGAGAGGTAAACAAACTAAACGCGTATGACGCGAGTTCGGTTTCTATACGGGATATAGTTTGTTAAATTAATTAAAACGTTTCATTAGAAAGACGGGATCGTGTAATTGTTTCATCTTTACATTACCCCCAAAATTTACGAGTGATATATAGCTATATACTAACTGTATGATATCCCTACAGTAAAATATTAGTGTTTATTCATAAATAAGATAAGGTGACGATCATTCGAAACTTGATATACCTTAACGAGAAATCATTAATCGCCATTATACTGTTTTATATAAATTAAATTCACACGATTAATTAATTTAAATTTAATACGTATGTTAATTTTTATCGAGTGCATTGCGATTAATCTTGTACGCTTTCACATCGTCGAAGTAGTTCGATAGCGAACATCCGACACATTCACTTACCATTGATGGAATTCCACAATAAATATATTCGTGCCCGTAACGAAACCGGTCGGTCGGTACATTTGATTAAATATACATGAACTTGACATTGCTGTCGGTTAATGTGTAGGTCCGTTTGTCTGTGTGACGCAAGACCGTGAATCGCGCAGCTAGTTCCCGTGTGTCGATCTCACGGGCCGGTGCATATCGTTGACCTGTTCGCCACGTTATACAATGCTCTAGCTGGTGGAATAGTCGAGGAAGCCGTCGCGACTACCTCCTCACTAACGTCACAGTACACTCGTTGGGAAATAAACTATGTCTGTAATCTTTGTCGGTGTTTTATTTGATACAGTATTGACTGTATAGAAAGGTATGTATTCAGATTTATGTGTTAATTAGGGATATGCTTTATAAGAGTTGGTGATTTAATATTAGCTCTTTTTATTTATTGTTTATAGTGTAATATGTAACAAGATACCTGGCGTCAGTGTACTGCCGCTTGTAAGAAGTACTCTGGTTTTCAGCCAGGCCTCAAATTTTCCGGCATAAATGCAAGTAGGTTTCAGTGACAGTTGTTGATCTTATGTGATGTGTTGATAGAGTTTACAGCTCCAGGAAATGAGAGAAAGAGTTGATAGAGAGTCACCAGCTAGTAATTTTAAGTTACAAATCGGCACCATTGGTGTCTTCTGTGAGCTGCACTGGATATATACTTTTGTGTTATATACTGTTATATACTTGAATTTTTAACATATGAGGTATCGTAAAAGTCGTCTTATTTGTGTGATTGACACAGATTGTGTTATATTTAAGTATGGCGTCTTTGAATCAGAAAGGTAGAACCAAAAAATAAGTTGTTTTTTGTACGAATACTCAGTAATCTATTTATAAAAAACCTTAGCAACTTATATACCTAAACCTTCTTCATCACTTTATCTACTGGAGAAAACTGCATAAAAATCCGTTCAGTAATTTTTCAGTTTATCGCCAACACGTAATATTTCGTACATGTTTATATATTAATTCGATATGTTAAATGAATTGAAACTTTTTTTTTATTAGGTTAAAGTAAATAAAGGTAATTCCGATTCTATTCAACTATTATTTGGAGTGATATAGCTGTTGCTTTCTATGTACGTAGAGCGAAGTACATGTTTTAAATACGTGCGCTTGTTGGTGACGTGCGGGCGTTCTGCGGTCGTTCGGGGGCTCTTGCGAGGAAAACTGTATGTCTCGGCATACAATACATATGCATACAGTTAACCTATTAGATAAGAATACAAATGTACATCGTTATGAAAACGTAGTATTGTAGTAGGTATACCATCGTCAACGAGCACCTATTGGTGTATTCCGGTAGCTACAATCAAGAGCCGACCCCTCCAATAAGTTTAGCGTGTATACCATGTTAGGTCTTGAAATCAAGTATGACTCTGATCAAATGCTAAAACCTTTCAAACTAAATAGGCAAGGCAGTCATAAGGACTGCTGATGAAAGTGAAAACTCAAAATAATGATATAACTGTGTTCTGTATTGAAATTTTTATTTCATTCAGGAGCGATTGGGAAATTTTAAATTTTTTTATTAACATTATTGTGTTTTTCATATATGTTGGAACTTGAAATAATAATTATATACATATTTATAAAGTGTATGAATCAATCAAAAGTATGATGAGCTGCAAAATATGAATATTAGATGCACACAGGCCGCTATACAACTACGCGTCGTTGGTCTGATGCAAACCGCGCAAGCGAAATACGGTCATTCAGGCTCAGCATGCCATGACGCGATATAATTAATTTGTCTCCTTATAAAAATACCGCTTAGTTCGCCTAAGGAAGTTTACACTTCAAAGAAAAAACTTCAAAATGTCAACCATAGAGAAAATAAACAAATATGAAAAGACAAACCCAGTGACATGATTAATTAAATAATTTTTATTTATTCATTTATAAATATAAATGTGATGTTTATTTAATATGGTATCAAGTTCATCTTCACATAAATACACATGTCTTAATTTATTACATATATTTACATACAAAGTTCCAGCAATACCTCATATTAATATGATTAACTTGGGATTTGGGAATAAATGTTTGGACTGGTAATAACGTTATATTATAATGTCTATATTTATTACCCGCTGACGGAATACGTTATATTATGATGTTGTTGGTTTGTTTGCTTACTTATATAAATATACAGAATGGAATTTTGTGAAAGACAAAGAGAACAAAGTGAGTACATGTATTTTAACTGTCGGGGCTGTGAAAAAAGCTTTTAATCAGATGTGTTTGATTTTTAAGGAATGAACTTTTAGCAAAACATTGGTCATTTACAAACAATAAGAAAACAATGTCAATCGATCATCTTTCTTATAAAAAAAACTTAATGTGATACTAAATACGTCAGACATTTTTTTTTTTCGAAATGAAAACTCTGTTGTCCTGGAAAGGTCTTTACAGCTTCACCGAACTATGGGTACGTCAGACATTGCTTATTGCGAGATATTGTAGGAAATAATTGGATTTATAAAAAACTATATACCATTTATAATGCTGGTAAGTGTGTATAGTTAAATGCAAGGAATTTTACGTTTCGTGCTCAAAATAAGTCACAAGTTACGATGAATATCATATGTTTAATTGCTTTACTTAAGATCAAGCTTTAATTTGGTCTTACCATTTTTTTTTTTCGAAATGTAAACTCTGTTGACCTGGAAAGGTCTTTACAGCTTCACCGAACTATTGAGACGAGCGCTAAAGGCACTCAGCCGATTTGGGATGTTTGGGCGACTAACTCAAGTGTGCACGGCACACGTCGGCTTGGGCTGTCTCCTGTTTTGTGCAAAAATCGCGACCTATCTGAGCTAAGATACCTAGATATACGTATATGCTTACCATATCAAAAATCTACTCTGTATTCGGATATATCTTTTGCTAATTATTGTAATATACACTTTTAAATAAATAACACGATAATAATATAATGATAGTGTAAATAATTTTCGTTTAGTAAAATAATTGTACTAGATTTGATTGCGGTCATTATGTGAACGTTGAAAAAATCTCAGAGCAATCGCGTCGGCGCGTCACGCTTCAAGATCAAACAGTAGTAGATGTTTAAAGACTCTTAAGTTTTTGCTTTTACTTAACCGCTTTTTATCGTCAGGCATTTTACTGCCATTTTTGCTCATTTAGATTTTTTACTTTGAATAATAGGTACGAATATTTTGATTACCAAGAGAGTTAAACAAAATTTAGCCTTAACAAAGGCCCCAAACGTAAGTTATGTTTTAGTTATGATATTGTAAGGATTAATTTGATAATAATTGGTAAATCAATCAGAAAATATGCGTGTATTTGTGTTTTTTTTTATATTATAGGAGGCAAACGAACAGACGGGTCACCCGATGGTAAGTGATCACCGCCATCCATAGATAGAGATAGACACTCGCAACACCGGGGGAGATAGACACTACCAACACCCGGGGAGAAATACTAGCAACACCGGGGAAGATAGACACTAGCAACACCGGGGGAGATAGACACTAGCAACACCGGGGGAGAAAATGTGTGAACGTCTGTATGTGTTAGTATGGATATATACAGACATTTTTTGGATTATTCTGTGTTTACCACCAGTTCATCAGGAAAAGTGCTGTCATTTTGCCGTGCTATAATAAACAAAAACAATTCTTACTTTAATCTATAATAAAATGTCTTTATTGGACTTTATTCGTGTTCCTGGGAAATGCTAAGAAGTTTTTGTTTTTTACCAAAACAAAAAAAAAAAAAAAACAAAAAACTATATTCATTCGAAATAGAAACGTATTCACTTTGAAACGCGTTCAAATTTAAGGTCTCTACGATTTATTTTAAACATGATAATTTAAATATCTAGCCGTTTAAGGATGTTTTAGGGAGTTTGGAAATTTAAATCTCATTCCTTCTTGTGCTACTTCATTGGTGAGTCCCGAGTTGCGATGCTCTATTCGATCATTGTTCTATGTCCAAAAACCGTTATATGAGAATTTAAAAAAACATGTAAATATTTGCATCTGCCCTCTATTTTGGTCGCGATATCATACTGCGATCATAATCTCCAATGGCTGGATTTTTACAAATTTAATTGAATAGTACCTGGGCGACCGAGCCTAGCTCGGTTCTTTAAGAAACATTTTTAAATCAAAATAAACTGTTAGGTTTGCCTCAGAAAATAAGCATTTCTTATCAAAATAAAAGACTCCTCCTTTGCTGTCACTCGGATTCGAACTGGGGTTACACGGATTTTTGAAGCAGCTGATTTCCATCTGAGCTATTTTGGTTTGACAGCGTCGGCGAAATTTACCTTCATATTCTAGCTATATTTTTGCCCGAAATCTCAGTTAAAAAAAGTTTTCTATGAATAAAATCTAGCTAGATCGATTTATCGTCCCTGAAAGTAACTACATACTAAGTTTCACGGAAATAGATGACGCCGTTTCCGAGAGCCTGAATATATACAAATATAAAAATATACAAGATTTGCTCGTTTAAAGGTATTAGATAAGTTAGGAAATTGACACAAGATCATAAATTATGCTCACACACAAGATCATAAACTATGCCTTTTTACACGCTTTATTGTTATTCTGATGTGTAGAGTATTACATAGCTGTAGAGTTTCGTCAAAAATCGTTCAGAAATTTATGCTTGAAAGAGTAACAAATATTTGTCTATCGTCACTAACTTTAACGCGTACAATAATATTAACAAGTTCTTAAACAGTCGACATATAATGTTAATGTATAGAAATACCGAAATTATACAATTGTTTCACGAGAACTTTGCATCGGTATTTGAATTATCATTCTCTATAGCGTTAAACTTTGTTACAAGGTTCCAACGGCTCCTATCGCTCCCGCAACGGGTTGAGCGTGACGTTGCCTTGCACAAACAGTAACATTGTTGTGCTGTAAGCGTCTATCGCGTATTTAATCATGGTGCATCGACCGGCATAAACCTAACGGTACTGGGTGCGCCTAGGAGAATTGTCTATCTGGATGGTTCGTGTAGTATTAACGACATAGAGTAAACAATATACAGAACGTCCACTCTCACCGACTTTGAACTTAGTTGTATTAATTTTTTTTTTCGATCTGACTACTCTATTGACCTAGGTTAAAACAGCTTCATCGGACTACTATGGCAAGCGCTTAAGGCACTCAGCCGCTTTTTTTGACAACTGGCTCAAGGGTGCACGGCATACTTCGCCTTGGGCTGTTGCCTGATACATGCAATTCGCGACCTATCTTTTTTTTTCACGGTGTACCGACAGACCGTGTTATTGGGGCGGCAAGGGATCGTTCAAGCTAATCAACCTTGTATAGCTGCCCCAACGGTCCACCCGACGGAAGGTGGCCGCCGGGCTCCTTCCTAATAGGGAGACAGACTGGGTACACACCAGTTGCCGTCCCTCGTTCGCCGGACCTGTGCAATGAGGAGATGGGCCCTCCGACCCATCCCCTCCTGTCTGGCTACGGTGGTGGGAAGAGGCGGGCATAGCGTTGCCTCCTCCCTCCAGTCCTCCGTTGGCGGAGAGGGCCACTCAGGAGCAAAACTAAACTAAGCTAACTATTCATATATATATATGAGTTCTTGAAACGTATATGTGTACCAAGCATAAATACCTTAACAACTCTTATATATATTTCGTATCGGATAATTTTGTAAGCTATTTCAGTTTCATGTTTAAGCGTGTAGTTGTATTAATTATTTATGTAATATTCATGACTTAGTCCGGTGAAGCTATGAAGACCTGTCAGGCAATAGTGTAGAGTTCGTCCCTACATACTGTAAAACAAAGTCCTCCGCAGCGTCTGTATCACTATCTGTTTGAGTTGAACTAAATGAATTTTCATTCGGTTTTCATGAATAGATAGAGTGATTCACAAGGAAGGTTTAGATATATAATTTGTGAAAGTTCGTCAAGCCAATGGCGTCCTCAGTTCGAAAAGAATAACAACTATACTTCGGGAAAAATACACATTTTATGTCAATGAAAGGTTGGACATAGGGAATGTCCTGTTTTGTATCCCTGAAAACGTGTATGCAAAATTTCATAATGATCGGTTGAATAATTAAAACGTGAAAGTTTAACGCACAAATAAACTGACATTCACATTAATAATATTAGTTAAATTAGGATTTGTCATATAATGGTTATAATATAGTGTTACCGCAGAATGACAAAGTTTAATTTGCTTCTAGATTGTTTTTAAAACGTAAGTCTATGTAAGCGATTGGCGTGTCCGCGTTGTTTGGACCGCGCCTTCTGTACTTGTCTAGTTTGTTGTGCCTCGTGGCTGTGACGGTGGGATAATTAGCGTGAAGATAATAAAAGTAAACCATTTTACGTTTATTATATTACGGAGGGTATATTTAAACGATGACGACCTAAATATATCTTCGACTGAAGAAGGTCGAGAAGTCGCTACGCTTGAAACTCAAAAATTGCAGGTCATATTTAATAATATGGTCCTTGAAAATATATAGTTATTTTATTTATTGAAAGTTCTTGGAAAATAGACTTGTGGAAGGACTTGTAGAAATCATCACGTAATGAAAAAGCGTTATGCCTCCTCGACGCTGAATTCTGTATCTCTCTTTTTCAGTCTCTTTTCATTGTATACGAGTACGATGCTAGTTGTATTCCCTCAATACGAAACGCGTGAAGATTTCCATTAAGAGTTATTTAGCGTTTTTTTTAATATAATTTATTGTAATCCACTATTTGCATGTAATTTTTAATCAATTAGTATTTCTCCCGAAATATTAAAATAAACTATTTGATTTAATACAACACTGGTACTGTATTGACGCGATTACTTGGTAAGTTGAAGAGATAACACTCATATTCGTTTTAAACGCCATCTATAGACCTGTTCTTCTTACTATATACTCAGTTAAGTATATGCAGTTGCACATATATTCAAGTGTTTATTATTTTTAAGGTAAATTAATAATTTCGCGTCATAGCATGATAGTAAGCGTGACCAGCGTATTGCGCTTGCGTGTCTTGCGTCAGGCTAGCAATATTGGTAGATGGTGAGGCTCCTATACTAGATATCTAGTATAGGAGCCTCGTACATCTACCATAATATTGATACTTTGCAGCTCACCTTACGTTTGATTGATTGATAAACTTTATAAAAATGTATATAATTATTGTTTCGAGTGAAAATAAGATATGAAAACCACACTACTAATCTCAATAAACAAACTCTACAATTTTAATATTGTCATTCACAGTCTAACTCAATTCAAAATTCCAAACAGAACATAGTTATTAAATTGTTCTGAGTTTTCACTTCTGATGGCAGTCCTTATGACTGCCTCGACTTTTTTTTTCATGTTTTTTTTTATTTTATTTTATTTTTGGTAACCAATCTTCTAGTAGATTATTACAACCATTGTCGCGTGGGTAATGATATTACAAGTCTCTTCCGATGACTTTAATGAACTAACAAGTTGGTGGCCGTTTTGTTAGGACTTTCTTGGGTTTTCTGTAACAAGTCGGAAACCAAGCTCCCTGGTATTATTTCCGATCCACTTTATTTGTGCACAATAACCAAACTATATTACGTAAATTCTAGGTTCGATCCCTCGGTGGGGAGCTCTTGAGTGCATTGTTTGCGCGATACAGTGACACAAAAATTTATATCACTGCTACAACACTACACTATCACCCCTACACGTGCACGCTTACACGCTTACACATAAAATTGGAAGGGTTTTTATTTCTTTCCCTTACCGAACTGAAAAAACTTTTGAAATTTTTCAATAAGAAATATATGTAAGAATTGCTGAGATATGTATGCTTGGTACACATGTATGTTTCAACAACTCATACATATATGAATAGTTAGTTAGCTAGGTTAACTAAGTCGCAAATTACATGTAACAGGCAACAGCCAAGCCGAGGTGTGCCGTGCACCCTTGAACTAGTTGCCAAAAATAAAATCGGCTGAGTGCCTTAAGCGCTTGCCTTAGTAATCCGGTGAAGCTGTTAAGACCTTGCTAGGTCAGTAGCGTAGTCAGTTCGAGAAAAAAAATATTACGTAAAACTCAACAAATATTACACAACATAGAGCTGAATAACACAAGATTATGAATAAAATATAAAGACCACTACATGACATTTCAAGGTCTCTTTAAAAACTCCTTTTTTCGTGTTATTAACGAACTTACTTTTAACTCTAGTTTGAATCTAATAATAAGCGTTGTTCAGTACAGGAATATAGCGTGACGATATTGCGGTGACTAAGCTAATTCCTAGCGTTCGGTTGACTAACAGTCCAAGTCATAAATCTGGCGCCAGGCGTCTTTCATTGTGTTTCCGCAATCGCAATTGAGAATCAGCTAGTTCTTCTTATCTTGTTAAATCGCAACATGAATTGTGGGTGTGTTTTGACAAA
>JACEII010000047.1:2687346-2777577 GCA_014332785.1 Antheraea mylitta
AATTAGTTTTTTTTTTTATTGACGAAGATTTCCGCGTGTCTAAAAATTCATGTAGTATTTTTATTTATAGGTTTTGTAAATTTTCCACCGAAAAGTTGAAGGTTCACTGTTGTTAAGTTACGTGGGTTGTTTTTTTTTAGGATGAATAGCAAATATTTAGTTATGGAAATATAATGTATTTGAATATCCATATTGGTTTGACGATTACTTATTTAAATCGGTTTTCGTTTGCGGATTATAAGTTATTCATGATGCCTGGCTGCTTATCGAGGACGATATTGAGATATATTTTGTCATCGTTAGGAGAATAAGTAATCGAAGTTGGTAAATTATTGAAAAAAAAAATCGCTAATTGGTTACAAAACCAATCTGGATTTGAGCTTTGTTAACAGTCTCTCTTCAGGGTTTTAATCCACCGAACATACTAGCCTCATTGTTCCCCAATCATACTAGCTCCAACATGAGAGTCGCTGATGTGATATCATTACCAGATCATACGGCTTCCTAGCGTCACCCGAACAGGGTTCAGACAAGATGCTTTGACAAATATCTATGTTCTGACAACTACTTTTTATACTACTCATCAACGACTCTCTCTCGATACGGTTCTTAACACACCCCATCATCAAGTGATGCACATCCTAAATTTTTCTGCATACATCGCAGTTGGGGGATTCAGCTTTCCTCATTAGGTATGCAAACTTCTCGATGTACTCGTATACTGCCCCGAACGGAGTCTTAAAGCTACCTTAACATATTGTCGGTCTATGTTACATTTATTTAAACCACGGTGTATGAAGAGGCTGACACTGTATTGTTCTGTACCAGATACATTCTCATCAAAATATTCTTTCCAATTTTTATAAAACCTTTCTTTTAATTTTGGCAGCACTTCCCAATAATTAACTTTAACCTCTACTGTTCCGTGCGTCGACCCTAGTTTTGCAATACAGTCAGCCTCTTCATTCCCCTTAATGCCAATATGCGAAGGAATCCATTGAAGAACCATTGACTGCTTGTCAAACTGTTGCTTAAAAATATGGTTCAGTATAACATATGCTACTGATAATCCTTTGTGGCCAGTGGCACATCGTAACAGGTGCAGAAGTGCAATTTTGCTGTCCGTTAAAATTACAACCTTTTTAATTTTATAACGTGAGGTTTTATTGTTAAAGTAGTACTTTTGTAGTGATGCGTGTTCAACCAAACAAACAGACAGACATTTCTAAAAATGATTGAAATGTGTTTAATTACTTATTCCAAGACACCTACAATTTTTTTTTTCATAAAAATCTAAAATACAGTCACGTTAGATTTACATTCTTTTTTATGTATAGAAATAACTTAGTTATAGATACGAGTTAAATGCTTCATGCATCTAAGTATATTTATATAACATATGAAATTTGTTACAATTATTTATGTTACTAATTAAAGTTGATTACATTATTCATACAATACAATACATAAGATAATAATATAGAAGATACAATTAGCAAATATAAAACAAGATAATAAAAAAAACAACAAGTTAACAGAAAGATAAAATCGTAGTTAAATTTTGTGCTCAAGAATTTATAATTTTTCATATTGTTACTTTATTTAATTCTGGTATACATTATCCGAAGATTATTTAATCCGTTTGAATATTATACAAAAACAGAATATTATACGGATATCGATAATTATACGGATCCAAGGCAACATTATCTTCAAGACAATTTTGGTTTGCAATACGTGTTGGCATATGACACGACCTGGGAACTAAACACTTTGGACTAGTTTTTATTACTAGTAACTTGTGATAAAGTTTAGCTTTCATTTGAAACAAAATATGAAACACTCATATACATTGAACATTTGTGAAATATACAGTTATATTGGTTATTGTAGGACTTAGTAATGTTGATATAGCGAACGAAATAACTTCAATCAGTTCTTAAAAAGTATGTATTTTTATATATGTATTATATATGGAATTACAGTTCATACAGGAATAAGACAAGATGGCGCTGGCTGCATTAAAAGATGTCAGTTTTAAGTGCTAAGAACGATTTATTGTAAAGTACAAAAATATATAGTACTGTACTGTGGTGAAACATTAGCTTTAAATGTTCTTTCTCTTTCCAGGTTAGCACTGTATTAATTATATTGTTATATTAAGTAAACGAATACAAACCTATTGTTTAAAATAAAACTCCACACTTTCCCGAGCAACACGAGATCATTTTCATTTCACTGTTTGGAATCAATACACATTATATTGTATAAACTTCTGGCCAGGTAATCCGTCCTTGCAATACGAAATTTCCCTACATAATAATGGTTGGAGTACGACAGCAAGGACTAGTTGTCTATCTGTTAATATTACAAAAAACCATAAGTTGTATAAATTCCCACGTACCATCGTCACCACCAGTGATGAAAACTTCCAGAAGATTAAATAATACATTAACAAAAATATCTTATTCAATTTTGTAATTTACGTCTCGATATAATGTTTTATTTTAAGTGTAGGTACCTATTTGTACATACACTGAATTAATTTTAGTATGTTCCGAACACGCTCTAGCAATTTTCTCATGCTAATTCTAACCGCGCAAAGTTGCCAAAGTGTTTTTGTCTAGTTTTTCACAGAAACTGAGGGTTCGTTAAACTCACCTCTATGTCGCCCTTTGTGGGAATCCGATTTATACATTTAGGTAATGAGTTCTCTCTCTCTCCACGAGTATCTGCGTTCAGTGCTATGAACTTTGCGTTGAGTTTTTTGGCGGAATTTTTGAATGTTATAATATTTGTGGTAGTTATATATTATATTCATTATTTTGTGTTATTTGACTCCGTATTATGGTGCTTTTCATAATATTGTTAGTGTGCACAAGTGAAGTGGATGGCTATTAATACTAGGGAGCCATAGATTATTACCACAAAAACTCCCTGAAATTTACTAACAAGAAGGTCACCATCTTGTTAGAATATTGAAATGATCGCAAGAAACTTGTAATATAACTTTTATTCGGAATTAGATAATGTATATATCTGAATGACATTATGCTTGTAGGCTACGGCCGCGTTGGTAGAACTACTGGGACTGTTTTTTTTTTTTATTGAAGCGCGACAAAGTGACTGCACTATGCCTGATGGCAAGCATAGTATAATCCAAGAACAGTGGCGACCACCGCGAGACAGATCATCCATCGATGGTCGCCGCTGTCATGCCGGCCATAATGACGAAAGTCACATGGTACTGGATATGCACAGGCTGAACCGGAAATGCGACGCGCAAAAGCGAGTCACTATGACGGGCTTTTTCGCCATGTGCATGGTGATTGCGACCCAGTCGGGCTGTATAACCCTACCACCCCGCTATCGCCATTGCCTGGTTCGGTTGGCTTGGGTGTCTCAAGTCTTAAGATGTTACTCGACACCCCTTACACCCCCAATTTTGTTCCCTTTTTTGTTGTTGTTCCCTTAATTGTTCGTTGATTCCTGTTTAATGGTTGTTACCTCTGTATTAAGACTGCATTTATTTAATTCTCTTTTATCTAAACGTACTGTCAGTACGGCGCGGCGTGAGGACTGTTCAATTCATGCCGGATTGCACATTGTCGCCTGACATACCTATGATTTTCTTTATTATGTTATGTACTTTGTATTGAACTGTGTTTTAATTAGACTGTTTTTTTTTTCTCGAACTGACTACGCTATTGGCCTAGCAAAGTCTTAACAACTTCACTAGACTACATATATAGGGCATATATATAGTCGTAGGATGCAGTGGCTACTCTAATATCAGGCGGCCTGTATGTCTGTTCCCTACTTCATATTATAAAAACGTTTATTATCCTTTTAATTGTTGAATTAATCGTAACTAATAGATAGTATAAACGTGAATGTCAGTTAGTTTGTTTTTTTACACTTTTTAACTATTTAACCAATCATCATTAAGTTTTGCATATACGTTGTAAGGAGCATAGAAAAAGACCTTTCAGATAAAAAATACTGTTCCCTGTGGATAATTCAAATTAACATTATCATGAGCGAAGCCGCGACAAGAAGCCAGTGTTTCATAAAAGTGTCTATAATTGACTTGTAAATTGAAAATTCAATACTGGTGAATGTCAATTTCGGAGCAAGTAATATCGAGTAGACGTTTATAATTAAAAATTATTTTTCTTAATCGCACACGTCTTTGATACTATATACTACATGTTTGTATCGAAGTATTGGAATAGAGGAGCATGTGGGAGACATGATTCAGATATTGTATCGGATTTGAGGATTAAGATAAGATAGATTGCACTCGAAATAACTCTGATTTATTAAATGTGTCGATTGACCGTTATCTGCTGTTCTTTCTTACTAAATCTCGAATTACGTTGTAAAAAAGATATTACAAATAATGTAATATACTCGTAGTCCTGAGCTACTTTTTAATGTGGGAACGCCATTGTCGGGTTAAATTCGTAAGTACTTTCCGAAACTGTCTGTTTAGTACTCATTTCCACACACAAAGCATAGCAAATATCATTAGGGCTAAGAGTTCTCCAGCCGTTTTATTGAAGCCTTTGCGTTAGTCCTCGCACGGCAGCGGCTCAAGCCTAGGTTCGATCCCTCGGTAGGGAGCCCTTGAGTGCGTTGCTTGCGCGATACGGTGACACACAAATATACATCACTGCTACAACACTACACGATCACCCCCACACACGTGCACGCCTACACGCTTACACATGAAAGTGGAAGGGTTTACTTTTTTCCTTATCGAACTGAAAAACTTTCAATTTTCCGATAATAAATATATGGAGGAGTTGTTGAGGCGTGGTACACATATACGTTTCAACAACTCATACACATATGAATAGTTAGCTAGGTTAGCTGAGATAGGTCGCGATTTTGCATGCAACAGGCAACAGCCAAGCCGAGGTGTGCCGTGCACCCTTGAGCTGGTTGCCAAAATGAAATCGGCTGAGTGCCTTAAGCGCTGGCCTTAGTAGTCCGGTGAAGCTGTTAAGACCTTGCTGGGTCAATAGCGTAGACATTTCGAAAAAAAAAAAAAAAACATTTCTATCATTACTATAGTCTCAGGACTTGAAACTATAAAGAAACCATTGTGGCTGTAGATTTCTTCTTGGAGTGTTATCTTAGATATATATAAACATCCTTTTTTATAAAGAGATTAACAAAAACATAAAGGATTCAAAATTATGAACGCAATAACTTAATTTATTTTTATATTTTATTTATAAATTGGATCATCTTGGAATCGAAGGCGAACGACCGCATTGGGCAAAAATCCCGCCGCAAGCAAACCCCGCATTGCAGCAAAGTGGGCGGCGCGGCGCGTTGTGGACTGCGGCGCGCTGCAAACCTCTTGTTTATAGAGCATTCAGCGTACCACCCGCCGGCCATAACTAAAATTATTTCGCGATCTCTGATAAATTTTAACCACGAACGCGACGATTCATTCACGTGATCATTCCTTAATCAGCTTTGTTCTTGTCTGAATCAACTTCATTGTGTATCGTATCGCATTTATTCAACGAACTAGAACTTGTATAAACTACAGCGTTTTCTTTAAAAGGAAGTAAAATAAATATTGTTATATAAGCAAGGCTATCCACAAACTTGTCCAATTATAATGATTTAATTAACACACGCCATGGTAACTCCCAAATGGCTGGAGTTTTTTCCAACTCGACAGTTACTTGTTATAATTTGGTGAATTTGAATAATGTAATTATAGATTATATCCTATGTTATAATCTGACATGTAAGCTTATATTACCATAGGTTTTGGTCAAAATTCGTGCCATAGTTTTTGAGTGAAAGATTTTTTTTTTTTTTTATATATCAAAGGAGGCAAACGAACTGGTGGGTCACGTGATGTTAAGTGATCACCACCGTCCATAGACACTAGCGACATCAGGGACGTCGCAAGTGCGTTGCCAGCCTGTATATGGGAGAAGGGGGAGGGAAAGGAAAGGGAAAGAAGGAAAGAGGAAGGGACGTGGGCCTCCGGCTCTCTCACTGACCGAACGAAACACAACAATGCAAGCACTGTTATTTCACGTCGGTTATCTGTGAGAGGGGTGGTACTACCCCGGAGGAGCCGACCCATTCATGCTGAAACCAAAAATAGCTTCAGCGGGGCTCTACCACCTAAAAAAATGAACAACAAATGTCTATCTATCGTCACATACTAACACGTTTACATTCATCTAGTCAGCGTCGAAGAGACTCGGCAGGGTGGGTTATAGGCCTCTTCTCGAAGGAAGGTATGGGCATAACCGTCATTACAGCCCACGACGTATTGGCGGTATTAAACTCCGGGCAATCCCTAAACTCTGAGCAATCCCACAGTTCTATGTTTTACCGCATACAACGGAATTATTACAATATTTTTCAGGTTTAGATTTCCTCACGATGTTTTCGTTCACTGTCAGCCGATAGCGTTACTAATTTCAATTAGTAAATGTATGCCAATTATAGTTTGTGCATGCCGGAGTTCGGACTTGCGGACTTCAGATTGATATTCCACCGGTTAAACCAATGGACCCCCACAACTAGTATATACACACAGCTTAGACACGCTTATAATATTGTTAGGGTATTATTATTGTTATAATGATATTTTTCAAGTTATGCTTCTCTTTAATAGTAGCAGTTAATTTTTTTTTGTCGAACTGACGACGCTATAGACCTAGAAAGTTTTTAACAGCTTCATCGGATTGAGCAGTTAATAACATCTTACTGTTAGCAGTGAAATAGGTCTCTGAGAAATCACACCTTTCATTTTAAAGATAATAATAGGTCTTTACCTATGAAACTGCCATCCCGCAGTACTGGCTATTTCAAATCAAAATAATATTTGTTTGGCTAGGAATTCTAATTTCAAATTAATTCTATTTTAAAAATATGGAATTCTTTTTCCAAAAGTGTTCATTTGTTTATTGATTAGTGTTACATTTTCATCGCATTTCAATGTTTTTTTGTCATCATGGATACGTTAAAAATTCTAGTAATTATGGAATATGAGTACCGTCGTGGCAGCAACGTGGCACAGGCGGCACGCAACATCAACGACGTCTACAGAGCTAACACTACAAACCAACGCACCACCTGTTATTGGTTTGCTCGCTTCCGTTGTGGGAATTTCAACCTAAAAAATGAACCTGGCGGTCGTTCGAAGACTTTGGTCGACAATGATTAATTAAAGGCGATTGTGGAAGCTCATGATACACAATCTACGGTTAGCAGCAGCTTTCGATGTTAGTGTCAAAACAATATTGGTCCATTTGCGTCAAATTGGCAAGGTAAAAAAAGCTTGATAGATGGGTGCCCCACGACCTCAATGATCGCCAGCGCGAAGTACGCGTCGAAGCGTGCCTTGCAATGCTCAACAGACACACAAATGAAGAAATTTTGAAACACATTGTTACCTGCGATGAAAAATGGATTCTGTTTGATAACCGCAAGCGCTTAGCAAGTTGGTCGGATCCTGGTTCAGCACCTAAACAATGCCCTAAACGAAAACTTACCCCTAGAAAAGTGTTGCTCACTGTTTGATGGTCTAGCGCCGGTGTGATTCATTACAGCTTCTTACCAAACGGGTGAGTATTACTGCAGATGTGTACTGTGAAGAACTGAACACAATGATGGAGAAGCTGGCACATCTCCAACCAGCATTGGTCAATCGCTCGTCTCCGCTGTTCTTGCACGACAACGCTCAACCTCATATTGCACAGCAGACGGTCTCCAAGTTGCAAGAACTGGGGTTGAAAGTTCTCCGTCATCCGCCCTACTCACCAGACCTTGCGCCTACAGACTACTACTTTTTCCAGAATTTGGATAACTCCTCGGCGGAAAAAAAAATCAATACCCGAGAGGCAGTACAAAATGCGTTTGCAGAATTTGTTGCCTCCCGTTCAGCTGATTTCTTTAAGAAGGGCATCAATAAACTGCCACTTCGTTGGCAAAGATGCATTGATTGCATGGGTGATTACTTCGATTAATACATGAAAAAAATTCGTTTAAATTTTTTCATACAAAACGGCAATTTCATAGGTAAAGACCTAATATTAGCACGTAGCGAACAGTAGCACGATAACTGTCTGTGTAATTCTGGGTACATGAACGATTAAGGTGCGCTGCTAGAAAAATCCGACCTCGGTCATCGAAATCACGACGGCGTATAGGCTACAAAAGATTGTTCCCTTATCGGTAGTAACTATGCGAATATTATCAGAATTGCGAAACGATTCGAGTTTGGAATATACACGTTTCGATAGATGTTTGACTTACAATGGAGTACGTGCAAAATGCGGATAATAAAACTAAGGACATGAGCACATATTTTTTATTTTTTTTTTTAAATTTATTATTTCATTTAGGGTCTTTTGACTCTAGTCATATCAGCCCCATCATAACCTAATTATACTAAAGTTAAACCTTTCGTACATCCTCTTTCATAAAATCACCTTCACTCATTTCACATAGCAAACCAAAATTTTCAATTTCAAACCATCTATTAGCATGGCAAGCGTCGCATGAAACTTAGTAAGATAATGAATTGGATAATCTGGTTACTCCATGTGATCTCTGAACTAGTGTGCTGTCGTTTTAAAATGGTATATATTGTATTATGTGTAGGCAGTACTAGATTATACTATTTAGGGTGTGTGTAATATTAATTTGGAATCGTAATGTAAATACGTCCGTGTATTTGTATTTGTAATTTTGTGTATGTCATAATAATACAAAGGCTTTGTCTGAAAACCAGCGCTGCAATACTTCTAAAAAAACCTTTTTACCTTATGCAACACCTTACGTCTTACTTTAAATTGTGCTTTTTGTGTATGTACATATAAATCTGTGTTGTATGTGATGAATAAATCATATATATATATAAATATCTCTCTTTCTTTCATTTTAGCAACCTCACTTGAAGGTTTTGTTAAAATACTATGGAACATGCCGACATCAAGTTTATATAAATTGCACTTTTTTATTCAATCTATTCTAACATTTTGATACTATTTTTTAACATTAAAGCCACTCTTATCAGTATGTGGTTTTTTCATGATATACGAGCAAGTACTATGAACAAATAGTTTTACAAGTTCCTAGAGACAAATGAAAAATTTGTCACAGCGGATTCCTTATTTAGCGAACAGTCAGAATCTATGAACTTATATAAAGTGTTTCTATTTTCGCATGAACGACGATGAATCCTTAAAATGGCGTATAGTCAGTCTGATGAGATAGGTAAAGGCCACTATGATTCCTATAGGATTTACCTTAGTTTTAAAATTATTTTATCAAAGTGAATATCATAAATCAAGGTCTTACCAGTTTTTCTAAGATGAGCTTGTTGCTATCTTCCTTCACATAGTTGCCCCGTGGTATGTAACGACAAATGCATCAAATTTAAACGTGACCACAATCCATCCCATGTAACTTTCAGGATAGTGGTGCGTTCCAAGATCCGCTGATGTATATCAAGGAGTATCCTTACCAGGCTGGAGCCGCTACTTCCACACACCCTTCGCTAAGATCCTCCATTGGTTTCCCATTTTTCCAGATCAGCTAGTATATAGTGGGTGTCTTTAGTACATACTAAAGATATACTTGGGGGTTGACATGACAGTGCCTACTGGTGATGAATTGGAGAAGTCTGAGTTTTGTTTTTATTTCACCCAAAGGCCCATCTATTGGTAAATAGTTAGCGTTGCCTATAGACAACAGAAGGGATATCACCGTTATTTTGACGAATCTGAAGACCGTTTTCTGATCACCTTTCGAAGAGCCCTATGTCATTATAACTATAGCTAGTCACTATGACTCACTATGATATATAAGACATCCAATGGTCACTGTAAAAACCTAGCATATATCACATTATCATAAAAATAAATAAATAGAATGATTTTTTTGTGAATTAATTACGGGGCCCCGATGAAATCGGAAGGTGGCTTTGATATAAAAAGTCGTTGCCCTGAGTTATGGCTAACAAAATGTACTTATGGCTTTTATGTAAATTTTTTTATTCATTTCTTAAACAGTAATTAGTGCCGCCACTTCTTATTCAGTGTTATGGAACAATGTTGAATGAAAAGGTTTATAAAAATAAATATTTATAATTACTCATTAAATAAGATGATTAAATTAGCGTCTAATTATGTTTTTAACGCACAAAAGTTGCGTATAAAAATTCGTTCGGACTTACATGCGTACAGGAATGAAACCTATTTGTTTCTCTATTCATAATAGAATAAAATATAAACCTTATTATTCAATTCATAGTGACGACATTGTAAAAGTCTTGCGCAATATATCGCAAGGTTCACAGTCGCCGTACATTTTTATGTTTGTACATCACTCGAGCTTTGATTTCATTATTATACATCTACCAATATAAAAAGAACTATAACAATGAATAAAAATAATCTCGTCATGCTCTCATTTCATAAAAATTTGTGGATCACGTCAATCTGGTGCTCAAATACGTGGAAAATTCTCATACATCCGTCAAGCTTGCGTTGTACTGTGTGAACGTGTCGAGATAACCTATCACTTACAGTACGAATTTGTATACAGAATGGACTGATTTTTTTATTACCAGTTTTTTTTTTAAGTGAAAACTTCTTTAGGCGCATTGAACGGTATTTTTAGCAGGAGATAAATTTATAATTTCCCGTCATGACATGCTACGTAAGATTGACCAGGCGTATAGCGCATCCGCTTACCAGATTAGGTCCCCCTCGGCAGCAACTTAAGCCTAGGTTCGTTCCCTCGGCGTGGAGCCCTTGAGTGTGCTGCTCGCGCCATACAGTGCCACAAAATCTTACATCACTGCGACAACATTACACATATCACCTCCACACACGTGCACGTATACACGCTTCCACATGAAAGTGGAAGGGTTTTTTCCCTTATCGACCTGTAATAGTTCATACAATTATCCGATACGAAATATATATAAGGGTTGTTGAAGTATGTATGCTTCGTACACATATGTTTCAACAACCCATATATGTATGAATAGTTAGCTTAGGTTAGCTCAGATTAGGTCGCGAATTGCACGTATCGAGCAACAGCCCAAGCCGAGGCGTGCGGTGCACTCTTGAGCTAGTTATCAAATAAAATCGGCTGAGTGCCTTATGCGCTCGTCTTAGTAGTCCGGTGAAGCTGTTAAGACCTTGCTGGGTCAATAGCGTAGTCAGATTGAAAAAAAAATATCCGCGGCTTACGTCAAACTAGAGATGCATAGTATAGTGGCCTTTGTACGTGTAATATTAATATGTTACAACTCATTATACGCTTGATTGATTGATAGACTTTACAAAAATGTCTATAATTATTGCTCCGAGTGCCAATAGCTATGATAACCACACTATAGTTAATAATTTCAATATATAAATTCTGAAATTTAAATATTATCATTCACACTACTTTTAATTTAAGAATTCCAAAAGCTAACACAGCTATTTCATTCTTTTAAGTTTTCAATTCTGTCGGCAGTCCTTATGTCAGCCTCGACTTTTTTTTTTAATGAGACCTATTATAAGCCAGTGTTATCGGAAATAAATGTGCATAAAAATGTCAAGTAAGCATGTACCTTGTTATCTTGAAATTTATATATGGAAATGAAGTCTGTCGGTAATAAACACAGTTTAAAAATTTATCCGGTTAAATCTGTGGAAATTTCTCATCTATATATCAGATACGTGTGAATGTCTGCAGCACAGATAGCTTATCGGTCAATTACTTAATAAATATATACATTAATTAAACATGATTTTTTGCTACATTAAAAGCATTAAGAATCAACCTGGATTTGTTTTTTTTTTCTTTCAAGTGGCTTAATTTATTTACAATTAAAAATTCCGAACGGGTTTATTTTACTAGTCCGGTGACGCTGTTAAGACCTTGTTAGGTCAATAGCGTAGTCAGATCGAAAAAAAAATTTATTTTAATAGTTTCAAAAAGCCATTTCTAAATGGTTATATATGTAGATGCTATTTTTAACATATATATCATCTGATAAGCCGTAAAAGTATATATAATACTGTTAGTAATGAATAACAATAAGAAAGTTGTTCTGCGTTTGTAGTGTTGTCGAAATGATTTTATAAGGGTAGCGTTTTTAATTCTGAGTTACAGGACTCTAAATAGTTTTAAACTACTGCCGATCTCTCATATGGCCAGTAAAACATGCTGACTCTGTATATAACGCTTACAGTTACAAAATGTGTTGTGCAATGGAGATCTAATAAAAAAACATTGATGACTAATTTGTACCTAATAAAATCTGATGATTAAGTAGCTTGCTGTCGTAAAAAAGGTTATAAATATGTTGATGAGACGGTTTCTATGGGCTGATTTATTCTGTGATCCATTTTATTTTTCACAAAATTACACCTAATTACCACATTAACTTCGTGATTGGAGACGGTACAATATTTAAGAATTATTCATACTTCAAGGCTCGGCGTGGCTGTTTTACAAGCCCGGTGGAGCTGTGTACGTACATTATGCACAAACAGTACTAAAAATGATACTTTTTGAATTGAGAACTTCGTAGGCGCGTTGAGCGGTACTTTTGGCATGAGATAAACATGGTTTCGTGTCAGCAACATGCTAGTAAAGCGTGACCGAACCGTATTGCGTTTGCGTCAGACTATAAGGCCGCATAATAACACGGGTACATAAAATATGTATTGATATTTTGCATTGGGATTATGCAGCTCATTTATATAATTAATCACTACATAGTATAAAACCAAGTCGCTTTCTCTGTCCCTATATCCCTTTGTATGCTTAAATCTTTAAAACTACGCAACGGATTTTGATGCGGTTTTTTTATAGATAGAGTGATTGAAGAGGAAGGTTTATATGCATAATGACATCCATTAAATAGTGGAGAAATACTGTTATTTTTGAGGTTTCTAATGTGATGTCGTAAATGATTACATTTTTTCCGCTTACATTGCAACGAACGCAGGCTGACCGATGATAACCGATTTAGTCCAGACAGAGTTGCACGGATCAACTAGTTAATTAATAAACTATATAGAAATGTATATAATTGTTATTTGAAGTGCCAATAGATGAAAAAACAAAATAATGATAATTTCAATACACCCGATAAAATATTGCTCTCTGTGTGGGATATATTATAGGAGTAGGAGTTTATAGTAAATTCTGCGAGAAATATAAAGTATTTTGTTAATTTTTAGATTTTTTTTTGTTGAATATTAAATAGAATAGATTTTCTATTTATTTATCTTACATAAAAACGATTCCGTTGTCATTTAATAATTAATATTCTTCGTTCTTGTTTCAGATGTATCTATGGAGTTGAACAGCCGATAACAAGTTTTTATAACGTGAGTTAATTATTTATTGTTAATTTTATGTATATATTATGATTACTTTTAGTTGTTGCTAACGTTGTTGTTTTTTTTTTCTCTTAAAAGGAACTTCGGATAACGTGTTAGTAAGTTATCTAACTTTATCTGACTTTATATGTAGAATTCAGGAACGAGCGAGTATAAATAACACGGGTGGAGCATTGAGCGAAAAATGTATATAGGATTGTAAGAAATAATAATATTTTGTTAATTAAGTAATTTAACGCATTTTGACAAAAACACTTTTTCATACATAGAAATGGTTTACACTCCACACTAGATACTCAAAAGGATGATCTTCTATTTTAAGATCTGGGCCTTAAAAAAATAAGCCGAGGGGTTAATAAAAAAGTAAAACTTGTTCTCATCTTGTTGATTACTTTCCCCGACAGTTATGTACGTGTATGTATTGATGTAGGCGCGTCGTCGGGCCCCTCGCCTATATCATCGATCATTCCACAATGGGGGCTCGATGCAAACGGCTTCAGTTCGCAGCCTGCGCTGATTAATCACCGACGCGAACTTTTATATAAATGTATTATCGATTGAACAAGAAAAATATATTTTCTAGTATTATACTGTAACAATTATGTCAGATAGCATGGTGAATTTATTTCTCTATGTATTTTTTTATTATCACTGAATGATATTGCGTAAAATTGATATTAGGAATAATAATTTCAAAGTTATAGCTATGTAAGTTTAAAACTCGATATCAAATTGTCTTCCTTAACCAAGTTATATTAAATCTGTATAATATTTAGTTTTAATGGAATTTAATTTATTGTTTGAGCTTGTTGTTTATAAATATGACTACATTTTTAATTACAAAATTGTTACCATTAACATATTTACAAATGTATTGGTATGTCGATGACCCATAATAAATATAAGCATATCGATGACGTCATTTAGCTAAATAATTATTATAAACGACAATAGCACATATTCAATAATTATTGAACAATGTTGTTGTGTTATTTTGCGACTGTTGTTAAAATAACAACCGCTTCTCGCGACGTGATTTTGTGTGAGAACACAATAAAGTAATCTCTCTTTGACGCCTGTTAGTTGTTACATAATGCTTGCTCGCTTATCGATAACACCGATACAACATTGCTTTCAATAATAATAACGGACAACAGATAACGAACAGCATTCTAATGATGTCATGAATAATTTGTTAACCATTGCGTCGAAATAATTCATTATATTATTAGTTGTTGTGATACTTACCATTTCAAGTAATTATAAACCCATTTTGTCATTTCAATTAATTCTAAATGTAATTGTCCAAATAGCAATATTTTCTATGCAATAACTTTAATAAGCATTGTGTCTAATACCGATGTTATTTACGATTTCGGAATGTTAATTTATAGTAATTTATTTGTTAAAATAATAATTTTTGTACGTAAAGTTCGCATCCCTCGTTTGATTGGGAAGTTTATACATTATTTATAGCACAACAAAAGCTTATTGCTCGAAGCTCGGCCAAGTTTCAAGAATGTGACGCGTCATTGCCTACTTACTATTTTATTTCAACGTTTCCATTGCCTCATTGTAGAGTGAATTGCTAAAAAAACTAATCTGTATTGTTTAGTGATTCAATAATAATATTTTGGTATCGTAAAATCATATTATGGTTATTGAGAGTCGGCGCCCATGGACAAATGTTGATGTGATGATTATATTATTAATTTCTCAAGCGGAATTAAAATGTTTTGACTTTGTAAGGTATTTTAAATGCGAAAATTTCTTAAGGAGTAATAATAATTTGCTTACTCACAGTACTCGGTGGTAATTATTAACACAATGAAGCTTTAGTAGTAGTCCGGTGAAACTGTTAAGACCTTGCTAAGTCAGTTCGAGGAAAAAAAGCTTTAGTAGATAATCAGTCAGCTTCCTTTTTGTAGAGCATTGTCTCTGTCACTCTTGTTATTTCATAAGCCTGTTGACGTTTTTAGCGACAGTTTTTTTTCGAAATTAGAACGCTGTTGACCTGGAAAGGTTTTTAAAGCTTCACCGAACTATACTTTAGCGACAGACATGATGCTTTCTACAAATAAACATTTACATTAAGCAAACCTATGATTTGTTGCTAGAGAGTTCTAAAAAAATTCAACGTATTCCACATACTTTCTATTTGTAGTAGCTTTAAAATTGATATGGTCATATATTATTCTTTAGTGACAAATAGAAAAAAATATATTTAAACCGTTTAATTTGCTCTTTTTTTTCAAGTTTTAATGTCAGCTGTACTTCCTCTTGTTCCGTTCACGCTGTGTTAATCAATTTTAGTAAACTTTAAATAAATAAAATAAAAATCAAAACAGTGCTTCAAATATGTCTTTCATAATGAAAATGAAACACATTTAATGTAATATTAGAGTCCCTAAATGAAATCTTAATTTGTTTGAAGTAGATATATTTCCCTTTCACGTTACGACGTTGACGTGTGTGAATGGAAACCCGAGCCGTACGTCGCCGTAGGGTGAATAAATTCCATACATCTTTGGCCAACGTACAGTTAACGGTTCTCTAAGTATTATTGCTGGTTTTTGTTATGAAAATGATGGTTATTAGCAATTTTCTATTGGTTTCCGTAGTATACGGTTCGCGGGGTATAAATCTGTTGTGTCACTGACGACAGATTTCTATGAGATTCTTAACTCTATAGTCGTGAAACGTTCCTAAATCATTAATATTCACAAATAGACTATGCAAAGGTTCGTTCAATGCCTTAATATTCGGAATGACTGTTGTCAAAGAGTCATTTTTAATAAACTAACAATATAGATTAGGGTGGACGTTAGTTTACACTTCCGCTTGCAATTGTTTTCTCGCTATCATCTTATACTGCAAAAGAAAACGGTAGTAAAGCATCTAAAAGTTGGTCGGCGGTTGAACTCTACGTCGGCGGTTGGTTGGACCTATCGTCGATTAACACTGTTACCAAACAATACCAATCGGTAGTGCGAAATAGCGTCCACCCTAAACTTTAATGATAGATTTCCGCTAAGTAACGCTTCCATTAATCAATCTATAACAATATCAATTAAAGAACAAATTACATGCGTGTTAACAATTATATCTGTCTTTTCATACTAGATTATACATATGCTTCGACATGAAACGAACGATCAGTACCAGCCTGTCTCTCCAAACAGATCGTGTTAACGCCCACGCCCGCGTAACCAAAGATCACGCCGCTGTGGTCTGGGGGTAAATTTCGCTCCCACACACCAGATTAGTCCCCCCTCGGCAGCGGCTGATGCCTTTTTTTTTATTTATTTTTTTTTATTATTTTTATTATTTTTATATTATTCACCCAGGCCGACAGGACCGGGCGGACGGCGTCTATGGTAAATCTTCCGTAACGCTCGTCCGCCAGGCGTCGGCCCCACCTCTGCATTTGCTCGCTGCGGGCTGATGCCTAGGTCCGTTCCCTCGGCGTGGAGCCCTTGAATGCGCTGTTCGCGCGATAAAGTGACACAAAGTCTTACAACACTGTAACAACATTACAAATATCACCTCCACACACGTGCACGCATACACGCTTACACATGAAAGTGGAAGGGTTTTATTTCTTTCCCTTATCGAACTGAAATAGTTTAGAAAATTATCCGATACGAAATATATATTAGGGTTGTCGAGGTAAGTTTGCTTGGTACACACATATATGTTCCAACGACTTATGTATGTATGAATAGTTAGCTTAGGTTAGCTCAGATAGGTCGCGAATCACATGTATCAGGCAAGCCCAAGCCGATTTCTGCCGTGCACCCTTGAGATAGTTGTCAAATAAAATCGGCTGAGTGCCTTAAGCGCTCGCCATAGTATTCCGGTAAAGCTGTAGACCTTGCTATGTCAATAGCGTGGTCATTTCGAAGAAAAAAAGCGACAAAAATATCGCTACAAAGGGGCCTCATTAATAAGTAATATAAAACGATACACCTTTATTTACACGGCTTCGAACCCGCGACCTCTGCGATGGCGAATTAACCATTCAATTATTCCAATATACCATCATTAACATGTTTAAATGCGTCGTTCTTGTTGTTTACTGATGGAAAAAACAATCGCCGGCGCCGGAACAACGAAAAAATTAATTTACATCGACAAATGGCTGAAGTAAGTACTGGAAGCGCTTGCTCACCGAATAGATTAATTTATTTGTATTCCTCTTATATGGACATTGAAACGGTTGACCGACGAATTTTTTTACAGCAGTGGTATTGATTCTGCATTATTATTTTTTTATCGGTCAGGCATGCCAAGTCGGCAGAATTATTGTTGATTTTAATACAAGAACGGTAATGTTGGAGACGATAAAAGAATGCCCTTCAATGAGCGAAATCATGAATACTAAAAATTACCGCGAATTTAAATATCTGAACCAGTACTGACTTGTCCAAAGACAAGGTAGAGTTAAACGAATTATAGGGTGAATGATGGCCATTTTCTTTATTCTTGTGTACGATTTTTTATATTAAGGTTTAGAACTTTTAATGTTTTTTTAAATTACATTATAGGGTTTAGCGTTTGTGAACAATGTTGCCTTACTATATGCTGGTTAATGACGGTGTCGTCATACGATAGTTAAAATGACAAAAGTAAAGGAAGCTGCCAGAAAACACTAATAGGTGACAGATAATCAATTTAAATGCGGTAGCTAATCACGTGGGTTTAGGAAAACTATAGTCCACGCCAAACTTTTTGACCGCCCTGAATATAGCTGCGTAGATCACAAATTTACGTAATTATAGATATTTTATTATATGTGTAGGATCGAGATATATTTAGGGATAAATAAATGCCAATTTAGATTCATATAATACTACTTTTATTTTGTTTTGTATTAAAC
Source organism: Antheraea mylitta (assembly GCA_014332785.1). Lineage (NCBI taxonomy): Eukaryota > Metazoa > Arthropoda > Insecta > Lepidoptera > Saturniidae > Antheraea > Antheraea mylitta. The sequence continues at coordinate 2,705,626 of JACEII010000047.1, forward strand.
TCTTTACGATATTATGCGCAAAACCGTACTAACGGCTATATTCAGAGCGGTCAAAAAGCTTTGTTCAAAGAACAGTTTTTGGTCGTGCCCAGATACAATTTACCGTAAAACTGTGGCTACGAAGCCCAGTGCGTGTGGTTCGGTTGTGGTAAGGGGAGGAAGGGATAAAATTTAATAACTCATCGGAGCACCCGCCGTGATACAGACGGTAGGATACACTCAGTGAGGCTAAAACACTCAGTGAGACTAACACACTCAGTGAGGCTAGAGGCTAACTTTATGACATTCAAGACAGCACAAAATACGTTGCCTAGCATTTGATACGTTCGTGTAATATAAAAAACCGATGGACACGGCTTTACCCGCAACAATAGACACGCGAGAATGTTTACGACGTCAGCGTTTTTACAACGGCCCGACCCGCTCCGTGTATTTATGTGTGTAAATAAGTAAATATTGCAGTAAACGCACGGCCGCACCCATACTGGCCGACGTGGAATACAACACAACCTCTGTGCTATTCATTATTAACAGATTCTTCCATAGCAGTAGTGGTCAAACCTCCTCCTGAGGGCGTCAGTAAGCCCACGGTTGATCTGTAATGTGCCCGCTGCAAGATTTCCAAAATTCTAATTTAAAAATACAATTTTTTTTTACTTTGAAAAGAATAATAATTTTGTCTTCATATTACTACCATTTACATTGTACTATAATTATTTTATTTTTGTAACGCTAAGTATTTTATATTCTTCCCTACCCACCTTAAAAAAATAAAATTTGCGCCTACCACGCTGTAAAAATTTTTCATTGCGCACTTGATTTTCAAAATTTTTGTTACCGTTGTTCTATAGCGAAATATATATACCTGAATTTTATTACAAGGGGCAAAAAGTCAAGTAACTATACCCATGCTGATATAGCTAGAGCAAGAGATTTAAAACAGGGTATAAAGTAAGCCTTTGCCTATCTATAATACTAGAATTTCTCTTGTACTTACATTTAGCAGTAAAGAATAACGAAATCTTACTTGACTTCCAAAACGAATAATATAATAATCTGGTCACTAATAATTGAAAGTTATTTATAATATCGATTTAAAACAATTTAACGTCAATTAGGTTGAGTTTATTATAATTCGAAGGACGTTATTAATTAATCAAAATAATAAGTATACGTGGAGGTGAATTAACAATATCAACCTTGATTCACGTCCTATTTGATACGTTCATAATTTGTATGAATTTAATATTCATTTAATACGTAATTCGTGTGCTCTCCTCAACCCTATCCCACCTAAGTAGGGTCGGCACTACATGTTTTCCTTTTCTACTCTCCTCTGTCTGATGTCATTTCAGTATTTATACTCTTTTCTGTCTTTCTTTGCTTCTATATCCATCTATCTTCATACTCAGAACTTATGTAGTTACATGACTTTCATCTCTTCCCATAATATGCCCGTATCATGCTAACCTATTACTCCTCGACTTCTCTCTCATTGGTGCTTTTTTGAAACTTACTCTCACATACTCATTATCGTACGTAATTACTAATAGTTATATTGACATAAATACAAGTAATGCCAGATGTGAAATCGAATAACAAATTACTTAAATATATATATATATATATATATGAATGATACCGTAAAATTCACAAAAATCAATGTAGAATCGATTATGATTCACGATCTGCAATAATTCGTGTCTTTAACTTGTATACAGCATTATTATTGAGGAAAATTATTTCGCTGTGTACTCAAGTGAAGTGATGTCACGTGTTATCATTCTAGTATCTCTCATAAGGAACTAAACGTTGTTCTATCGAGTGTTGTTCGAGTGCTCCCTTTTGTCTCCGCTATCGGATCGACGACCTTTGGAAGAATTGTTACAATTACAATAACGAGATTCACGACTCGCTTTGAATCTATAAGATGTTATGTTATCTCACACAGGAACTTATATTTTATTGTATTGTTTTGTACGTTAATATTCGGAGTTTGTAGAAGTCATTTAGTATTATCATTCTAAAAACGGGGCTATGCAAGATTTAGTCGTGTATCACTGCGATCAGTAATATGTAATTTATATCTGCTGCGATGGCCCTATGTTACTAAAGCTCCCTTCCTACTCTTATAGCAGTTAAGAATGACAGGACTTTTTTGGTTGAGAGCATCTGTACCTCATCATGGAGCAATACTTGTTTTCCCAGAATCCGATTTCATGTAGGCTTCAGTGGATCATATTCACGCACGAAAATCTGTGTTCTAGAAATGTTGGAAACTTGGAAAAAATGTTGGACATTTGGTAAATACGGTGACTCAAATTTGAAAACCAGACTGAGTAATCTGAATTTAGCACCCTCTTTACGTTTTTTTTAAATCCAATAGCTAAATAAAATAACCATCTTGTATTATCATCGATTAATTGATTACTTTTTTGTCGCGTTGTTGTTCAATTTATGTGAAACAGTGCAGCGGACAATAGTTGTTACTCTTCAGCTTCACCCGGACAGCACGTGTAAGGGAATGAGAGGTAGATCAAAGCCATAACAGGAATAAGCAAAATAATGTAGCTGTTACATATGCAATCAAACGAATATCAAGAATATAAGTCGCGACATATGTTCAGAGAAAAAAATGGGATGGGATAGGAGATCCAAAGAAATATGAAAAAATTTGAGGTGTAAGGGGTGTCAAATAACACCATAAGACTTGAGACACCCAAGCCAACCTCACCTGCACGTGGTGCACCCTGCTGAATAACGAACAAGGCAATGGCGAAAGGGGGGTGGTAGGGTTTTACAGCCTGACTGGCTCGCAACCACCATGTATATGGTGAAAAAGCTCGCAATAGTGATTCGCTTTTGCGGGTCGCGTTTCGGGATCAGCCTGTGCATACCCAGCTTTTTTGCAGGCCGGCATGATAGTGGCGACCGGCGATCGATAATGTGTCAATCGGTGGTTGCTATTATTTTTGGACTGCACTGTACTTACCATCAGGCATATTGCAGTCATTTTGCTATGCTACAATAAAAAAATAATAATAAGGACAATAAAATATATGGGAAGACGATACAAAGAAACTAATAGCTAGAACGTGGACGAGTTGCCAGAAATAGGAGGAAATTCCTAGACGAGGCGTATGTTCTAAGAGCTGTTGACTTTAGCTATAACATGTTTTAACCAATGATATTACAAATATAGTTTTAACTATAAGCATTTCAGCAATAGAGGCTATTTTACAATATTATTGCATTTATAGAATCGGGGAGCACGTCCGGTTTTGTTTGTATAGTATTCTAAATTTGCAATTCTGGTGAAGGTATTTTGCAATGTCGTCTATCGCTTTACTCTCCCCAAATACTTATGTGAAGGCTTTTGAAAAAAAAAAAACATAGTTCCGCAGTAGGAAATTTTATAGTGCGTGCCTGTGCTACCACTGTGTACCATCTTCAAGTTGCATTTGTATGTCAAATTCTTTTACTAATTAAAAAAAAGTTGTATGTATTATTAGATATTAATCTACTATGTTAGATATTTATCTTATCTAATTATATCTGTGTGTTGAATTTGACCGTATATAAAACGGGGAAGATGCGTCCGCTCCTGTAATTTTACAGACGGAGTGTTTAATTAAATACTAGTTTAAGGTTCATTTAACGTCGTGTTTAGAATTTTAATGAAAATTCTGAACAACCTTTAAATATTTAAAGGATATATTATGATTATTGATGATTTTGTTTTTCAAATAGTACAAAGATTTAACATGTGTTTTTTTTTTTATAATAAATAAATCTTCTTCATTGTATTATGTGAGACAAGATCGAGAAGAAAATATAAGTGTTTTTTTTATTATTTATATTTATTCAGAACTTATGATGCAAAAAATTAACAATATTGAGTTTCTTAAATGTTTGAGGAACCTTCTTCATTCTTACACTAGCTCTGCCTGCGATCTTGTCTGCATAGAATAGTTCTTTTCGGCTAACGGTAACACGCAGCGGGAGAGGAATAAAAATCCCGATTTTGAAACCTTTTTCATCGGTACTCCGCTCGTATCGGTCTTAGCGTAATGATGTATAGTTTACAACATTCGTTGTTAAATGAGCTATATATTTACATTATATTAGCTATACATTTGCTTTCTGTATATATTGTGTTGTATACAAATTTGTCATTATGAAAAACTGTTTTCCTTCACAAAGAAGAGATGTAAACTGACATGTTCAAACGCATTAATTATCGAGTTTAGTATTTCAACAAAATCTCTCCCAACCTAAATGAACACAAAACACAAATCATAAGCAAAATACATCCCGGAGGACTAATAAATTGTAATAATTGATAATGAATGTGCTGCTTAGTGCTCGCAACTGACGTAATTGGTGCGGTGGCCTATAATTAAAGGCGTCATTTTACACAGAAACAAGGCACCCGAATTATTATACAAAATTACTACCCGTAGTGCATTTCCCAAACTAATAATTATGCGTCGGAAGGTTCGACTTGTACGCGCGAGTCGTCTCTAGTCTCGTATTTCACTACTGAACTCATTCTTATTCCTCAAGAAACAAAACCTACACGAGTACCGTAATTATGAGCCCGCTAATGCACTTTTTCCGACGAAAGATTAATTTGGTAACAAAATTTATTTACTTACACTGTACTTACGATTTGTTGAAAATTGAACTTTATTTCTTCAGTAATAAGCTTTTAGTTTTTATATGACGGGCGCATATCGGTGGTCGTTTACGCAAAGGGTCAATTACCTAGGGCACGTGCACGGCTCATAAAACATAAATATGTTTGAATTACATATACGAGCACACTTAAAACAGGCAAATGATCGTTACAATCGAGCTCCTGGAGTAATTATTATCATGCCGCTGGATGGCTATGTGTTGCTGAACTAAATTTGATTATAATAATTAGCTTTCAGTTTTGTGCCATCATTGATTATGACCGTAAGATTTAATGGCACCATATTTAATGTTATACATATTAAATATTATAAAAATTATCTCTTAAATTTAAATTATTGGCTATGTATTCCTAACTAGTATATAGAACTGTGTATTATTTACTGATTATAATATTTTATGGATATACTTCTTTATAGAACGGCAAAATGACGTCATACTAAGTATGGTGCAATCCAAGAACAATATAGCAATCAAGGAGAGATAGATACTTATACGCTGTGTTGTAGGTTTCCTAACCTCTCGATTCTTAGATATAAACTGGCTGATCTTGATGTTATATCGATACTAATAACAATATGTTGATGGCAAAACAGTGAATTTCTTAGTAAAATAAAATCTTTGTTTGTTGCTTAAATTAATAAACCAGTGTTCGCCCACTGGTCGAAATTTAACTATAACTCATGAAAATTGTTTCAAAAATAAAGGAAGGCAATGTTAAGAAATTAGGAATACCTTTGAAGAAGTTTCTATGCAATTTATAAGTAAAACTTGTTTATTTGAAAGTTTATTTGAAATTTCTATCTTCTATCATACACTTTGTCTTCAATTCTTTAAAATCAAATTGAATTATGTTCTAAGGAATCAAAATCTAAAGTTTTTCAATATTTTTTTTAGTAAAACTTAAGCTGGTTAGTAGTTTTTTTTTGTACCGGCTGATAAACAAAGAGAAAATGACATTGAACTCATTTATTGATAATAACTTATATTAGCATATTGAAATATGGTACTAGATGGCGCTACGAGGTGAACGACGAATGTTACAATACTAAAAAATGTACAAAATAAAACATTGGAAATCTTAACTGGACCGTTACCAAATTCCAAAAAAGTACACAATACAGACAACTGTTTATTGTACACTGAAATTTCGCTTTTCAGTATATATTATATATCCTCGACGCCTTTCATTACACAACATTATTGTTTCTGTACTCGCGTATTCAAAACATTATTATTTATGTACATGTGTCTTAAAATTTTTGTATAATGAAGCAGTAACAGATACACGGTCTACCTGATGTTAAGTCGTAAATGCATGCAACTATGTATAATCAACCCCAATAGAATCGCAGTCTTGGGGTCGATGGTAATACCTTGTTAATCCAGTTAACCGATTTAGTAAGCTTCTTGTATGTATGCATCTTGTACATATGCGGATCGAAACCCACGAGTGCAAGCACGGCTTCGTTACAAGAGAAGTTTAATATTGTGTACAACCAGATTCCTTAAAGCTTAGTGATAAAAGTATATATGTAACTAGCGGACCCAGAGGACGTTATTCTGCCCTGATAAAAAAACATGACAAATTATATACCTAAACCTTCCACAGGAACCACTTTATCTACTGTGCTAATCGCATGAAAATCGGTTTGTAATTTTTCAGTTTATCACGAACTGTTTGTTTCATAATATGTATGGATATTTAAATGCTAAAAAGATTAAACACTATAACTCATATATCTATAATAGGAAATTTAAACTTTAAAACACTATAATTGGTCAATTATTTTAACACAAAACAAAAAAGGGACACCTGCTATATACCGAATTCCAAACTGAAGGAGATTCCGTAACTGCGGATATCTATAAAAACTATATAAAACCAACGTTTCACATCCATAGGGATATCAACAGATGTTAAGGGCTCATTACTTGCAGAGGGACGGAGGGCATATCTAATTTACGATGACGATTAACTCCGTCACCTGTCCGTTGATATAAAAATTGAGGCAGATGAACTTCTTAATGTTACCGCTTTGAAACAATAAAGATTATTATAGGCAGTAGGAGATAATAGCCTTGCCTCTATTAGTTTTAGTTTTAATTGCGATTATTTAGTTCTATTGAAATGAAAATGTCAAAGTTGAAAAGATTGAAAAATATGAAAGCATGTTTACGAAAGTACTATATTTTTTCCATTGCAGAGGCAAATGTAATATTTATTAGTAATTATCTATTCCCGTGACTAAAATAAATGATTCGATTAAATTAAAAATAAGTCTTTGATCGAGTTTTGGTAGGAAATTGGAATGTCATGTAGTATTCATTTTCATTCTTTCATAACCTTGTGTTAATTGGCTCCATATGTTCTAATAGTGGTAGTGTTTTACGTAATATACTTTAGTTATACCCGATTAGGCCTCCCACGGCAGTCGCTCAAGCCTAGGTTCGATCCCTCGGTAGGGAGCCCTTGAGTGCGTTGCTTGCGCGATACGGTGACACACAAATATACATCACTGCTACAACACTACACAATCACCCCCACACACGTGCACGCCGACACGCTTACACATGAAAGTGGAAGTGTTTACTTTTTTCCCTCGTCGAACTGAAAAACTCTTAATTTTCCGATAATAAATATATGGAGGAGTTGTTGAGGCGTGTATGCTTGGTACACATATACGTTTCAACAACTCATACATATATGAATAGTTAACTAGGTTAGCTAAGATAGGTCGCGATTTTGCATGCAACAGGCAACAGCCAAGCCGAGGTGTGCCGTGCACCCTTGAGCTGGTTGCCAAAATAAAATCGGCTGAGTGCCTTAAGCGCTCGCCTTAGTAGTCCGTTGAAGCTGTTAAGACCTTGCTGGGTCAATAGCGTAGACATTTCGAAAAAAAAAATACTTTAGTTATTGTGCATAAGTGAAGTAGATGTGAAACAATACCACGGAGCATGAATTCGGACGTGCCACAAAAACTTCGTGGAAAGTTCTAACAAGACGGCTACCATCTTTGTTAGTTCATTGAAATAATCGCAAGAAACTTGTAATAGCATTACCTACACGACAACGGCAGTAATAAACTACTAGAAGACTGGTTAATCACAATAACATAGAGAAAGAAGAATTCTTTAATCTTATAAAAAAGGAAACTTTGATTGCGTTTATCGAAATGCTCATCCAAATGGAATGTGTTATAGAATATTGAATCTATCCGAAATGACACACTAATATATTCGTTGATATGATATGGATCTAATGAATTTAAGAGATAAAGAAAAAAAATAGTGTGATTCATACTCAGTTAGATCGATAACGAGCGATAAACATGCAATAATTTAATGTAACGAGGATATGAAAGCAGGTGATGGCAATGCAAACGCAGCGGTTAGACTTGAGAGAAACAATATTCGGCCTTCGAAACCACCTGTCTTAGCACCTTGAGTGAAAACTAATTAAAGAGAGTCATAAATGGCACTCGTGATACAAAAGCCATTCAAACGATAGTATGTAACAATCGAAGTCGTTCGTCAAACATTTGATAAACTGCCTATAGTTTTCGATTCATAAATTTCATATTCATAAAAGTTTGGCCAACAATAGCACGTCTTTTGTTCTCAGGGGGTATATAATGGAATGGTCTTCCTGGTAAGGATCGTTTTGTAAGTGATAAATAAAGTTTTATTGTTTACTTTAGAGGTACCGTTTCGATTGACAAAAGGTGAAACTTGGGACGAGATTTGTTGCGTTGGATGATTTTGACGTTGAATGCAGCTTTTATGGCAACAAGTATTTTAAATTGAACATACTATCGCTGAATTATTATTGCCTTTTGAATATTCGGGCTTTTTGATTTTTTTTATCGTGGTATGTAACAATTAAGGATATAAAAGAGGTATTTCAATTTGTTGTAAGTCTACCGTTACAAACTCTCGATGGAGATAAATTAGTAAAATCTCGTTGTGATGAATTAGAATTGTAATGAACGTCACTTGAATTTCAATTAGTTGTTACGTTTTACTTTTACATCATTTTTCGATCTGAGAATGATTAAAGACCGAGCTCTCATATCGTACAAAATACGCAGTTAAATTTTTTCAATCACAAAAAAAAACGTTGACGGGTTTTATTTAGTAGGCGCCAAAAAGCCGGGGTTCTGAGAACGGGCATGAATGAAAAAACCCATAAACTAAAATTTTACCTCACCGACAAACGGTTTCACGTGCCGATGCACCGAAATTGTTGGCTTTTCAACGATAACACAAAATGAAGGCAGTTTTTTGTTCGTATCGCTTTATCTACTTTGCTAAGATCGTTTCTAAAGATCTTTACAATAATAAAAACTGTTGCATGATGTTTTTAGACGCCATCTTTATATTACTTATTGGAATATTAGATCTTAAATTATGGGCAAATAGTTTCATAAAATGCTTTCTTCCGTTATCTTATCTATTCTTTTTTGTCGTATATATTGAAATAATATTATCTATACTAATATTATAAGTCTGAAGTTTGTTTGCTTGAACGCCCTACTTTCAGGAACTACGGGTCCGTTTTGAAAAATTATTTCAGCTTTAGATAGCTCATTTATCGAGGAGGGCTTATTTATGTCACGCCAAGTCACGTCACTATCATGTCAAGACCAATATGAGCGGAACATCAAAAATGTTTTAAAATCGTTTTTTTTCCCTTTTGAGAGCTTCCGCTGCGTCCACGCGGACGAAGTCACGAGCAGAATGGAATAATTAATAATTTTTGTGACCAAATATTATCTTTTAATTTTAATAGAAAAGCAGAGAATAAATGGGACAGTATTTACAATAAGTCCGTAGTTTATTGGTAAAGAGCTCGAGTTAATATTAATCGAACAATCGACGATCGATCGAATCGATCTTAACAGCTTTACCGGACTACTAAGACGAGCGCTTAAGGCACTCAGCCGATTTTATTTGGGCAACTAGCTCAAGGGTGCACGGCACACCTCGGCTTGGCTGTTGCCCGTTACATGCAATTCGCGACCTATCTTAGTTAACCTAGCTAACTAACTATTCATATATGTATATGTATGAAACATACATGTGTACCAAGCATACATATCTCAACAACTCTTACATATATTTTTTATCGGAAAATTTCTAAAGGTTTTTTTCAGTTCGATAAGGGAAAAAAATAAAACCCTTCCACTTTTATGTGTAAGCGTGCACGTGTGTAGGGGTGATCGTGTAGTGTTGTATCAGTGATGTAAATTTTTGTGTCACTGCCGAGGGATCGGATCTAGACTTGAGCCGCTACCGAGGGGAGCCTAATCTGGTGTGCGGGAGCGAAGTTCATCCCCAGACCACGGTTACGTGATCTGTGGTTACGCGGGTGTGGGCGTGAGCACGCTCTGTCTAGAGAGACAGGCTGGTACTGATCGTTCGCTGACGTGATTAAATCAGGAGGGACGGTAAGAATGTGTCGCGGACGTCTTTTATAACGCGTTGGGCACGGGTTCATAGTTCGCGGCGGATACCACTAACAGGCTGGGACTTATTCAAGGAAAGTATAATATGTATGAGTTTTAGAAGAATTATTCAGTGCCCCGAAACAAGATTAAGGTAATTGTAACCGCTTTTGGGCATAATATAATTGAAATTGATAATTATTGAGAACTAAATGGGAACCCTGTTCCAGTGTGCATTGGTAACTCAATGTCGTGCCATTTCTAGCAGGCAGTCGATCACGTTCACTGAGGCATTTCATAATTAAGGCTTCATAGTAATTACTGTTAAAATATAGACCAAAGGAAATTGGTGTGTTTAAAAGTAAATCTCCCTAATAAGCGTTATGTTAATAGGAAACGAAAAAGGTTAATTGGCCTTTATTTTTAATTAATTATCCCTATAAAGCCATTAAGTATTTCGTTATTTGGAAAGAGAATGTAGGAATTTAATTATTGTTTATTTTTATGGATATTGTAACTAATCTCATTAATAGTTCTGTATATTTAATTTTTTAACAGTATTTGTGGCAGCTCCTGCGGCTACTCGTCCCGAACAGATCTTTCATTAAAAGAAATTGTCTCTCATATATCCGAGTATAACTCTAAAACGCCTTTATCGATTGTTTGGAAATGTCGTAAAAGGGAAAAGTTTATGTTATATCTCAATAAGATAATCAAATTCATAAAAAAATGTGATGAAATATTTCCTCTTTTATTCTAAACCGATGCGGTACATGGGATACGTCGTTTCGAAAATGTAAGATCTGTCCAATTTGCTAGAAAAATCGAAAAAAATGTTTTCAATAAACCAATATTTAATTCAAGTTTAATTTGTTTTTGTAATTAATTAATGCATTTCCGCTATAGATAGCCTATAACCATTGTCATTAATATTTGTAGATACCCTTAAATATAAGTTTTCTGTGAGAGGGTGGTGCTACCGCGGACGAGTCGACCCATTCATGCTGAAACCAATAATAGCTTCACGTTCAGCGTGACTCTACCACCTACAGATATTAATTAAAAATGACTTAGTATAGTCGTTATTTGTTGTAGAAAAAAAGTTATTGGAATAACAACAATTTACATTGTATTTGTTATTTTTAACGCTTTCATTTGTTTGTGAGATGTTTTATTTTCGATCTGACTACGCTATTGACCTAGCAAGGTCTTACAGCTTCACCGGTGTTTATATTAAACTCTTGAATATATCATGCGAATGGCGCGAGCCCGAACGTACGCCTACAGTCAGAGCGGTTAACTATGGTCGAATGTCGACCACTGGGCGCCCACTAGTATATTTTCATTGTCTGTAATGCTTCTATATTTTTTAAGTCCGTTTCATTATTCCAATTTTCCTAATACCGGTGGATATTTTATTACACCTAATATTAAAGGCAAAATACTCCGCGGCTATTAAATATCGCATGCCTTTTTTTTCTACTCGTCCGTGGAACAATAACGTGATTAGCGACCCCCGGGCTAACCCACCCTTTTGACTATAGAATTACTTCTCGGAATTTTCGTTGCCATGTTTCTACATTGAGGACCGTTTCGTGTTTTTAAAAGCTTTACAGTTTTTTTTTTATTCTCTTTTTCTAAATAAATGTTTTTTTCCTCAATATTGTTTTGGCGAATATTTTGTTTCCTATGTTAAAGGTAATGTTTATCAAAATAATGATATATAGATCCGTAAAACGTAATAATAGAGTACGAATTTTCAATAAAAATTGTCAAGGGAATAGGAATATTGATTGCCATCGAATCATTTATATTTAAGCATACTTGTAGAGGGTTAGGTATGTAGGAGCATAAAAGTAAACACGTAGTTTCAATTAACTCTTGTAATTTTGGTGCTATTTTAAATATTTTAAAGTAGTAAAGTGTTTTAACGTAGTGTTACTTGAACGGGAGTGACATGCTAATAAATCTAGAGTAAGTGATCCAAGCCTCACGTGTACACTGGTTCACTGCATCACTTTTTGCACTGCACTTCTTATATTATACAAGATGGCAACCAGATGGGCTAAACTTGATTTGGAGGATCCTGTTAAGGGTTTGGAACGTAAGTTTGATCAATGTATGTCCTCATTCCAAGCTCGTCGTCATACATTCACGGACCATTAGTCATACAAGTACCTACATTTGTTAAAGTCAAAGTGTCAAAGATGTCGGTTGTCATTATTGTCATCACAGATTAATGAAATATCATTCATGCCATAGGCTGTTTTTATGTTTACTATGAATATGCGTTACGTTCAGTTTTTGCCAATTTATTATATTTGCATAATTGTTCTATACTTATTATAATGAACAGTACTGTAATAGATTATTACCCTCAATGTTTATTTGTATTAGTGTATGAAGCTGTTGATTTTATTTTATTATTATTATTTTCATTAGTATTTTCTTCAACAAACCAGCTGTAGACGTAGAGCATAAATAATGAATTTTTAGTTGTTTTTAAATCATATTATAGTTATTATATATATTAGTTACTAATTGTGGTTATATATATTTACTTATATATATTATTATACAAACACACTATATTAAACTGAGTGTTTGTATGTAATACGGATACCTCCGATTCATTTTTCTCTGGTGACTCTGTTAATTCAACGTCTGATTCTTTGAATTTTAATCTAAATGATAAACTGAATTATATCTTCTCCAATTTTCCCAAAAATTTAAATATTTGTCATAACGCTTAAAGTATCACGGCACACCATGCTGAACTTTTTGATTCTTTCCGCAGCGACTGTATTCACGCTTGTCTGATATCTGAATCATTTTTGAAGCTGTCATTACCCTCCACTTTTTTCTCGTTACCTGACTATGTTCTTATTAGTGATGTTCTTATTAGTGATGCAAGAAACTTAAACAGATCACGGACTCTCTGAATATAAATATACTCAAATCTGATACTACTCACCACGTCCATGATTCGCATTCTCTGTTAGATCTCGTTCTTACCACAAATCTTGACCGCATTTCCTGTCACGGACAACTTGAAGAGCCTGGTTTTTCACACCATGACCTAATTTATGCTTCCTATAGGCTCAAAACTCCCAGATTCAAACCGAAAATCGTACTCCAGCGTTGTTTTTTACGTTTAGACAAAAACAAACTGCTTTATGATGCACGAAATATAGATTGGTCACAATTTGTGGGTGTTGACGAGATCGACGACAAGGTTACTCTCTTTAACGAATTTATATTAGAATTATATGACAAACATGCTCCGTTACGTCCAGTACGTGTAAAACGACCTCCATGAATGATGAAATTCGTTCACTCAGGTCTCGCCGAAATCGTTTCAAACGGAGGCATAAGAAAAATCCTACAGAAGAAAATTGGAGTGCTTTTAAAAATGCCAGAAATCTCTGCAATCAGGTTGTTCGAAACGTAAAACGATGATTTTACCACTCTAAAATTGGAAAATATGATTCAAAGGATGTGTGGAAATTTTTACGTATATTAGGGTTCGGGAAGAAACAGCACGACACAAACGTTACTTTGGATCTAAATAATTTGAATCGGCATTTTTCAACACCGACTCATGTCCTCAGTGATGGCATAAAAGTCTCAACTATTAGCAGTATACTTAATACTGATTGTTCAAAAGACCCGTTTACATTCTCTTCAGTTACAGAAAGGGATATTTTAAAAATCATAATGTCTATTTCAAGCAGTGCCATTGGTTATGATGGTATTGGACGTGACCTCATAGTTCCATTATTAGATATTGTCTTACCTTCACTAACAGGTATTATTAATCACTCTCTTCTTTCTGGAATATTTCCTTTTTTATGGAAAAACGCACATTTAAGACCTCTTCAAAAGCAAGCTTCAAAGCCATCCTACTGAGTTTGTACATTTTCGTCCCATATGTATCCTACCCTTTTTGTCTAAAGTCCTCGAACGAGTTGTACACAGACAATTTACATCGTTTTTGAATCAGAATTCTGTCCTCAATCCTTTTCAATCTGGGTTTCGTCCCCCACATAGCACATGCTCAGCATTGGTTAAAATTACAGATGATATATGCCGCGCTATGGACGACAGTACGACTTACTCTCCTAACGTTAAATGATTTTAGCAATGCTTTTAACTCTGTCGATCACGACATTTTATTAACTGGTCTCTCTTCTCTTAATAGGTCACAATCAGCTATTGAGTGGTTTTTCTTTTACCTCAAAGGGCGTCGACAACGTATTAAGGTTGATGAATTGTGTTCTGATTGGTGCGATGTGATTGCTGGAGTACCTCAGGGTGGTGTGTTGTCTCCTTTACTCTTTTCTGTTTTCATTAATACCTTGGTTTCTAAAATAAATCTTAGTAGTTATCATCTATGATTGCTCCGACCGATTTCGGCCATGGCGACCACTTTGACCCCTAATTAGAGAAATGGCGCTGGTGCGCTCGAAGATGGCTTATATAGCCTATCTTCACGGCGAAACTCCGTGCACAATGAGGGCACGTTAGTACGCCGTTCACATAATTATACGTTATGGCAGCAGGTGGTCGAGCTTTTAACTCGCTGCGTTTGGTATCTAGGTCAGCTTTCCGCTGAGCCTCAAACTCGCATACTTGGCTGTTCACCATCCTGCGCCATTCTGACCGCTGTGCTGCCAAACGTTCCCAATGAGAAGGCTCTATGTTGCATTTCTTCATGTGTCGCTTTTGGACATCTTTGTACCGGAGGAGGGGACCGCCCTGAATCCGCTTGCCCTCCTCCAGTTCAGAATAGAAGATGCGCTTTGCCATTCTTTCCTCCGCCATACGAGATACGTGACCGCACCACCGAAGCTGTCGACGCATTAAATAAGTCTCAATGCCACCAACACTGGCACGTCGCAAAACTTCGGTATTTCGCACTTTATCGGACCATCTGATCTTCATGATAGAACGGAGGCATTTAAGGTGGAAGCGATCCAGAGTGCGAATGTGGCGGCGGTAGACACACCACGTCTCAGAGGAATATAAGAGGTTTGGCAGCACGATCGCCATATAAACCGATATTTTTGTGGCCAGCTTAAGGTCATGCGAGCAGAAGACCTTGGAACTTAGCTTACCGAATGCCGCAGCAGCGGCACCCACCCTGCTATTGATCTCAGCATCAAGGTCACACTTGGATGTTACAGTGTTACCCAGATAGCGAAATTTATCCACCTGCTTCAGCACATCCTCGTCAAGTTTTATGGTCAATGTCTCGTGACCGTGTATGTCCAAGGACATCACCTCCGTCTTATTGACATTGATCTTCAGGCCGAACTTACGGCAAATTTGCTGGAATGTGGACATCAGCTGTTGCAGGTCATCTGGGGATTCTGCTACGAAGCACAAGTCATCGGCATACATGATCTCTGTAATCAGAGCATATGAGACTTTCGTGCGAGCCTTAAGTCTGGCCAAATTGAAAAGGCTGCCATCTGTACGGAAGCGGATGCGGACTCCTTGAGAAACAATTTGAAGGACTTCTCTAACTACCATCGCAAAGTATAAGGCGAACAGAGTAGGCGCTAAGACGCATCCTTGCTTCACCCCACAGGTAACGGGAAAGAAGTCTGATTGTTCAGCGTCTATGATAACGCAGCATTGCATGTTGTCATGCAGGAGTCTGAGAAGTCTTACAAACTTTTCCGTGCATCCAAGCTTACCCAGCACCAACCACAGAGCTTCCCGAGGCACGCTGTCGAAAGCCTTCTCCAGGTCAACAAAGGTGGGTATCCACAAGGGATTTCCCCACGTTAAAAAAAAAAAAAAAAAAAAAAAAGGTCAACAAAGCAAAGGTACAGCTGACGACCCTGTTCTCTGCTCTTTTCTTGCAGTTGACGCACAGAGAATATAGCTTCGCATGTGCCTCGGTTCGGTCGGAAGCCAAACTGGGTTTCTGGCAGAATCTTTTCAGACAAGTTCTTTAGGCGGTTTAGGAGAACTCTCGCAAAGACCTTTCCGGGGGCTGTAAGGAGCGAAATACCGCGATAAGAGTTGCAGTCAGAACGGTCCCCTTTGTTTTTGTAGAGAGCACTTATGCGCGATACTTTAAAGGTATCCGGAACGCGCTCCTCCTCCCACATACGAACAAACAGTTTCCACACCAACGTGTGCAACTCCTCCCCGCTGTATTTTATCAGCTCTCCCGGTAAGAGGTCAGTGCCAACCGCTCGTTTATCTTGTTGCTGTCTGATGGCAGTAACAACCTCATCACGTAATAGAGGCTCGTCCAGCTCAAAAGCAAAAGGGAGCTGAGGAATTAAACCGATGCTTTGTAGATCAGCTGATCGATCCACATTTAGCAGAGAATTGAAGTGCTCCGCCCAGCGCTTTAGTACATCCTCCTTGCTCGTCAACAGGTGACTACCATCTAAAGACCTTAAAGGCACCTTTGCGTGGTAGGATGTACCAATCA
The DNA here is from genome assembly GCA_014332785.1 of Antheraea mylitta. Taxonomy (NCBI): domain Eukaryota; kingdom Metazoa; phylum Arthropoda; class Insecta; order Lepidoptera; family Saturniidae; genus Antheraea; species Antheraea mylitta. Next base: position 2,722,225 of record JACEII010000047.1, read on the forward strand.
GCTTACGTACCTCACCATAGAATTCTCCCAGCTGGTTTGTGTCAATGAGCCACTGCATGTGTCCAGCTTTGTTCTGCCACCACTTGTCTTTTAAATGCCGAGACAGCTTGCGCAATTCGAGGTCACTAGCTTTAATATCCGCAACGCTTCCACTTCGTCTTCTGTGCTGTCGCAGAAGATCTCGGTGTTTGTCAAATGCTGCCCGCAGGACTTCATCATTTTTATCAAACCAGTCTTCGTTGCGACGGAATTTTTCACCTAGTACAGTTGAAGCGGTATCCTTGATAAGAGATGATAAAGTTTCCCAGGCAGCAACAACATCACCTACTTCAGTAGCTGGCAACAGCTTTTCAGACATGGTTTCAGCGTAGTTCACCCTGACCGCAAGATCTTTTAGCTTATCCACGTTCAAAGACGCAAGCTTTTTTATAGAGGATCTACGTGGGTGACGGAAGCGGATTCGCAGCTTAGTGACAATGAGCCGGTGATCAGACCAACAGTACGCACCACGCATAACGCGAGTGACTTGTACTTGGCTGATATCCTTTTGCCGCACGATAGCATAATCAATCAAATGCCAATGTTTGGATCTTGGGTGCATCCATGTTGTCTTGTACTTGGCGGCAAGTCTAAACATAGTATTCGTAATTGCCAGACCGTATTGAGCACAAAAACTGAGCAGCAATTGACCATTGCTGTTCATGTTGCCAACTCCATGTCTACCCAGAACTCCAGGCCAAGCCTCATAGTCCCGACCAACCCTGGCATTGAAATCGCCCAGCAATAAAACCTGTTCTCTGGCGTTTATGCTATCGAGGCAGTGAGTCATTTCCTCATAAAACTTATCCTTGATGTCATCAGACTTGTCTAGCGTTGGAGCATAAACACTGATGACATTAAGGTAGTTATCTTTGTCCATGTGAAGGCGCAGTGTGGTAACGCGGTCTGAGATATGGACAGGGTACTCATCTAAACGCTTTGCTAAGTGATTTCTGATAGCAAACCCTACGCCTGATCGTCGAGTTTCGGAGGTAGCGGTACCTTTCCAGAAGAAAGTATAACCACCACCTTCTTCCACCAGCTCCCCTTCATCGGGAAGGTGTGTTTCGCTGAGAGCAGCCACATCCACGTTATAGCGATGAAGTTCTCGAGCTACTATGGCGGTCTTACGTTCAGGGCAGGCGTTGCCATCTCGATCAAGAAGCGTTCTCACGTTCCACGCACCGAACGTCATAATAGGTCTTCTTTTAGATTTATCTTTGTGACGTCGACCACGATTTGAATGATGCGATGATAGCCGCGGTTACTACCATCTACCATGTAGGGACGAGCATTTTTTAGAGCACCTTTTCTAGCCCCCTCCCCGGCTGAGCGGGGAAAGCAGTGCCTCCCTAAACAGGGCTGCTTTGTCATCCCGAGTGCTGCCGAGCCCACGCTGTCGCCCCAAATGTGCAGCGCGGAAACGACCACGGCATGTAGTCACGCCCCCGGGACCGCCTATGTGCAAGTATCGGACAAAGTCTAGTTTGCATCAGGCTAGACCTCTCTACCTTTACCCATCGCCACAGGACTTGCGTAATCGGAGTCAAGTAACAGAAGCGGTCAGATGCGCAGGATATATTAAGGTGCACAAGTGTACGCGCAAGACACAGGTGCACATACTCGTCCTTGTTCTTCTGGACCCAGTGGAACGGGAACCGTTACGACCGGAGAAGGACTCAGACAGATGGTACAGTATCACGGTGAGAAAGTTACAAGGGGTCAGTACTATCTCACACTCCCTTAATCGCCTTTTACGATACCCATGGGAAGGAATGGGGTGGTGTTATTCTACTCTGCCGACACCACACGGCTAAAATCATTGTGAGCATTGTGATTATAAGTTATCATCTATATGCAGATGATGTTCAGCTTTATCAGCACTTCGAACTTGATGCCGCCTCTGAATGCGTACAAAATATACCGTGTTCATTCATGGAGTGAAGAATACGGTCTATTAATTAACCCCGAGAAGACACAAGTCATAATTATCGCCGAGCCGCGTTAAGCATATTGAATATCGAATCTCTACCCAAAGTCACCTATAATAAATAACTTTGGGTTAGAGTATCATACTCAGGTTAAGAATTTAGGTCTGTATATTTCCCAAGACTTGTCATGGGCTCAAAATATTAATACAATTAAAGAATAAAAAGGTTTATGGTGTAATGCACTCTCTCAAACGATTCCAAAAGTTTTTACCTACATCAACAAAGAAAACACTACTTGTCAACTCTCTTTTGCTCCCTATCATTGACTATGCAGACGTAACCTATCCAGATCTGACAGAGGAGTTGCTTAATAAACTTGATAGTCTGTTAAATTTGTGCATCCGTTACATCTTCGGACTTCGTAAGTATGATCATATTTCTAAATTTCGTTTGCAACTACACAGGCTTGATATTCGTGCACGTCGAAATGCTCACATACTGCATTTTCCTTATGGTATTTTATTAGACCCTCGTTCTCCACGAAATCTCCAAGAACGGTTCATATTCTTAAGGGCTCATGGTCGTGATCTCCGTTCGGCATACACCAAAACTCTTGAGATCCCTCAGCATAGATCTACATTATATTAAAACTCCTTCACAGTAACTGCCATACGATTATGGAACTCGTTATCGCGTCGACTTCAACACCAGTAAGAAATATAAATACAGCTCGAAACTGATTGAAATGCACCTAGAGTCGCGGCCAGGTACTAGTTTATGTATATACGACATGTTCTCTTTGTTGCATTATGTTACAAGTATGGTTACAAATGGTTTTCTTCAATGTTCAAAGTAAAATTAAAATCTGTAATAGCCTTTATGTATTGAAACCAGCTTGACATGATATTTTCTACTTGAAATTACTATCTGGCAAATCGATAGTGTGCCAAGGCACTGACCGCAAGGGACTTTGTTATAAAATCTAAACCTAAACCTAAAAAACTATTTCTGGCCTTACTGAGCCTAAAACATGGAGTGACCAGTTTATTACTGTTTCTAGTATTTACATTATATCTGTCTTTTACTAAATCCAGATTATCTAAGTTTTTGCGGACGTACATCAAATTCTCGAAAATATATTGCAAGGGCAGACTTAAAGTTAAAGGCGAAGTTAAAATAGCGAATTCCTGAAAACTTAGTCTTTAATGATTTAATGATTGTCTGTAATAAGATAAATAAGGTTCTAGGTCAATGTAGCTTCCTATTAATGCCTTAACCCTTAAAACTTACTTTCACTCATTACTTGTGCCTCGTTGCCGCGGATGACGTACGAATACCAAGGCAATTCAGCCAAATTGACAGGCTCATTGCAAAGGTCGGCCGTTCACCGTCTGCCTGTGTAGTTCACTTCAACTCGAGTTTGCATTAAGTAACTACATTAGGGCGTTAGTCTCAGATTAGATCCGAGATATCTAGACGTCTCAGTTGGGATTCATATGAACTGCCGTTGTCGTACCTACTTTCTACAGATTGCAGGGTATTGTGATTATAAGTGACTACTCAAAGATAATTTGCTTTAGAGTATTTTGGCCTTGTTTGTAACTATTTCTTATTTTTATTATTTTATTTATAATTAAATGGATCGTCTTTGTGAAAACACAATTAGTTGTGCCGACTTTTATAATGGTTGGTATAAGGCGATAAAGTTTATCAATTTGAAATATACAAACATAAGTAACATAAGTGTTGCAACTATAGGAGTAATTGAAATTTAATCTTAAATGTCACTTTACCAGATTTTAGAGATTTCAAATGATACGGTCACGAAAGGATTTATTTTTCTAACTGACTAGGATATTGTAGGCTTTAAAAAGGACTACAAAGACAAGCGTTTAAGGCACTTCGCCTCTTCGCAACAATCTCTAGTAGTCCAACTTCGGCTTGGGCTGATGCCCTGAATGCAACACTACAGGCATGCGTGTCTCACGGATGCAAACATGTATTTCGGATCTGGCATCTATGTTAATCTGAACTAATCCAGCTAGAAAATAGGGAAAAACCCTTCCACCATATATGTCCCTACCTGTACCATGGAAGGAAAGATGAACATGGAAAAATAAAAATATTTTAAATAAAAGATATTCTTTATCGTTCTTCTGTTTAGTAGCTATTAAAGTTAAATTTAATCTTATAAAGACAAAAATATTGAGAAAATTAGTTTCTTTTCCTTAACAATACTACTTGAAAAATAATGAATTATAGTCGAAATTCGACCACTAGACGAGCACTAGTTTATTTTATTGTGCAACGTATTATTAGATGCGACTAATCTAAAAATAACTTTAATAAAATAGTAGGCACTTATTAGGAAATTCGCATCAGCTGCAATTTAAAGTTAACAACAGTAACATTATATAATCTATCTTACTCTGAGAAAACGTAGCATTCTCGTAGCAAGAATTTCCAAAATTGAACCCTACTAAGTACTAGTTAAATTTACCTATTATTGTACATACTAGTTAGACAGACAGGTTGGTCCATTCGCCAAATATGAAGTCACCTAATGTCGAACATCCCGCGGTATTCTTAGTGTGGGAGGAAATACCAAAGGCAATGGTGGATGCCAAAGGAATGGCTTAGAAATCGTTTCAAATACTAAGAAGATACGTAATTAGTAACTATATTTAAAAGTGTATGTGTTTGTGGTTTAAATAGACATAACCAGTTCAATTGCACCCATGAATTACGGTTTTTATGAGGTATTCTCAGAAGTGGAAGATCTCCTTTAAGCAATGTGTGGCACATATTAAGTGTGCCCCCAAAGGTGTGGTGACGATATACCGGCGTCTATTACTGTTTCGGAGTAGGGTGACACGAGTCCAGAAATATCTGACTATTTAGCGGCAACAGTTGTCACACCGTTGTGTAATTTTGGTTTGTAATATTCTATTTAGTTAGGATATTAAATAACTATATGGTTAAACTGATAGCTGAGTCGAATCTAGTAATTTGTTACCAGTTATTACGTATACATGCTGAATGTTTAGACAGTAGCAATATCCATGGATGATATTCTGTACTCGATTCTCGTTCTATATCAATTGAAAAAAATAGGTGTTTAATATTTAACCTAGTTATCTGAAAAATATACAATGCTCTACGCGTCTGTGTTAAAGCACCGTATCAACCGTCGGGTGATTTCACTTTCACTTGAAAGGGAACGTGGGGACTTCAGGAACAACACAAAAGCGTTTATTGTCCGCTTTATTATCAAAAGTTACTAACTCAGAGTCGCCTATTGTCAAAATCAAAATCAATGTGTTTACACTTTTGAAACCCTTAGAACAAACTTTAACTTAGGTTTTTTTTTCTCAAACTAACTACGCTATTGACCTAGCAAGGTCTTAACGGCTTCACCAGACTACTTTACTACTTTGAACTTAGGTTGTTTGGTTGTTCATTAGTATTTATTTTGATTTTTTTAATGTATTAAATGTGACCATGAAGTTTCATACCCTAGAATTCTGCGAGCGTTCAAACTTACACCTGGTATATTTTTTAGTTGTCAATTAAAGAGTATTTTTTATAAAAGACATTTCTTAAATAAATAAAATGTAAAATGCACAATTATTAATTTTGAACAATTATAAACTGTTGAAGTGACTGCAAATACCTTTTGCAAATTAAATTCCATCTCAGTAAAAGGTTCCACTGAGAGTCCTTCGGCTTATTATCTGTGTCAATACAGTTAAATTTTAATGTAATAATTTATGAAGAAGTGTTTACATTTCGTGTTGTTAATGTCGATTGAGAGTTTTCTGAAGACCGGTGTCTTTGGTGTACTCCCTTGTGCTTTAATATAATTGAACTATTGTTTACATACTTATTAAATTATTTAAATGAGTCTATAGTGCGGTGATAATATATGTTATACGGTTTAAAATTACACTTACGTTTTTATCTCATTTGAAAGTGTTAAATATTATTTTTTTGTTACTAATGTTCTAAGAATTTAACCACTTATTATTTTAAGATAATCTAAAAATTTTATTTACATATGTATATGTTTTTTGGACTACATCTTTTCGTAGAATGAACATTGCTAATAAAGTTCCAAATCATGTAGTTTAAAAGAAATCTAAAACACTTCGAGATGATGAAAATGCATAGACAAATTGAAAAAGCGCAAAAACGATATACGGGAACGTTGAAAAAAATTTTTTTTAACTGATACTAATTTCTGTGAAATTAGAATTTCCCGTACTGGATATTATAGTTAAATAGTCACTATAACAATATTATTAGTTTTAGTTCGTATTTGATTTTCTTTTCATTTATAATGTTTTTTTTCCAACGCACATTCAAGTCTTAACAAATATTTGAAGTCGATGTTCAGAGGATATTACAAAATTTTGGGGGCGACGCGTCCATTTGAGAACGTATTATTGTAATCAATGAATAAACGTTATGTTTAAATCAAATTCTATTAAGGTATATGTGTATAAATTGGAATTTTTAGCGCAAATCATATACTTCCATACTAAACTTTGGCAATATACTTCGTAAAAATGAACGAATTACTTTTAATATTTTCAGTTAAACTTTTGTTATATATTATCTTTAGTGGTAGGTACAGTACTAGATGTCACACATGCAGTTGTTAGTACCTAACTAGTATCATCCACTAGTTTCTCAGTTTAATGGCTGTTTTAACACTATATTAACTGTAAGGTACAGTTTAAGAAACGAACGTACACTTCTTTAAAAGGTCGGCAACGGACTCGCGACTCACCTGGTGTTGCTAGTGCTAGTGGCGGTGATCACCTACCATCACGTGACTCGCCTGTTCGTTTGCCCACCCCTATAATGTATAAAAAACAGTGCAGTCAAACGGCTGCAAATGAAGCATAAAATAAAATGACTAATATTGAATATGTCGGTGTGAGTAGTCGCCAGCACAGTTTAGGCGCGGCCGTTCCTCCGTAGTTTTCTATCCCCGGGACATGTCTAAATCGGGCCGGGTCGTTGTCGGTCTAATTCCGTGCGGTCCACGCGCCTCGCATTGTCGACTTCCTATTGCGTAACGGGAAGACAATTGGTTACGTCATCGCACTTAGGTGAATGCACTTTTACTTATTAGGTTGTGACGGGACGCCGGTGTATGTTCGTCGCACACTTTTATGGGAGATCCTGTGATTATGTATCTGTATATACAAGGAATAAAAAAGTCTATATTCCTTGCAAATAAATACTTGAAACAAATCTTATAAGTGTTCTTTTCTGTGCCCCCGCCAAGTCGAGCAAAAAAGCGGCATGGCCATACTGTCTTTTTCTCGAAGCAATTCCGGCGAGTTTCGACCCCCTACAACTTCGTTGTGGATATAACTACAAGCCTAAATTCAGAAAAATTTTGAATATTGATATGGTCACTATAAGGTGTTGTTAGATTAGCTAATTACGTAATAACTTAAGGCAGAAGGTCTCTTAAGTAGGGACTTAATAGAGTAACCGACTTGGTATTTATTACATGGATCTCGCAACTTTTTAAGATAGAAAAAGTGACTTGCGAGACGGCTTTTTTTCAAAGTTTTGTTTTTGGTGGCATATTTATTTACAAGACTCCGCTGTTCTCGTGATGTCAACTTGCCATCTTGTGTAGGGTCTTCCTCAGTATCTTTTTACTTTTGGACCTCTTCACGTAGTAATTCTTTTAGTCCGTCTGTATATTCATACATATATATACATTATATATGTCAAGATATCGTATACCTATTTATTATGTTCTTATTTATCTTCATTGCTCTAATAGGAGTGAGTCATTTATATGAAGGAATTTTTCTTAACGATGATTGACATGTCGATGACTCAAAGAATGTTATTAATTACCTGCGATACATATCGTGTTTGTCATGTATGTCTGAGCCCACGTTTATTTATTTACATCGACAATGCAGTCAACATGAATTCATTAATATACTTTGTGATAAGTTTTTATGCTGTGTTAATCAATAATCATATTGATTATGTTTTGCCCGTTTAAAGCAAATTAGACCGATACTGTATTTTTTTGGAAGACAGATACTCTGTATCCCTTTGTCCCTAGCTCTGACAACGTGTATGATGATTTGTAGCAAACAACTTGATATTCGCATTTATAATACAAATTAGGATGGTGTCGGCACTTTGCAAGGGGAATGTTGTTTTCTATTGCAACAATCGGCTCAGGTTCATAAGTGCACGTGTACACGATATATTCGTAATCACCCTTACACATGATGAAACAATGGAATAGCATATATACAGTATAAAAGTGTGTGAATCTTTCCCATTATATACTTTGCAAAGGCAAAATGATAGCAGTAATTTCTAGATACAGATTCCAAATTAGCAAATTCACATTATCCAAAAGCCCAACCCAAGCCCTAATGAAGTAACATTGCTGGCTCTAGATGTATGTAATACTAAATTTCTCTAAGGATAAATCTATAAAAGTATTGGTCATTCCATGTTGCGATATGCTCGGATTGTAATGATTTAAAAATCGTCGAGCATCCATTTTCGATAATGATAATGTCATAGAATAAACAGCGTATCAACATCGATTATCGTTCTTGGAGTTATTTTTAATAAAGTGAGGTATTATGCAAAGTCCGATTGCCGCAGCACCACTGTTATACCTATATTACTGCCAAAGCTGCAGCATTCACGCTACTGAGGACTTATCTGAAGAATTTGTTTGGCAATACACACTAATAACTAGTCAATCCAAATCATTCCTCAGGAATGAAACAACTTATCATGGTTGGCTTCAGAACTGCATTTCTTGTAATCTTGGTTTTACCTAGCCAAAGGTTATATTTTCCTACTCCCATACAATAAACAAAAATGAGTACGTTGAGCTTGGAAACGTTCACAAAAAGAAAATGCAATTATTTAACAATGCCTTACTCATTCGGTTACGTCACGTAACGTTATGATAAAATTAAGCCCACGTTTGAAGAGTGGTGTCATTTAGCCGATAAACAAAGGATGGGTGAAATCGCATCGGAAAGTCAGTACCGTGGTGTATCGAGCGCGACTTATTTAGAAAGCTGAATGAAAGCAGTATTAGTCATGTTCATATGGCGATATTGATAATATCATATCTGGTACGTGGGTGTGTCTTGGTATATGGTGACAGTTCTTTTGCCAGTTAGGATTTCAAGATTAGATCGGGATGCGATCGGTTTTTACGGCGATAGTGCGTCCTGTTGATTCACTCATCTAGAATATTTAATTTTTATTATCATTTTGATATCCCTCATTATGAATTTTGATGGCAATGATAGTAGACTCGGCTAGCATAATGATATGACACTGGGTTGATACAATAATCCAGAACTTGCGGTAATTTAAGCGTATCGGTGTATCTAAGCAGTTGCCTTTCAGACCAGATCACTTTTCTAACTTAATAGTGTTTATAAGTTATAACATATCAAAAGTGCAATGTTATTTGGATTTAGGATGTCGATTGGTATTGTTATTTGTCTTCCTATTTCCCTCTATCCCTCTTTCTCTTGACAATAACAGCGTGTCATTGGGTCATAAGTCCGTTACATCCTCTTCCAGTCATCGTATTCTAAGCCTTTAGTAGGTAAGTATTCTAAGCCTAAGTATTTTGTAGGTGGTAGAGCCTCGTTGAAGCTATAACTGGTTTCAGCATGAATGGGTCGGCTCGTCCGGGGTAGTACCACCCTCTCACGGAAAACCGTCGTGTAGTAACATTGCTTGCAATAGTTGCATTTCGTTCGGTCAGTGAGAGTGCCGGAGGCCCACCTCCCTCTCCCCATCATTTGTCCTCTCCCTTCCACTTCCCTCTTCTCTCCCTACCTCCATCCCTCTAAACACAGGCTGGCAACGCACTTGCAACTCCTCTGGTGTTTGCTGATGTCTGTGGACGGCAGTGATCACTTAACATCAGGTGAGCCGCCCGTCCGTTTGCCTCCTATATGATAAAAAAAAGAAAAAAGCTATGGAATGCTTTAAATGAAGCATGAAAAGGTATTTAAATAGAACAGTATCGCGGTACCTTCTGATTCATATTCAGTCTTCGGTATTACTACACATATAGCGCAACTACATTATATAAATTAATTCTTATCAATCATCTCATTCGGCGTAGAAGAAACAATTAATGGAGTTATCATTGACTTTATCAAGAATTAATGAAGACATTGATATTCAATTCTACTTTATATTATGAATTACTATCCAATAAAAGATACACTAAGCATTAGATAGAATGTGCAATCTATAAATATAAATGATTTTCGGTATGTCTGTTTTTTTATGTCATAGGAGGCAAACGAATAGGCGAATCATCTGATGTTAAGTGATCACAGCCCTACATAGACACTTGCAACACCAGAGGAGTCACAAGTGCGTTGCCAACCTGTGTTTGGGAGGCAGGGAAAGGAGGTGGGCCTCCGGCGCTCTCACTGATCGAACGAAATGCAACGGTTTTCTGTGAGACGGAGGTAGTACCCCGCGCGAGTCGACCCATTTATGCTAAAACTAGTGATAGCTTCAGCGTGACTTTACCACCTACAGAAGTAGGTACTGTACGTATTAGATTGATTTTACCCCAGAACAGGATGAGCGATCACCATGAAATGATTGATAGTTTTTATGTTATAAATGTTCCTATAAGTCGTCGCTAGATTGAGTCTAGCTGTATTATACTGGTATTGGTATTAAAACGAACGAAGTCGTGAGCGGTTGATAGTATAAACACAGATTAGTATAAATTATTGTACCCATCCGCGCGTTTATTGCGGATGCAAACCATTTCGTGTAATCGATCAGGTGTCCTGATTAAAAGTGACACCAATGGAAAGACTATTTTTTTATATCGGCAATATTTATAATGGGTATCGTGAATGTGAATGGACTTAGCAACTAATATACATATTAGATGACTAACATAATTAGAAAAACAACATATTTATTAATTCAGATAATTCGATAGTTTTTAAAAATTAAATCACTAATGACACCCAAGAGATTGTTCTGTTCACTTTACACCACGACTACTTTGGCCAACTCGATTGGGTCCAAATGATTTACAGGCACTCAGCGTATGTATGCTATCTTCAATATTAACCGATGAAGTGCTAATAGCTTAGTTGATAGCGTATACGTCCTTGCAATTGAGTCGGAACTTTCGGTAAGGGAAAATATAGTGATAAAATCATAGCATGATAGGGTTTTTTCTAAGTCCGCTTAGTTGCCGGTTGGTGTGTTCTGGCAGCTGCATTTAAGAGTCAGTCCTCCAGCTTTAGCGTGTTTACCATCTTAGACTACTTTTTTAACATGAGATTTGATTGTGGTGTAGTCCGGTGAAGCTGTTAAGACCTTTCTAGGTCAATAGCATTGTCTGGCCGAATGCAAAAATGAGATGGTGGTCAGGCGCTAAAAGTGCTCAAATCTATAAAGTATTAAAAACCCTTGGTATGTTGCTTTAATAATTTAATTAATGAGTTTGCGATATAACTTAGATTTATTTTCAACAAGGAGGGTCGGCTTATAATTGTATGCGAGTATAAAAAGCTCCGAGCGTCGTTTGGCACGTGCATGCGAGGAGTGCCCACTGACCGTGAAGAAGCTAGTAGCGTTTCCCGGGTCGACAGCCTTTCCATTTTAATTGGATGACTTTTTTTTACATCGTAATATGTCAGTTGTTCACGTGTAGGCGTTAACATGATCAGTGCCTAGTTTGTTTATTTATTTTTTAATTCGATAATGAGCTTACATGTATTCTTAATCGTACCTGATGAGTAAGTAATCCTTAAAAGAAGTTATTTGTTTGATTTGCAGATGTCTGAAAGGAAATTTTTCTTTATTGTTACTAGTTTGAGCATCTAATCATAATATCATAATTCTCATCTGATATCTGGAGAAGATATGACTCAGGTTGGAAAAATACTTTTGATAATGCCAAAGGGCAATAAATATAGGCAGACGGACCATCTGATATAAAATGGTTAGTTGGTTACTGTCGTCTACAGACAACTGCAACACCAGGAGTATGACTATTGCATTACCGACTTTGAAGAGCATCTTTCAATCTCTTTTTGAAAAGCTCTATTTCACAACGAAGGTAGGGAACAGTACTGGGTAACCTATTATTTGACCTATCCCTTTTGGGATAGGGAAAGGGCGAGTAGCGAAACAGTACTTTTTTTTTTAAACTGGTACGGCAAAATGACTGTACGGTACCTGATGGAAAGTACAGTATACTCCACAAATAACGGCGACTGTCGCTGTTAAATAACAACGGCAGTCATCGCTATCATACCGAACTGCACATGTGCCTTTTCACGCCTCGTTTGAAGGACGCTATGTCATAAGAGGAAGGGAGCACACTAGCTGGGAGGCTATTCCACATCTTCACAGTACGACAAAGATAAAAATTTTCGAACTTCTTCGTTCTTGCCAGGATGGTTGCTATTGTGAATCTGGTGAGACGCGTACCCGCCCGTGTAGTTCTGTACTGAAAAGAAGAACATGGGATGACGTTAAACAACTCTTCAGAACACTCGCCATGATACAGAGGGACTTCTTTATGAAAAGTAACGTATATTCTTTTCTGTAACCCTGACATTCTTGTAAAATTTTGGCGTGATCGGAAGCAGTTAAAGCGTGAAACGAAACAAATAAACATTTGTATTTGTTAGTAAAATAGTAGTTAGGATGAGTCCTTTTAATACATCGACATATGAATGATTTTAAGTACTGATTTATTGTAACAAAATTGTGATTATATTTATATTCACATTTTACAAAAAATATTATGTATTTATTACAGTTTGTATTTTTATTTTGCAAAATAGGTTAGATTAGTACATGTACCGTGGTCGCATCGCCACGCCATGTTAGTAAGCGCACGCGCCGATGAGCGCCATGTAATTAATACGTGCCCTTCCAATTCTTCATTCGCTCCCAGACGTGTTTTTATTGCATTGCGCTCGCGTCAGAGGTTTTTCTCGTCGTGTATCGTATATTACATATAAACTACTTAACGCTAGTTAATTTCTAACTCTAACACGCTAAGTTTAAAATGCCCTTCATTCAATTTTAGTCTATAGGTGTTGATAACAAGTCTTGGCTTGGTGATGATAGTACACAAAAATGCATTTAAACCTCTTTCCTTGTAATCCTTTGGTTACATGGCGAATAAAATCATCTTTTCCTTCATCAAAAGCTGAAATCTTGATGCAAGATATTTGAGACGTTATATTTCAAAAAGTGCTAAATCCAATTCTAGTCGTTCTAAATATTTTACGTTATTTTTCAAGATCTTCAAATTTTGTACGTGTAAAATATGAAGATCTTAAAAAAACTAAAAACCTTATTGACGGTAAAATTTTAATTTCGTTGTCAATATCTAAAAACCGGAAATATTTTAAAAATTAAACATGTTATATGAATTATTAAAGATGGGCTTAACTTTTCAAAATGTATTGAAATATTTCACCAAATATACTTAGATGAGGTACTAGATATATCTGTTTCATTTTAATCGAGGATAGTATATTAACTTTTTTGAAAATTTTCATCCAAAGTGATGCTTAACAAGATATCAATATTTTGGAAAATTCTGAGTAAGTTAATTATTTGCATAATATTGTTTAAAAAATTTAAAATGTTATTAAAATGTTTCACAAGTAGCCTATGGAGACTCTAATTGTATGAAACACTCGTATATTTTTATATCGTCGTGCATAATTCAAATGCAATAATGAAATATTATTTTTACCGTAATTACGATACTTTACTTCTGCTAAATTCGTGTAATAAAAACTGATATAAAGTCTAAAGCAAAGTTGTTAATACAATTCTATATATCCGATAAAGTTTTCCTCAATGACACACGATATTGCGTTACAATATGTTTTGTTAATTGAACGAGGTCAACTTGAAATATATTCTATCCATCCAATATTTTTATACAGCGAGTACGAACGTCTGCTTTTAGCGGTCTCCTTGTAAACAGGAACTGTCTGTAGAAAAAAATATTTGGAACAAATGAATCGATTTCATGGTTCTTTATCGATGCAGGTGATCCAAGGTGTCGTTCTGTTTGGCCAGATGTTGTAGTATTACTTTTACAACTATTATATACATATAATGTTATATATTTAATTACTGTAAGATATTTCCAATAAATAAAACGTTTTGAATGTAACGAATTTTATAATTCATCACGGTATCTGGTCTTATAACGTTGTTGTATTCGTCTGGGTTCGTTAATAATTTATTCCCTTGTCAATAGCAAAGCTAATGCTGTTAGGCATTCGCTTTTTTTTTTTCGAACTGACTACGATATTAGTGTGACGGGTCTTCATAGCTTCACTGGACTATCAAGGCGAGCACTTAAGCCACTTCGCCGCTAGGCAATAAGCATAAGGGTGCCAGAGTTGCCGATTCTCGGCTTGGGCTGTTGCATTATATACAACTTCGCGAATTTGTCGAAGCTAAACTAAGCTATTCATATATATGAGAATTCCTGTGACATACATGTGTAAGTGTTATGTGAGTCTCACGAATTCAAAATTGTATTTCGTTTCTAACAACTAGGCTAATCTAAACTAATAATTCGAAAATAAGGGAAAAATATATAAAAACCCTTCCACCATATGTGTACCTGTGATAAAGCATTAGTTGAAAAGGAACTAGATTTAATTCCTTAAAGATGTTAATGTAAAACATTAATGTAAGATTCGATATATTTATTAATGGGTTTTAGATGTGTACATTTGTTTAAGAAGAATATTGCAAGTACGAGATAAATAATCAAGTGCTTTGCCCGAACTAATATTATGTACCGACTGTTTCTTTAATATTTTGGTTTACTAATTTTCATTTGGCAAAACTATCCGCTGACGGTGTAGGAAAACATCTTGATGAAATCTAAACGATCTTTGTTGGAAAAAATGCGGAAATGTGTTTCACGGCGTTTAATAAAAGCAACCGTAGACAATAGGCTGTTGTGGTGTTAATGTCCGTACCTCCTTTCAGACCTTTTGGATCAGCATGGGACTCTTATATTCTGGAATTATATAATTGTAATGAATTTGAGTAGGATTTTAACCATAATTTATGTTTATGTTGGACACCAACGCATGAACTAAAATATAAACTACTGTCTTAAGTTATTGATTGGATGCTATTTTTTTATTATTAACTATTTTAAAAATATTTTCTGTTACGCTTTTCAATATTCTCTTCCTTGTACTTTTACATTTTCATATATCATATTTTATTTTATTTTTATTTAATCAATATTTCTATATATAAAACTACATGGTCGTGTGGCACACTTTTGCAGAAAACGTTTCTATTTCCATCCATACAGCAATCAATAAAATTAGTAGACGGTAGAGCCACGCTGAATATATTACTGGCTTCAGCATGTATGGGTCGGCTCGTCCGGGGTAGTACCACCCTCTTACATAAAACCGTTGTGAAGTAACAGTGCTTGTATTGTTGCGTTTGATTCGGTCAGTGAGAGCGCCGGAGGCCCACTTCCCTTCACCTTCCCCTGCAAGTGTCTATGGACGGTGGTGATTACTTAACATCAGGTGACCCATTTATTCGTGTACCGCTTATAAAACAATCGAGTCTCTGTATGTAGATATGAAATAAGTCTGACGTTTACTTACAAGATAATGTGGAATTATTATTGTACGGTAATGAGGTGGTATTCTCTGTGTGTGTGGTTTGTCTTTGTTTTTATTTTATGTTTTCGTTTTTTTTATTGTTTCCGGTTTTCTAGGTGGCCGAGTTCCCGGGTTATCTTCACGTTCTATTTTACGTGTTATCTGTGGACGTTTTAGTTGCTACTCGGTTAAGTGACGCAACATTTTGTTGCAACTCACATTGTAAGTTTTGTGTGCATTATAAGCAAAACTAACTATTATATCTTGGATTTGTCTCTTATATAGAGATTTAAAATAGAACTGTAATAAAAAATAATTATTGTGAAAATTGTGTTATTTATATTTTGAAGTAGATTTTTTTTTCATTTCATAAGAGGCTAACGATCAGATGAGTCACCTGATTTTAAGTGATCACCACCGTCCATAGACGCTTGCAAACCCAGGGGCGTTATTGAGAGGGAGGAGAGAGGAAGGGAAGAAACAAGGCGAAGGGGAGGGTAGGTGGGTTTCCAGCGCTCTCACTGAACGAACGAAACGCAACAATGCAAGCACTGTTACTTCACGTCGGTTTACCCGAGCGAGCCGACCCATTCATGCTGAAGCCAGTAATAGCTTCAGCTTGACTCTACCACCTACTAAATATGATATCCGAAACTCCGTCTGCGTCGTCTATCTTGTTCTGTAATATTTCAAAGGCATTAGGCAGCTTTTTTTTCTCTAAAACTGACTGCGCTATTGACCTAGCAAGACCCTAACAGCTTCACCGGACTACTAAGGATTAGGCAGCGTTTTCGACGAAAGCTCCCAGGCGGCTTGACTTTTTCCGACACTTTCAATAATTATCGTTAAGTTTCAACCAATTTACACAAAGTTGAGAAATTATATATTTAAACCTTCCTTGTCCACTCAAGCTAAATAAAAACCTCATGAAAATCCATTCAAAATCCATTCAGTAGTTTTTAAGCTTATCGCGAACAGATAGACAGAGTAATATGTACGAATTATGAATAGGCGATTTTGATACAATGGATAATGTCAAACCTCGGAAACCGTCATGTGGTATGGTAGGATTTTGTATAAAATGGTTTTTGTCATAAAATATTATCGCTTCCCGCTAGTTCATCAATCTATAGTTCTCCGTAACGGGGCACAGTGGATCCGTGTAAAAGGATATGTCGCGATAATGCGGGTAAATGCAAATAAACGGCGGGCGGTCGCTCGGCTTTTCGGCTTGACTGACACATCCGGTCTTCGGTCGGAGATATCCTTACTACAGATATTGTTATATTAAATGAATATAAATGTATCCTAGGGTCCCTATTTTTATATAATAGTATATGGGCTTAGTATATAAATAGATTTATGTTTACGGGCAAACTAGGTAAAATTAATGGTGGAACGGTTAGTATTTCATAGGTGTTTGATTTATTCGCGATTTCCTATAGTCATAGCTGTAATTCTGATTATCATTGTAGAGAGCCGTTTAACGTAATTCCTTTAGAATTTTCGTGTCACGATAATACCATAGGCATTGGGATCTGATACAATTTCAAACTAACTTTCATCTATCGTCAACGAAGTTTAATTTGTGTTCGAGGTTTCGTGGTACTTTGAAGCTATGGAATCGTCTCCAAGCCGGTACGTTCCCTTCTCCTTACAACCTCAAGTACTTTAGACATAACGTGAAGAGATTTTTGAACTGGCCAGTTTGACTTGTGATCTGGACAGATTTTGTAGTCGCTGGTATTTCTGAATAATTATTAGGTACAATATTGTCATTTTGTCGGGTTATACTATATAAAAACAAATATGAAGATTTTATCTATCTAAATCATAAAATTAGTAATTACTTTCAGCTGTTTATGTACTCTTAAGAATTTACGTTAGATAACCCATTTTTTTTTTATATATACTACGTCGGTAGTAAACAAGCATGCGGGCCGCCTGGTGTAAAGCGGTCACCGCAGCCGATGGACGCTTGTAACATCAGTAGTGTCACGTGCGCGTTGCTGACCCCTAAATAACCTATTAATTTTCCCCTTGAAGTACTCCATACTGTAGTCCCCAGGAAACACTTCAGCAGGAAGTTCATTCCACAGTCGGGTCGTTCGTGGAAGGAAACCTCTGTGGAACCGGACCGTCCGAGACCATTTCGGTTCCAATGTGCGAGGATATACAAGTGAGTTACCGTGTTATAACAAAAAAGTTAAATACGTATTGAATACTTGTTTTATAAAAGTTAGGATAATTACGTATTAAATGCATAGCGCTTGCCGACGGCTGCTGCGGTAAGCTCGTGGTATCCCTTTACGCAAATCTCACCTAACCCAACCAAACAGTGATAAAAGAGCAAAATGTCGAATGTTCGGCGAGCGCGGCGCATTAAAAATGTAAGTACCCAAACTTCATAAAGCAAGTATTGAATACGTATTTAACTTTTTTGTAATAACACCCTTAGTATCTTTCTTATACTAGGAACTGCGAGGTAGGTAAGCGGTGAACGAGGTTAAAGCTAAGCTATGAAATTGTGTGTATATTTCGAGATGACAGAGCTTTACTAACACCTTTTGTCACAAAAGGTAAATAGAGAAAAACGAACAAGTCTATAGGTGAGTATTATACATAACCCTCGCTAGACAGTATAACATATATATGCTAGAAAGATCTACTTACCAGTTTACAAAAGTATTTCGAAAAGCAACAATTCCAAATTCGATAATTAAAATAGACTTCGTTAGACATAGATAATGTCATTTTTTTTATCACAGATAAAAGTATATATATATTTCTCGTTTGTAATTCAAATAATAGTAAAGAGGTCGCCTCTATCGGCGTTTTAGTTATTGGAATCGAGTTTGTCGACTTCCGACTTATCAAACGCGCTACTATTATGTCAGGGAAGTCCGTTTCCGTTCACAATAGGGACGTACGAATGTTACGTAATTATTTCTAGAATATCGAGTAACGAGGGTTATCGACAACGGTTCTCGATAAACTTCGTTCAATTTGTTGCTTCATTTGATAAGCGTGACCGATTATATGAAACAATTAGAATTGTTATTTTTTTTCCGGCAATAAATAAACAAATAATTTGTAAATGCATGGTAATTAAATAATATATATTAATAGAATATAATACACAGATATACATATGTATCTCATTTAAATGTATTTAAGCCTTGTTTTAGGAAATTCTTTATTTAGAATGAAAATAATAAAGTGGTTACTCCCGTCTCGTCAACGTCATTTCTCGCAAGAATAGTATAGTTCGTTGCATATTTTCTGGAGTGTATGATTAAAATGAAGGCCACAAACTCCTAAAAATATTTAGAATCATTATTTCTTATAAAGTAATTACTTTTTTTGATTAGAATTATTGTTTTATCTCCATCAGCTCTATGTGAATACAAATAAGTCTTTAATAATCTTCCAAAGCAGGACGCGTTGCCGCGTTCATTGTGATTTTTTCGTAGGAGATGATTGACTGCCAACGATCAGTAACCGTTCCTCATGTTTATAGTACGTAAGAAAATATAGTAAAACCTATTTAGAAAACATATTTATAAATAAAAAAATTAATCGAATAAGCATTTCTCAGGTAATAAGCGCATTAACAGAAACCGTGAACCATTCCTTTTCTCAATTTATGAATAGATAACGGATAAGGAAGGTCACTCACTATTTAAATTACGAAAATAATAAGTATATCACAGCCTTCAAAAATACAATTACAAAAATATAATTTTAAATATATATCGATAAGTAATGGACACAGAACTAGTAGAGACTATATAATTTACACATAATATTTTGAATTTGGTAAGTGCATATAGTTCATATGTGATTCAATATAAAGATCATTATTGAATACAAAGCAGTCATGCAATCGTACGGTTAGCGTACCATAGTAAGTGGTTTACGAAGTGTGCGACATACGTGGGCAGATTGTTGTGACAAGCGGTCAAGGGCACGCCGGCGTCCGTCGGTTTGAAGGTCAATTTTTCAGCTGAGAATCTCGAGAGTACGACCGATCTTTGTGCCTTCAGTATTATGTTACATTCGACTTTGTAGTCGTAAGTCTTGAATGTGCGGCGACATTTGCACGGTTATTAGAGACATATTGAATAATTATTGTCTGAACTTTCGATGCATCACGTTTTACTATCCATGGCATCTCCAAATATTCGTTGTTAGCTATAGCTTATCTTGTAAATTTTTCATGTAGTAGTTTTATTCAAAACATGTAGCTTACAGTCGTTGCAACTGACTTGGAGCTTTCTGTGAAGGGAAATATCACGATAAGACCATGTGTGATGACAGGGATGGTGGTGAATTTAAAACCTATAAATTATTCATTTTCTAAAGTCGACTAGTTTAGTAGTGTAGGGTAGGTAATTAAGGTGTAATGACAATAGCCTTCGATAAAACCTTGCTAGTAAATATATTTCACTAACTATGAGTTTAAATACAGACATTTTGTCGAGTTAATATCATATATACATTAATTCATATATACATTAATTAGCACCCGTCAATACTGTTTCATATTAGTCTAAGAGATTGCCGAATAAGAGATTATCTTCTCATAATAGTATAAAAAAAATATAGGTTTTGAAGCAACCATTTCTTTATGTGCGTTTAACCTTCCTTCAGATCAGTGAATGAAAGTGAACCGTTACGCTCGGATCGATGAAACTCAATCGTGTATACTCGGCTCCAGTCGTCATCAGCTACGTTTATCGTCGGTCAACGACTGAATCGTTTCAACGATTAAGTTTTTATTATTATTTATATATACTACACTGATTATGTATAATCCATACACAACATTATTTTATTATTGAAAATCAGAAGTCTCTCTTGTTGTATCGTCTGGTCATAAGCGCGCCTACCCACTTCTTTAATACCACGTTTTTTAAGAAAATGGGTAAAACAATCACTGTAGCAAGAAACGTGGGTTATATGTAATTTATATAATAGCTGACAGAATGAAAAAAAGTTCACTTTAGAAGTCTATAATTTTTTTTTTGCGCTAAAACAAGATGTGGAACAACGTGTGATTTTTTTCAACGACACTTATACTCCCAACACCTCGTATATTACATATTATGTTACATAATACATACAAAAATTACTATGCAAATTTTTTTTTGTATTTTTTTTTCTGTTGAAATTATGACAAATTCGAGATTTGTCAATTTAAAACCAATTGTTTTTTTTACAGATCTGATAAACAGACAAAAATGAGTAATAAAAAAATATTGCGTTATCAACAAGTTCTAAACTTTACTTAACATTTCAAGTGTCTAGCTCATTTGGAATTAAGTTGAAAAAATGCTGCAAAATGTCCATTGAATAGACAGCAAGTAAAAAAGTAAGTTAATAAAAATTGTTACAATACAAAAGAAGAGACCGTAAACTTAAATTACACGTCAAGTGTACTTCTAAGCGATTATAAATACTAACTACACCGAAAAACTCCAAAAAATCTGAGAAACCGCTTATTTAATCTTTGTTTTTTTTTTTTTTAATTGGAAGTTTGCAATTGGAAGAGAAAAGTCAGATTTTATAAGAAACCGACATGATTTAAATACTAGAAACTGAGGTAAACGGATCACCTATGTTTCAGATTAGGTAAAAATACTAACGGTTTTGTAGGTAATGGCGTTTAGGTTTTACGACAAAGTCCCAAAGCACGTTACCGATTTGCCGAATAGGTAGTTCAAGCAACATGTCAAGCGGCTAATGTCAAAAGGCTATATGGATCAATATGTGAAAAATGGTGATGCTTAGAATTGATACTCCAATTTGTGCATCCACTAAAAACGATTGTAACTTTAACTTATATTTATAACAGTACAAGCGGTCCCGGCAGACGTTGTCCTGCCTTGATAATAAAAAAATCCCAAAGTCAACCGTAGCGCTACGTATCAGGTCCAATTATGAATCTAAACCGTTTTCGGATACTCTGGAACACGCACACAAAATTTCATTAAAGTCGGTCCAGCTGTTTAGGAGGAGTTCAGTGACATACACATGTACAGAATAAATTTATATATAAAGAAGATGTACGTTAAAAAAATGTTAAAAAGGAACACAATCGAGTTTCTTGCGAGTTCTCCTCGATGATTGGGTTGCTTTCCGAACCGGTGGTAGATTTGACGTTCATAGACCCTCAGGACTTAAATTTAATCAAGTATTTTTGATAGTGACGTATAGATACGCGTGTTACGTGTCCTGTAGACGACTATTAATTATCATAGATGGAGAAATTTCGATTTGAACATCAAAAATTTAAATCGTATATTATGATGAGATCAAAATTATTAGAAAAAAACGGTAAAATAAATATTGTCCTTATTCAAACATAAAGTTAAATTTTTGACGCAAATAATAAAATTCTCTATTCCAAGGAATAATATTTTTTTTTTAATTGAAAGGCTGTTGACCTTTAAAGGTCTTTACAGCTTCACCGAACTATGAAGGAATACATAAACAAGCAAAGTTATATTAATGTAGAAAGAGTGAAAAATAAAACAATATTAAATGAATGGGAAAAGTATCGTCATCTTAGTACCGTTAAACGTCATCGGTCTTTTTTATCGTAAATAGTTTTAGGCAATATACTAACGATACCCAAGTCAAAAAAGCAAACTTGCTAAATAACAGACACCCCAATATACAAATACAGATTGTATTTTAAATATATTGAAGCATTTTACCGAATTCAGAATTTATTTATGAAACAAAGGTTTTTTTTTTATTTATTTATGAAACAATTTTTCGTTTATCGAACCCACGCTATATATTTATCCACAGGTCGTGTTATTTTTTTTACGCTTATACTTTTCGTCAGTCTAGACAAAGGTTGTTGAATGTTTAATTCAAAATTTAAGTAAAAGACATTCTCATCTTTCAGTATTCCTCGCGAGCGTAGATTTGCACAGATTTGATGTTTTTTAAAACATCGTAATTTCGTTTAATTATGTTTATTCAATCTGTTTTTCTTTATTTTACATTATGATTCATGAAAAGTGTGCAGAATGATAACAGACATAAGTTTATTTAAACTGCAATCAAATAAAAAAGATACACTATTTAACTCTAATATATTAATATCAAATGAACAAAAGTCGTGGTGGTCTTAGTGGTTTGACCGGTGGAAGAATATAATTTCGATGTCTGCAAATTCGAACACTAACATGTACCAACGAATTTTTCGGGATTCGCCTACATTTACTCATTTAAGTTAGTAACAGTATCGGCTGACGGTGAAAGAAAACTTCGTGAGGAAACCTGTACCTGAGAAATGTTCTTGTAGTAGTACTGTATGTGGGAAAACATAGAACTGTGAACGTCTTGTGGTTTGAATTCGCCAATATGTTGTGGACTGGCGTGGTGATTACGCCCATACCTTCCCATCTGGAAATGGCCTATGGTCTTGAAGTGGGTCTCTAATAGACTAATGATGATATCAAATGTACTGGCAGGCAAATTTATATTTCACACGAATCAAGATATTTCAGGATGAATAATTTTAATAGAGCTTCACGGTGACGATGGCAACCTGGATTTGAACGTTTTCAATATGCTTTCCATTTCCCAAATCTTGCGATTCGCTGAGATTGAAAGAAAACACACTATTATTCAATAATACGTTAAATTGAAAATAATACATGATGTAATATATCATTATGATGAAGAGTAAAGGCACGTATTAATTTCTAGTTATCACACTGTGGTAATGACAATTTTGTCGCTACAATGTCGACGCCGCACGATGATAATCGTATGAAACGCGATGCGATGTATTATGTACATTGTCCTGTCCACTCGCCGTGCGAGCCACATGCGGTGATTTTATCAATACTGAGGTATCACTGGCATCTGCTAATGTACTGATGTGTCACCTTTTATATCGAATTGAAGGTCTCGAACACCTTCGATATGCCTTTTTATTCAGTGATAGATGATCTTAACGCAAGGGCAGCGGTAACCGTTAAAAGATTAAAATCTGTTGTCCAATAGTAGCAGCTCTATAAGTAAGCCTCTAGGTAGCCATTTAACCAAAAAAACTCTACAAGCAAAACACATTGCCTGTTTGTTTGAGTACGTGACACTCATTGTTAATCTCATTTAGGTTTGTACTTAGAGAAAGATTTAGCGGGAAAAGATCATACGATTACTACATGCTATTAGAAAACATTCTTGTAGAAGACGTTCAAAGCTGACGGACGCTTGGTAGATGACTTAAATTGTGAAATAATTCGTATTAATTAACTTGTAAAAAAAAAAGAAAAAAACACTATCAGTCTTTTAGGTAATAATAGTGTTAGGTTTTACAACAAAATCTTAAAACATATTAACGATTTGCCGGACTGTCAGTTTAAACGTCCTGTCAAGCGGGTTTTGGTGTCAAAATGTTATTATAAAGTAACTCAATAGGTGAACGATAGTGATGTCTGTAATAGACTCCTCTCTATGCATCTACTGTAAATGATTGTAACGTGTAATGTATTTTAAATGTATGTTAAAAAGTTTCTACTGTATGACTGGGTTGTTTTCCGAATCGGTCGTAGTTTTAACATTCATAAACTCCTTCTCAGGGCCAACACTGAAGAAAGTTTATGATTGATTTTGATTTAATATAAATTGAAAGATTATCAAAATGGTAAAGTTAATAAATGATGTTGATCGATTAGAAACAATATTTCCAGGTTCAACTGCCCTTGACACTGAAAATTTAAAGCGTGCGGTTGAATCGATATAGATTATAAATACGTTTATAATGGCATTACTTCGATCGATGAGAGTTCAAGGTAGTTCGTCCCTTGACTGCGCAATTGTTTGAACTTTCAGTTCAATAGTAACAGGTTTAATATTTATTAATTGGCGGTAAGGCTTACCAGTAGCTTAAGATTACGAGTCGTTTGGTTAACTTCCTTGTTCTTTTGCAATTAATAGAATAATAGTTATTGAGGAAAGGCATTATCTAGCAACTTTTCCCAATATTAAGTACCTACTACCCTTTGTAGAAATGTAGGCCTAACCTGTCAATTGGGAAGAGTATTTATTTATCTTTGTATGAAAGGTATATGTACTTTTGTATCTTTTTATGTGCGTAGTGTCGGAGTCTAACTGACTGATACCTCACGCCAGTCGGGTACTTCTCGCTCCCTCCTAAAGGTGGGGGCGGGGAAACGGCGTCAGGGATATCCCTTTTGCCGTGGTATCTCTCTACCCCCGCTTCGACGTGGGTGTCTCTGTTTTCGGAGGGTGACTTGCGTCACTCCCTCCTAGGTAATGTTTGCGCTACTGTCTCGCTTCCTCTCTGGTCGCTCTCACGTTCTTCGGCGTCTAAAAGGTCGATGACCGCTTTTGCCAGCAGTGGTGCGTAGTGCTCAGCCACTGCCTCGAGCTCTTCTCTATTCTTGGCGTTCTTTTTTCTGGCGTAGCTTTCGCGACATAGCTCATCGCGTCGTTTTCTGGCCTCCTGTACTGAGAGCTCAGTGTTGACCTCTGGCTCATCCGTGCTGCTCTGCCGTCCGATAGATGGCGAGCGCGGCCTCTCCTGCTCAGTTGGGCAGGCTTCGGGTTATATCTCACGATGTACATTGACCGCTAAAAAGACGCGCCACGGGATCTCTTGAGCATTCACCGTGCTGCTACAACGGTGAAGCGATAGCTGATCATATCTCATTTAAGACGAGCGACGCTGCGGAAAACGACTAGTTAGTATTATAAACGATAAAGTTTCTAAGGATGGATTGACTGATACTAATTATTGTTTCACTCAAAAACTATAGAACAATGTTTTGGTAAAACATTATAGTAATATCGTATACCTATACATCAAGACTGAATTTTAATTAATATTATGAATACAAAAATTTGTTTGTTTGTTACGCTTTCACAGCTTAATTACCAAACAGATCATTATGATAAAGAAAGGTATGTGTGATAACCTTCATCCAAAAAACAAGTATTGTTTTCCTGTAAGATAGGTCAATCAGACATTAACACGAGGGAAGCCGAGACCAGAAGCTAGTATGTATTTATTTACATATAGTACAGTTACATTATGTAATCAAATGATTCACACCTTTTTATTTGGTCAACAGTTCCAGTAAAGTTGTTCTACTCCTTGATTAGGATCTAAAAGGGAGTTCCGTGCAGGGCTTAATCGGCCCGGGAAGTGGATAAGCCCTCCTGAATTATAATACATGTTATGCATATTTATTATTTATACGAAATGGACGTTTCGATGTCTAAGCACGATATGAGTAACGAGGGCTTCTTTGAAATATTTTTGACGTCCTTTCACTAAATGGACATACATATATAGGCTCGGTAGTTTAGCTTCCTGTATTTGCTGCCCTATTTTAAATTACCCTAACGGAGTTTTATTACAATGCTCTAAATATTGACCATGAAGTCGTTATAATGTTACTATAGGTTCCAATATTAGAGTAATTTATTGAGGTATGTGCTAAAGTCGTAAAAAGTCGTGGTGGTCTAGTGGCTTGACCGGTAGAATATCAACCCGTTGACCTCAAGTTCGAGTCCCAGCATGTTATCAACGAATGTCTCGGAATTCGCGTACGTTTACTAATTTTAATTGGTAACACTATCGGCTGATGGTGACGGAATACATCGTGAGCAAACCTGAACCTGAGAAATGTTCTTGTAGTACTACTGTATGTGGGAAAGCATAGAACTGTGGATTTCTCAGTTCGAAATTGCCAATACGTTGTGAGTTGGTGCGGGTCATTAAACCCATACCTTCCTTCGGGAATAGCCCTTTCGATTTGCACTGGATTTCCTACAAGCTGATAAAGCTGATAATGATACGCTAAATAATTATATACTGCATACTAAATGAATCTACATAACTGTAGCCTAACAGTACCACAGCTCTAAGCACACCTATGCATGTAAAAAAACTAATATATCTTAAAACGAACTTCATATAGGACTACGGCTTAATTCGTCAGTTCTAAATTATTAAATGGATGAATGAAAATCGTATTGTAAATAAAAATTGTTTGCTGACCAAGTACGTTGAGGAACCGTCGCGTGTCGGCTTCATTGAGGAGCACAGTCGCGTGAAAGACAAATAAACGATTGACCCGAAAAGGCGCCATCGAGGGCGAGTAAGGCGAAAACAAACACGCAGACAAACAAATTACTTTTTTATTTTACCCACAATAGCGTCTCTGGCGCCCGCGGCGGCCATCTTGACGTATAGACGCATAGATTAGAAAAAAAAACTAAATAGATAGAAAGCACCATCGACACGAAAATCTATCGACGTATAAGAAAAAGTTTAAATCGTGTACATGATTCATCATGTTTTACTGGAATACCAGTTCTCGTTGGCGTTGAAAGAAAATATAATACGAATCATTCTGTGATAGGAACGTTGGGAAATCATTCAATGTCAAGTGTCGGAATTCTTTTCAGTTTATCGTAACGGATTATGTTTCGATGGGAAATATTCTAAAAGATGTCATAACTCTTGTAATAATACTTGGTAATGTTTAAGCATCTATATACATATATTTTATTCGACTTGTAGTAGTTCATAATGCATATAAATTGGAGTTTTTGGAATGGGATTGGAATGCGATCTTGGAATGTTATGTAGTGGATTTTATACTTTATTCATTATCTTGTGTTATTCGACTCTATATTTTATTTATAATATTGGAGGTGTTTCACGTAATATACTTTGGTTATTGTACACAAGTGAGGTGTATTGGGAATAATAAATATAATAATACCACGGAAGATCGATTCTGACTTTGACGGAAAGTTGTAACAAGAGCGACACCACATCTTGTTAGAACATTGAAATGATTGCAAGAAATTTGTAATATCATTATTCACTCGACAATGGCAGTAATAATATAATAGAAGATTGGTTGCCAAAAAAATATGCAAAATTACCGCGATATGATTATTATGCAAAATGAATTGTGTTATTCATACACGTTTGAAAATCATATTTAAGTTTTAAATCAGATTATTGATTAAGAGTAGGTATAATGCTCAGAAACAAAAAAGATTATGAGTTAAAAGAATATTAATTAGATCACATTGATTATTTGTATCATTATGATTATTTAATAAATGAATAATAGTTTGAATTATTTAAATATTATAATTTCTATATTGAAATTATTAACATTAGGCTGGTTTTCACATCTATTGACAATACTAACAATAATGATATACATTTTTATATAGTTTATTTAATTAATCAAATAAGCTGCGTAATCTCAAAAAACATCAATATTAGATGTATGTACACAAGTTGTTATACTATTATTATGTGTCATGTTATGGGGAAATCATAACTATAAACGTTTTTTTTTTTTATATCAGAGGAGGCAAATGAACAGGTGAGTCACCTGATATTAAGTAATTACCACCGTCCAGAGACACCAGTAACACCAAAGGAGTCGCAAGTGCTTTGGTAACCTGTGTTGGTGGGAAAGTGGGAGGGAGTTGAGCCTCCGGCGCTCTCACTGATCGAACGAAGCGCAACAATGAAAGCACTGTTAATTCACGTCGGTTTTCTGTGAGAAGGTGGTACTACCCCGGACGAAGCGACCCACTCCTGCTGAAACCAGTTATAGCATCAGCGTGACTCTACCACCTATAAATGTACGTATATATGAACAATATTTGTTTTCGTTTGTTCACTGGATCCTCTTATTATTATATGTTCCAAATTGAATATTCATAAGCAAGGAGATTTGAATTTTAAACTTAATACGGTCATAAAATGTTTTATTTTTTTCTTTCTAAAAGATATGTCATTTTTATATTTGGATCTGGACACTTTTAAGTGACTGACCTTTATTTTATTTATGGAAATGCTGCTTTGAATACTTACTCACCAACGAGTAGCGGGAAGTGAGTTATATATATACCCTTTAGTTCAAGAGTGGAGATAGGTGTGGCATTTGACCCACCCAACCCGGCAGGTACGCGGGTTTCCTGAAAGAGGCCTCTTTCTGAAGTCTAAGATTCAAAGAGATAATCTCGGACAAACTAGTGAGGAAGACGCGTGGAAAACGTACAGGGGGCTAGTAGGCCATCTAGGGCATATGATTTTTTTGCTAGGATTATGGATTTGCTTGTTTCGCATCATCCACAGACCTTTCCTAAAGTGGCTGGATGTCATCCATGATCCTCTATCATTAGTAACTGGTCTAGTATAATGGGATAGGCAGAGGACCTTACTATTTGAAGCGACGATGGCTTAGTTTATAGCGTGCTTGGACACTGCATCGATGGACGTAGCTTCGAATCCAACAAGTGAAGCTTTCAATGGAGGGAAACATCGTTATAAAACCATAGCATGGTGGTAGGGTTTTTTCTGTTTTCGTGGTGCTAGCTACCAACCCTCAAGTTCAAAATCTGTCGCCAAGCGCCTATTGGTGTGTTCTGGCTCTTGGGAGACAGTACCCTCTAGGCTTGGCGTGCTTATCATCTTAGACTACGTCGTTATTTAATATCAGGTCAGATTCTGGTCAAACACTATGAAATATTAAAAGAAAAAAAAAGGCAAATTACATAATTCAGATATTTATGAGCATCAATACTTTATAAAAACTGAGGCCAATGGCAACGCCTAACGCACTGCACAGTCCATTGTAATTCCGTACGGCTTAAACATCAATCTATACATCTCGGGGACTAGTTACGCAAACGCGCAAAAAGCATAAGTGTAACGACCGACTATACGCCCTTGAACTTGTTGAAAACACGTGCCGGCATACTGACAGACGGACATTAATATTCAAAGCGTAAACTACTAGAAACGAGAGGAAACGCCTTACCGGGTACAGCGCTCGCTGCGGAATGCATTATTATTAGTTCTGTTAATGTCAGGCTACCAACTGCTATCCATCATTTCGGACATATAAATAAATTTGTAGCTGGTGCGTGCATCCTAATGATTTCTCCTTGTCAGATCGATATCTATGTAACATCTACCGTACACCTTCGGGTTCGCATAGGCAGACTTCTAAACTCGACGTAAAGTTAGTTTTTTTTCTAACATAGCTTACATCTAAAGATTCTTTGGGGAGGTTAAACTTTGTAATACCTAATGTCGCCATTCCATTATTTAATTCATGTATACGTTCAGTATCAAATATAACAGGATCAGTTCCTTGATGCAGTTTGTAGAACATTTATCATCGATCATAGTTAAGAATTAAGAGAACGCAGAAGATTTTTTTGAAAATAACTAAATTTTACAAAAGTGAAATCGAACGTAAAGTCAGACAAAGGTCAAAACGATCTTAAACAACATTTTCTATCTCCTTGTACACACATAAAAAAATGAATATGAAGAAACTAACCGCGTTGCAAAGAATTCAGAGCCTGGTAAATTGTGTAAACTGCTGCGTTGACATTGCACATACCAACTGATGTGGAAGAATTCCAAGCTTACCCTGAACTATAGGAGGATTTATTTACACGTATCGGAATTTACTATCCTCAGAGTATACACATTCATTTTTAGAGGTATTCACTTTTTTGATAAAAATCGGTTGATTTCTTAAATTTAAAATGTAATATCAAAAAGATATTTCATTCTTTCCACTCCAGTGAAGCTTTAAAGGTCGTTCTGGCTTTGTGCTTATGTTCGCATAAAAAAATCTATACATTTTAAAGTAATAACCACTTTTTGCGGCTAGTGCTTGATCCTCCAGTAACAGGTCAACGTACGTTTCACCTATACTTGCTTTAATGTTGGTAACTACTCTACATCTAGTTCTGTTAGTAAATATATAGATTTAGAAATTAGAAACTCTTTTCTTTTCTGTGATGTCGTCGAAATTCGTGTAATAGAAAATGTTCATTCACTAATATTTTGTTTGTACTCGATATTAAGTATATAAAAGTATGCTTATAAAATATTGTATAATGTTTTATTAAGAGCATGTAACAAAATACGATGGATAATTTAGAAGATTAACCTGAATACTTCCATGATATGAATGAAAAATTTTTGAGTGTTACAAAGATGAAAAAAAAAATTATTACATACATTTATTATTCATTCCCTCGAAGCTTATAGAGCTTCTTATTCTGATATAGAAGATTCTGTTCTATCTCATATTTTACTAAGGATAGAGAGTTTTTCAAGTTTCTTCGTATATATCCGTAATATATTATAATACTATGTTTAAATTCATCAATTCTGGGAAGTAAAATGCCGGATATTTATTTATTTTGGTTTAGGTAATCGTTGGTTAGGGAAGGTTTTAGGCAATATGTTAAATACGTTACAGGATAGTAACGATAATTTCACCTTATTTAACAAAAATATAATTTTATAATTCGAGTAGAATAACGACAATCCAAATTTAAGGCTGGTGAAGCTGCTGGATATATTAATTAATGAATAAAAATTCTAATATGTCTATTAGAATTTTGGCAATTATATGGGTATATAGGAATGTATATGTAGATATTAAGTAGTTTGTAAAAAGGTGTTAAGGTGTTTGTGTCTCTAGAGATAATAAGAAAAGAATTAGGAACAAGTCAGCTGAAAACGATAGTATCCTATAAAATTATAAAAATAAAACATTCATACGAACTGGAAGGAATAAAACCCGCTGCCAGTGACGCGTCCGGCCTTGAACTGTTGTAGATCATATATATATGTATTTGGCAAGACGTCGAAACCGATAAAACCGAGCTCAAGAAAGAATCTATCGCTTTTTATAGCTGCACTCGTAAAAACTAGCTTGATTCGATGTTGTGGATACGAAAAACGACCGTATATATCGCTTGTAAGATGCCCTAATTCTTATTTTACTTTATGTTTTCCTTTTGAAATACTTTGTTATTGGCTTTTATTATTTTATTATTGCTGATCTTTGTGGTTTGTGTATAAACGTTGACAGTGTTACCGGATCAGATGTCGTTTCGGATATGTATCGGTATTAGATGGATAATAAACTTGTTATGCGCCCTTCGGAACTTCTATCTTTATGTCACTGTGTATCTATATTTGTGTAAACTCTTAAATAGGTTGTAATAAGCTTATAACTTCATCGTTTATAGCTTTCTTATGACGTCGTTATTACAGATTATAACCTTATATCTAATTAGGTTGTTAACTTGAATGATAATACTATGCGTTTCTTTATTCTAGTCAGTTCTTGTACCTCTGTATAGGTTGTGAAAATACGAATGTCGTCAAAATATGGATGACATGGCCATCTTTTGTTAACAGTGTTAGCACTAGTTTACCTATTAGGTATACACTCGCCGAAAACGTACCTCTGAAATGTTAAGTGTCATGAACTAGACTTGACAAAGGAAAATCCAAATAATCTTCATTAAACGTCACAAGTCGCTGAACTCCCGCGTCTGTACCTGCTCTTACGCATTGCGCTAAGTATTATTTCTGGCAATGAACTTAACGTTCACGGTCAACTGTAGAATCATTACATTATATTTAGATTGGACACATGCGTACGTCCATTAAACGTATATTCTCATATAGCAACAATGATTTTAACATTAATTTAATTTCTACGTTCCGCGTTGATGTTGCGAGGCCCACTTTTATATTATATGTGAAAATCTTCTGTATTGAGATGTTTTTTATTTTATTTATGAACATATACTTTTGATGTGTTTTTATTAACTTGTGGTGAAGTTGGAGTAAGAAATCGAATGCGCGGTGGCACATTTAAAAAGCATTACTGTGATGTTTTCTCAATTGTTTGAATGAGCTTTTAGTAAATTAATCTCTTAAAATGGTTATCGTTTTTATGATACTTAGCTTAAACGAGGTTCATTTGATTGTTATTATGTATATAATGTTAGAGAACAAAGTAAATTTTTAATTAAATGTAATTCACCATGTGCAAATACGTAAGTAAGTACAATGTACGATTTAGTATGTTAAAGCCTGAATAAACAAGAGTGACTCTAAGTGCCTACTTGTTTTAACAATTCGATGACTAATGAGGATACCGTGTGGTATTCGTGGGTGTCTGAATCAGCCTCGATCAGAGTCCTAAACGGCCTCAAGGTTGCAATGAGACCTACGCTTTCGTTAACATTTTATGTTCCTCTACAATAATTCTCTAAATTTAGTTAATGGGAGATCATCGCGTGAACTTTTACGGCCTTTTCTGTGATATCATGTATGGCGTCACTTCCTTTTTATTTGTGGGAAGGGCCTTGAGTTTTTATAGCTGCTGTGATAGTAAAACTAATAGCTATTGCACATATAATTTATATATTTAATCATATATTCTTTAGACTTATTGTGATGTTAAAATATGTTTCAGAAACAATTAAAAGTATCTATTTTGTGTTATTACACTTTGAATTTGTTCACTGGCTAATTTATTATTTGTGTTGTTTTCGTATCATTTGTAATATCTTTCTTTATATTGTTATAATACTTATTTTAAATTTCTCATTCAAGATTGAAATTCCAAAAGACTATACAAAGATTTTCATGGCTGTCATATTAAAAACATATTTGTGTGTTTTTTTTTTTTTACTTTTTTTGTATTTTCCTATTTCAGGCTTGATCGAAAAACAAATTATCGATTTGCCACTAAGTCATCAGTTGAGGCAGCTGTTGGATTTTTTTTAATGTCATATAGCAGGCAAAGTAACATGCAGGTCACCTGTTGTTAAGCGATCACCGCCGTTCATAGACACTAGCAACCCCAAAGGAGTCGCAAGTGCGTTGCCAGCCTGTGTTTGTGGGAATGGAGAGAAAGGGGGATAGGAAGGAAGGGGAGAAGGGAGGGGAGGGGAGATTGGTCTCCGGCGCTCTTACTGACCAAACGAAACGCAACAATGTAAGCACTGTTACTTCACGTCGGTTTTCTGTGAGAGGGTGGTGCTACCCCGGACGAGCCGACCCATTCAGGCTGAAACCAATAACAGCTTCAGCGTGGCTCTACCACTACTAAATTTATAGAATATTACAAAATGTATAAACATCCGATAATATTTTCAATAGCTACTGCATGTATATCAATTATCTATTAGTCACACGCTCCAGAACACGGTCACTCTACACATAGGAATATTAGAAGAGTTGTTTTTTTTTTAATTTGTATACTTTAGCTAATAAAATCAACGATAAGAACCGACAATTGGCTTAAAAATTTCCTAGTAGTTTATTCGTATTAGTTGTCTTATGATGTTGATACTTGCACAGTACAGATTTCATTAGAACTAACTCGAATAGTGTCATTCGTATACTATGCTGCAGATGTAATGACTAAGTTGTAATAAATTAATTTTAGATTCTGATTCATATTAACGACAACATTTTCAAATTTCTCAAAACAGTAGTTATGTATATCGCATAGTGCGCGTTACAACTACTTCATTGATTAGTCAAATGACTCATAACTGCCTACATCTGGTGTTCTTGTGGCCATTCTTGGAAGTGAAGAGTAGTATTCGCCGGTATTGTGTTGGTTTGTATTGGTTTGACTCAGGGTTCATAGGTCGTTGTATAATTTTAGAATTAGGCTTTCCACAATTTATGTTAGTTCTAACCTGTAATGATTCTGTAACTTTACTTCATTCAGCTCACAGTCGATGACAGTTATATGTTTCATTTGAGACAGGAAAGAAATAGTTTTTAGTGGTTTCGCCTGCTCACAAGAGTTTCACGGTTCGGTGTCTCCTTTGCTCACACACGCGTCTGATGAAGCTATAGAGACCTTTTCAGATAACAGTGTCAGTTGGAAAAAATGCAAGTTTCGTGTTGCAGAGTGTTTTAAGTTTAAAATTGTTATATTATATGATTAAAGGCGTAAAACGAGTTATTCTAATTTTTCTTTCTTTCAATAGATTATATTAATCAAACGCCATTCAATGCGCGTGACGTCATTACCTCCAAAACATTGTTCTGCCAATTTAAGCACTTTGGTGTGTCCAGGTACCTGTATCGAATCAAAATAAATCCGTTTATAACGCTAAATGTGAATCCAACGCCTTGACAAGCAAAAGCATAAAAGAAATAATATTTGAAAATAATAACGAAAGTATATTTTTTGATACACGTGATTAAAAATATTATTAAAAATATTTTATAGGTGTCTACGTTCTCTCTCTCTATTATTTTTCAAGAATTGAGGTTCCATAACGCACCTGAGAAAAAAGTATTATAATCCTGTCCCAGCCGAAACAGTGACATGGTCACTGTAACGTAGGGCCGCTCGTAAACGATAGGCTGCGGAAACGGGGGTCACTGGTTCAAATCGATTTAAAGGAAAAAATGTGGGTCAACGACCTCCGCGACAGGCACGAGTGAAATTAAATTAGAAGGCATCGCCCCTATCATATCGAGTAGAAGGTATTATTGTCTTAAGCGTTCGATCAACGAGCTACTGTTTTATTGAATGTAGGTATATCGAATGATTTAGGATTTATATTATACGCGGTTGTTGTTAAAAGAATAAAAACAATATATATTTATTTGACCTCTAAATTACGTTCTTAAAACTGTACAATATTGTTTATGAACAAAAAAAGAAAAAGTAAACATTTGATTTTAACTTTCGGATTATTGTTTGAAATTACATAAATAGCTATGATTATTTAGTTACGGTATCAAATTCATGGTATTATACTTTTAAGCAGTATTTAACTAAACAACGGTTAGTAATTTTATTCTAGAGAAACTATATTCATTAGCAGACAGTTATTTTTAACTAACGTCTTATTTATTAAAATCCATAATAAATAAACAGGGTCCGATTGCAGTAGTCTAAATAAACACCACAGCCATTAATCCCATTACTTTATTTACTAAACACGAAAGGCTTTCCAACTTAGATGCTCTCTAATTATGTTCTCGATAAGAATGGAGCTCTATCTATACTATATAGTAGTCTTAGTATTCTATGTTATTAATTTTTGTTAAAGTTTTCCTGATAAATCGCACGATTGGTTATCCGCGATATTAACATAGATTATCCTGTATGGGATGGTGACGCATTGGCTGACGATTCTGTAGTAGGTGAGTTGTATGAGTCAATCCTTTCAATTATGTATTGATCAAGTAGGTTATACGTGTTGCTACTGTTGAAATATATAAACATAAATATATATGTAATAATATTACTTTTTTTTCGAACGCACTACGCTATTGACCTAGCAAGGTCTTAACAGCTTCACCGGACTACTAAGGCGAGCGCTTATGGCACTCAGCCGATTTTATTTAACAACTAGCTCAAGGGTGCACGGCACATCTCGCCTTGGGCTGTTGACTGATACGTGATATTCGCGACCTATCTGAGCTGACCTAAGCTAACTATTCATACATATATGAGTTGTTGGAACATATATGTGTACCAAGCATGCATACCTCAACAACTATTATATATATTTAGTATCGGATGAGATAATACTACTTAGTGTTAATCTAGATAGGTTACGAAATCAAATACATAAAGACTCACCCCAGTTACTGCTCTTTAGCGAACTATATTGGTGATTGATTATTGATGCTGTGTTTAAAATTTTATATCGCATTTGTTATTTGCCACTATTTTTATTATTATTATATTACTGCTCATCTTCTTAGTGTCTCTTGATAGAGTTGTCGTGGATCAATGTAAGCAGGCGCTAGACTTTAAATGGACACTACGCATCTAAATAAGAAATGAGTAAAATATATTTTTTGTGGGTTAATGCATTTCAAATTTGAGCATGTTTACTCATTCGATTTAAATGTATTTTAAAAATATATAAAACACTTGAAGACAAACCTGAAAGTAGGGATAAGTTGTGTAAATATATTACTATTTGGTCGTGGTAGAAAATATCACCATTATTGTAACAAAAATGTAAAATAATAATGTAGTTTCATTGATTATTAAAAAAAACCTGGTTAATTTATTTAAAAAAAAATATCTTATAATTTCAGTACAGACTAAGTAACAGCATAATGCACTACAATATTTAGCATGACACTCAATTAAGTCGCAACGTCACCGAAAAAACTACATACTTAAAAAAAAAACATGGGCTAAACTATCTTTTAACAACAACAATCATCTTTTCCCGTAATTTTGCCGTAATAAAGTGGCTTTTGCATTTGAACGTATTCTTTTCACAATGTTAGTTTACTTTTTGGCGAAAACTCGAAAAACGTAAATTTTTATCAAACCGATTTTTTGATTAACGTAACTCCTAATTCTAGCCACTCTACATCTAGTTCTAGTTAGTGGCGTAGTACAGATTACATTTTATCAGCCTTTCGCATTCTTATACGTTCCAACTAGCGATAATTATTTTAGATGTGCTTTATCATTTGACATAAGGCAAGATTTTTCATTCTCAACTAATAAATAAGCCATAAAAGTGCTTTAAAATATAATACACCATATTATTCTATTGCAGTGACTTTCTTGTGTGGAAGTATGTAGATATCACCACTGTTTTTTTTTAAAGATCCATCTCCGAGTGTTTTGCAATATAAAGACATCTTGTTGTTTAAGCAACTTCATACTAGTGTTTTTAATATAAATCCTGATACGTTGATATTCGAAATCAATACTTTTAGCTTTTATTTTGTTGTGGTATTGAACTAGTAAAGTCTTTTATATATTCAGTCACATCCCATATACCAGATTAGGCCCCCCTCGGAAGCGGCTCAAGCTTATGTCCGCTCCCTTGGCGTGGAGCCCTTGAGTGCGCTACTCGCGCGATACAGTGACACAAAAACTTACATCACTCACTCACATCACTACACAACAATACACATATCACTTCAACATATGTGCACGTATACACGCTTACACATGAAAGTGAAAGGGTCTTATTTTTTTCCTTTATCAAATTGAAATAGTTTAGAAAATTATCCGATACGAAATATATATAAGAGTTGTTGAGGTATGTATGCTTGGTATACATATATGTTCCAACAACTCATATATATATATATATATATATATATGAATAGTTAGCTTGGGTTGGGTTAGCTCATATAGGTCTCCGTGCGCTGCGAGCCGCGCAGCGTACTGTGGCGTTGAGGGTGATACGGGGGTATCGGACGGTGTCCTCTGCGGCGGCCATGGTGCTGGCCGTCTCTCTTCCTTGGTAGCTGGAGGCGGAGGTGCTTGCCGCCGTATAATTATACGAGGCCTGGCGGCGGCACTTCTGCTGCTGGGCCACACCGCTGGGGCGGCACGATGAAGTCTATAGAGATCTTGTGCCGCCCCAACAATAGCGAAAGACGTACACAGTGGGGTTTTAGTCCGTGCGAGTCGGACATAACCCACTCTCTCCCCAGGGAGGGTGGGTATCCATAAGGGATTTTCCCACGTAAAAAAAAAAGAGCTCATATAGGTCGCGAATTGCACGTACCATGCAACAGCCCAAGCCGAGGTGTGCCGTGCACCCTTGAGCTAGTTGTCAAATAAAATCGTCTGAGTGCCTTAAGCGCTCGCCTTAGTAGTCCGGTGAAGCTGCTAAGACCTTGCTAGGTCAATAGCGTAGTCAGTTCGAGGAAAACACACCCATATACTTTCTCGGTTGTCACAATTGTTTTCGTTCGATTATAGAGAAAGGCAAGTGTATAGATGAATTGTTTTACTCTACATAAGCAGTACACGGCTCGAATTGAAAGCCAACGGAAAAAAGAATTAGCATACATTAATATTTTATTAGTCGCGGTGTACAAATTAAATGTGTTTTGGTATTTTTTTATATATATTATCACGGGTCTTATTTGACTAGTCACATTTATGGACACGCTAATAATACAAGCACACGTATAGGTACGTATGTATGTATTATGTATTAGTATTAAGGTGCGTTGATCTCTTTACATTTTTTTGTTGATTTTTTGCACTACTCCAGTTTATCGACACTGAATTCTCTAAAAGCCAGCTCGCTATCCGTCTATTCTAGATGTTTCGAAGCTAATTATGTAACGTTAGTCGGTTTTATATCTAGCCTAGACCGTATATTAATTTATATCCGAGCTTTACGTTTATTATATTGTTTATTGTATCATATAACTTCAATAATGCGAACCGGTTCTGATGTTTTATTCAATACTTGTAGCAGAATTTTCCACGATTTTAGGTTCTTTTTGTAACTAGTGTCGATGACTTTATATTTTTTTATTCTGTATTAAATTATTGTTTATATTTTTGCCAGTGATATGGGAAAATCTAGATGTAATGTAGGAGACAGATTATAAATATTTACTTTATACTGTTTTATATAATACACTTTTATATATTGTTATACTATAGGTACACGTAGAAATAAACAAATCAGAGGATGTAAGTCATGTTTATTACTATGAATTCATTTTAATATTTCGATCACAATCAAAGAATTTCTTCATTTCTCACGCCCATACGGATGTAATCCTCACGCTTACACTCTTCACACTGCAGTCCTAACGATTGAAGCCATCTCTTTCTAGTTTTTCACGCTTTAAAAGACATTATATTTAATGATGTTCCTTGATAGACATAACATTGATTATGAATCGGTTTTATTAAGAGATACTTTGGTTAAAGTTTACAGTGAATTTACACTGTGCTGGGATCGTATCGAAGGATACGATTTTATTGTACCCAAATCCAATATTTAGAAAAAATACAACGTTAGTTGAATACAACTTATACATAAAAATGTAGTCTTTGGAGCCAGAGTTTAAAGTTTCACGGATCAATTACAAAATTGATATATCTTCGACCGTGTATTTTACCAGCATTTATTAAGCATCTTTCTATATGATCTTTTCTACATTCTCCGTTTAAAAGTCAAGTATAGGTGAAACTTCTTTTTCATTTAGTGCCTGTGGTGCCTATCAATCAGCAAGTCTCACGTGGATAGTGTGGTAAGTCCAGAAACAAATGTATATAAAATAAAAACATTTTGAACGAGAGCTGAAAAAAATTGAATTTAAATCCTAGCTGACAAATAAGCACATCAAAAACCAAAAGTAAGTTAATGAAAACATTGTTAATTGGACGAATACGAACATAGATATTAGATATTAACTCATGAATAGGCGAAACTCATGACTGTGTGTATATTCTTTTATAATCTCATATCATAAACATTAGAAATTAGTTACTAACCATCACTTCGTTCTTATGAAAATGTGTTTCTTATTGCACTTTTGTGTTTATTGTCGTCTAATTAAAAAAGTAACAGTTTTTTTACCCATGTTTACCCTGTTAAACTTTATCATGTCTGCGCAACCCCTATCGGAACGCGTAACGATAGGTAGGATAGTCAATATTCTCAAAAAAATTTTCGACGTCAGTAAAAATTTCGTGAAAATCGGTTCAAACGCATCGAAGAATAAGATGGATTAATAAATGACCCCTAATTTTATATACTAGCGTGCCCGGCAGGGGTCGTCCTACCTTCATTATAAAGAAAATCCTAAAAGTCAGGCGCAACACCACCTACCGGGTCCAAATATGAATTTAAACCTATTCTTGAATCATTTCATTAAAATCTTTCCAGCCTTCTAGAGGAATTCAGTCACATACACACGAACAGAAGAATTATATATAGGTATATGGATACAGATGAATAATTATCTACATTCGTGTCGTGAAGAAGGCATTTAGGCATTCCGCCCAGAAGTATGATTAAAAACATTCAACAGAGACTATACTGCTGTAATGCGAAATGGCTTTTTATAATCAATGAATACCCTCCGATATATTTTTCCTGTTTGCTGAACGTTTCATTTCCGTGAAATTTGTCTTTATTTGTGATGCTGAAAAGATTCGGTATTTTTCACAAAGCGACGTGACGATCTCGCGAAAGCTTTATATTCATTCATCAGTGTAACGGGACCGCCGACGTTGGTTTTGTGTTGTGTTTTCAGCGGTAGCTTTA
The DNA here is from genome assembly GCA_014332785.1 of Antheraea mylitta. Taxonomy (NCBI): domain Eukaryota; kingdom Metazoa; phylum Arthropoda; class Insecta; order Lepidoptera; family Saturniidae; genus Antheraea; species Antheraea mylitta. The sequence goes on from JACEII010000047.1 coordinate 2,762,795, forward strand.
GACGGCGGCGGCCATGTCGCTTCTTTACATGCCGTTCTGTTTATTATTCGCCGATGTGACTTTCGTATTCGATCTCTGAATCACTATTTTCAACAACTGCAATGCATTTTTGAAGTTAAAATTTCTTTAGGCGCATTGAGCAGTATGTTTTTGCAATGAATTAAATTTATAATTTTTTGTGTCATGACACACTAGTAAGTGAGGCGACTGACTGTATTGCTGTTCCGCGGCTTGTGTCAGACTAGTGAAGAGTAGTATAAGAGCCTGTGTATATCTAGTATTGATATTTTGTATTGAATTGTGCAGCCCATCATATGTTTGATGAATTAATGAACTGTATAAAAAGTATATTATTATTATTTGGAGTGCTAATATATCTGAAAGAAGGACTAATGATAATAATTTCAATTTAGAAATTATGAAATTTAAATAATTCAGAATATGATTAATTTTAAAATTCAAAAGAGAACACAGCTTAATTTTTTTTATTGCAGCACGTCAAAGTGACTGTGCTATGCCCGATGGTAAGCATAGTACAATCCAAAAACATCGGAAACCACTGAGAGACAGATTATCCATCACTGGTCGCCGCTGTCGTGCCGGCCTGTGTGTCTCTTCAAGTTACGCTTGAAGGACCCCATGTCATAAGAAGGAGGGAACACATTGGTCGGGAGACTGTTCCACAGTTTCACGGTACGGCAAAGATATGACGATGCGAACTTTTTAGTTCGTGCCCAGATACAATTTACCGTAAAACTGTGGCTACGAAGCTCAGTGCGTATAGTTCGGTTGTGGAAAGGGTAGGAAAGGATTAAGTTAAATAACTCGTCGGAGCACTTGCCGTGATACAGACGGTAGAACACACTCAGTGAGGCTATGTCTCTGCGCAACTGAAGCGGCTCTATATCCACTGTTACATTTGCCATCATTAAATTACTCTATTTTGGGTTTTCACTCTGTCAGCAGTCCTTAGGACTGCCGCCGGGGGACATGCGGAATACTTCTTCATCCCTTGTCCCCCACCATGGCGGTAGTGGGCACCCATGGGGTTTTAGTCCGTGCGAGTCGGACATCACCCACTCTCTCCCCCGGGAGGGTGGTGTATCCATAAGGGATTTCCCCATGTAAAAAAAAAAGTCCTTAGGACTACCGTGACCTTAAAAAAATGATTTATTCTATCCTAATATTATAAAGAGGTAAAGTTTGTGTGTTTGTGGCGTTGTGACGTTGTGGTGTTGTGGCGTTGTAGGGGGGTAATCTCAGGAACTACTGGTCCGATTTGAATGTTATATAGCTTATTCATCGAGAATGGTTATAGGCTATATATCATCACGCTAAGATCAATAGGAGCGGAGCACAGATGAAAAATGATTCAAACTCGGGATGTTTTTTCCTTTAGAGAACTGCTGCGTCTTAGTGTTGATGTTAGTGTATCTATTCCACGCGAACGAAGTCGCGGGCAAAGGCTAGTATATTATATATCGTGACACAAATACAAGCCGAGATTGACTATTAATCTAGAAACATTTATAATAGATTCTGTAAGAAATATGTAATAGAGCGAATACCTAACAACGAAATGAGCTACATTTGAGGTTGTTACTGTAACAAGAAGTCATATATATTGTTCAATATAAATATGTAATTCAAGACATAATAATTCTACAGTGGATTATCATGTGGACGTTATTACTATTGTCAGTGGCAATAGCAGGTCGGTTTTATCACAACGTGTGAACAAGCAAATAATACGCAACAACCCAGCGGCGCATTTCACTTGCTTCATACTCAAAGTCACGATACGAACAAACGGTATTCATATCATTGTCGTGTCATCGTTATCAATTGCAATACGATAGAAAAATGAAAATTATAAGATTGCAGAAGAATTCACAACGGTTTATAACAAGTGTTGGAAAGTAACAAAATCGTAATTAATTACTGGTATATATTATCTGCCGACATCTATACTTGTGTATTATATTACCTGTGGCATTATTAACAAGTCTGAAGTTTTGATTAATCCCTCTTCTCTTACCTAATTAAGCTTAATTATGCCGTAACTTTTATCAGGATCACCGGCCATTGTTGTGCACCTGTGTTAAAATATTACGTTCCCTGGAGAAGTCCTTGGCATGCTGACTAATTTCCATAAAAAAAAAACTGAAATAGTATACCTACGCTTTCAACAAAAAACCTGATTTTACTGCGTCGTTGTAGGGTTCCGTTGTTGTGACAATGAAAGTTGTAAACCCATTTTAATTTATGTACATAATTAGTATGTTCGGTAATTTATAGTCGAGGGCATACCAGTTTATCGTCATCATCGTCAGCCTGTAAGAGGGGTCTGTAAGAGTCCACTGCAGGGTAGTGGGCTGCTTCCTGAAGTATTGGCGATTTCAAACTCTGAGAAATCCAGTTCTATATTTTCTCACACACGGTACTAATACAAAGACGTTTCTCTGGTTCAGGTGTCCCCTATTTACCAATTTAAATTAGTAAATGTAGGTGAATTCCGAAAAGTTCGGTGTTACATCCCGGGGTTCGAATCTGTGGACATCAGATTAATATTCCACCGGTCAAGCCTCCAGACTGCCATGACTTTCATCAATGTATCTGAAGGTAAAATTTAAGGTTTAAATTGTAAAATTCTTCCTCGACGATTAAGATTTTGCAAATTTTTTGGCGACTGTACAATTGCTAGTAGATATTACTGTCGTTTCTTTTCCTCTTTAAAATAATTACAACCATTTTTCTCTGACTCGTATGTAAGTTTATGAACTTGCCAATGGAGACACTTATCAGTTGCTACTGTATAACGGAGACGCATCTAATGTTTTAAAGCTATGTGAATATTCTCTACGATTAGCATGTTACGACTCAGTGCATGTACTACATTGTATTTATGCACTTAAGTTTAATTATCGTAGCACGAATAAGTAGTAACACTGCCTACTTGTAATAGTAATTCATATACATCAAGTGTTGACACGACCCTGTCAGATACAACTTCTATGTACTTCCGTTCGTTAAACTGTGCTTAAACACGACCTTCTAACTTGATGGGGATATACCAGTAATTAAAAATTTGTTTTCCATTAAAAGAAACCCTACATTTTGCAAAAAACTTGTTTAAGTCAAATAGTTTAAGTTAATGACTCATTTACTCTTGTATCTGTAACTTTTGTAGCTATTTTTCTAATGCTAGTTATTAAACGTTAAATTATTAGATCGCAGTTAAGTTTGTATTTCATAATGCTTATCTATATACAACTTTATTATTGAGCGTGTGGATTATGTTTTTTTTTATACCATAGGTGGCAAATGATCAGGTGGTTCACCTGATGCTCAGTAATCACCGCCGCCTATAGACACTAGCAACAGCACCAGAGAAGTGCGTTACCATCCTGTGTTTCGAGGGAATGGTGGGAAGGGAGAGGAGCAGAGGAGAATAGGTGGGTTTCCGGGCGCCCTCATAGACCGAACGAAACACAACAAAGCAAGCGTTATGTCACGTCTGTGTTTCTGTGGGTCGGGTTAGTACCTCGGGCGAACCGACCCATTCATTCTGAAACCGGTAATAACTTCAGTGTGGCTCTACCACCTACAAAATTCATATTGACTATTCATAGTGATGCAATGGTGTCGTCAATAAAGGTAAAATAGATAAATTGAAAGCATTAACAGTTTGTATGGAACCCAGCAATTTTATTTATACTCATAGGAAGACGCTTTTTATAGTAACCCCGAAACCCCTTTTTTGTCCCATTTCTATTTCTGGGATACCGTTATACTTTTTTTGTTATATGCCTACTATAGTCATCACACTTCCCTGAGCAGGTTCCAGATAAATTAAAAAGTCATTATGGAAACTACGTTTTTGTCGTGCTTTGAATTAGATGGTGCTCGTTTACACGGCGTAGTACTTCGACGCCGCGCCGGATGACGGGTTGTTTATTTTGTAATGACAATTCACGTAACGTTGCGGTAGCTCGCCTCGGTTGGTGTCATTCATGGTCCGGTGTCCAGCCCCGTGGAACTTCTCGGGTTTCGATTTACTCTGAATGCCTTGAGTAAATTGTATGCTTCCGTGATACGTATATGAATGATACTTCAGAATTAAGGAGACTGGCCTCATATATTAGTCCTATGATGATGATGATGATGGTCATTCTATTAAGTAACAAAGTACCTGGACGACCGAGCCTAGCACTGTTCTTTAAAAACATATTTAAATTAAAAAAAAAAACTTTTAGGTTTGCCTCACAAAATTGTCATTTTTAATTAAAAAATATATATATTAAAAAAAATATATCTCTGTTGTAATTATAATAATAAAATTATTTTTTTAATTAAAATAATCTGTTATTTTTGCCTTACGAAATCAGCATTTATTAGCTAAAAAAAAAAATTTAGAAAGATATCTATTTAGCTGTCACGCGGATTTGAACTGGGTTTACACAGATTTTCGAAGCAACCGATTTCAATCTGAGCTATTTTTGTTTTAACAGCGCCGGCGAAATTTACCTTTATGTTCTACCTATAGTTTTTCATTGCCTGAAAACTCAATAAAAAAAGTTTTCTATGAATGAAATCTAGCTAGATCGATTTATCATCCCCGAAACCACCTACATAATAAGTTTCACGGAAAGCACTTTTTGATAACATAGGGGTTGGGTGGTCTGGGTAGTGATTACATCAGCGCATATTTATTATTTACTTTTTGAATTTTCTGTAAAATTTAGTAGTTAAATTGTACGTTTTGCGTGATACGTGTATATAAATTAGACCTTAAAGTCAACGAGATTGATCTCATATTGGTCTTATGATAACTGGATGGGGTTCATTCAAGTGTTACGTAATCACTAAAGGAATGTGGAGCTTTGATTTACTTATTTTTGATGACATGAAGGATGGGAGGGTTTTGGTGGTGATTACGTTAGCTCATATTTATTATGTACTCTTTCGGACTTTTTGTGAAATTTAGTCTTTATGTATAAATGTTTACGTAAGCATGAAAGGGGGGTAAGAGTTTTGTGTACTTTTGCTGACTTTTTTTTATGTTATAGGAGGCAAACGAACATGCAGGTCACCTGGTGTTAAGTGATCACCGTCGTCCATAAACACTAGCAATACCAGGGGAGTTGCAAGTGCGTTGCCAGCCTGTGTTTGGGTGTAGGGAGAAGGGTTGGAGGGAGGTAAAGTGGGCCTCCGGCGCTCTCACTGATCGAACGAAACGCAACAACGCAAACATTGTTACTTCACGTCGGTTTTCTGTGAGAGGGTGGTGCTACCAGTAATAGATAGTAATAGCTCCATGGGGAGGGGATTAGAAATTACAAGAATTTTTCTTAAGTAATGCACATACATTTATCAATTCAAGTTGACTAATGCTTACTTTTCAGACAAAAAAATCTTAAATAAATAATTTTTTTCTCAGAATGATAGGCCTTTGCTCAACCTGAAATACGTAGAATAATTGTTATTAATTCTTAAATCGCCAAACTTTGTTTTTCCAAACAATCAATTCCGATTCGATGGTTACCTTCAGGTCAATCTGACGATTCAAATAATTTGAATAGTTTTTTATTGCGATAAAGCGTGCCACATTATTTCTATTACGAACTGTAATTCTGAGAATTCAAATAAAATATATCTTCGTTACTTAGTTTTTGTATTTTTTGTAACCGTAAATCTTCTTTTAAGAAATTGGAAAGATTTTGCTACATTGAAAAAGTAGGTCTGAAGTAAACACCGAATAAACTGTTCAGGATTTGGTGACAAATTTTCTACTCGAGAATGGTCAAACACTCCAAAGTAGGTATTCTCATACGAGCGTAGAAAATGGTGTGTTTGAATTGATTGATTAAAGTAATGATGCTCCATTGGTAACGTATTAGGAGACCGATAGGACGTACATTTGAATCACTGCAATAAACTGTAATTTTCTGTGAACGAAAACATCGTTTGGAAACCATAGTCTAGTTATATATTTTAAGGTCGGCAACGCATTTGCAACTCCCCTGGTGTTGCTAGTGTCTATGGACGGCGGTAATCACTTACCATCAGGTGACCCCCCCGTTCGTTTGCCCCTATTATATATATATATATATATATATATATAGGTATGTTAGGTCTATTTCTAAGCACTCCTTCCAAGGATCTATAGACGAATGTCGGCAGCTAAACTTGAAATACAGTTGTCCGCTAGATTTAGCGTGTTCACCATCTTAGATCGTATGGAAATTTAGCACCAGGTGAGATTATAGATAAACGTTAAAACAAACACCATGTTATTACAAAAAAGTTAAATACACACTGAAGTTTTTTTTTTCGAAATGGAAACGCTGTTGATCTGGAAAGGTCTTACCGCTTCACCGAACTATTGAGGCGACCGCTGGGGTGTAAGGGGTGTCAAATAACATCATAAGACTTGAGACACCCAAGCCAACCTCACCTGCACGTGGTGCACCCTGCTGAATAACGAACGAGGCAATGGCGAAAGCGGGGTGGTAGGGTTTTACAGCCCGACCACCATGTATATAGCGACAAAGCCCGTAATAGTGATTCGCTTCTACGGGTCGCGTTTCGGGATCAGCCTGTGCATGTCCAGCTTTTTGCAGGCCGGCTTGATAGTGGCGACCGGCGATGGATAGTGTGTCAATCGGTGGTCGCTATTATTTTTGGATTGCACTGTGCTTACCATCAGGCATAGTACCGTCATTTTGCCGTGCTACAATAAAAAAAAGTCACTCAGCCGATTTGAAATGTTTGGGCGATTAACTCAAGGGTGCACGGCACACCTCGGCTTGGGCTGTCACTCACACACTGAAGTTTTACATAAAAAACGTTTGATTACAAAAGAGTGTCGTAACTTCATTTACAGATGGACAATATTTACATTGAAATATTCTGTAACACTTGTCTAACTTGACAGTTCTTATATTATTGTTGTGATTTATTGTTTTTCTACTAAAGGACAAAAGATATTTCGTTGGTATAATTAATTTGTAAGAAAGAAATAAATTAAACAATTTTAGAGATTCACAAGTAAATCATAACTGACAAAATATTTAATCTGTCATTATATTTTTGTTCCAACTTACGCGTTTTGACGAAATATATGAATCTTATAAATTGCTTATTTTATACATCATTTTCTTTTAACCAAAATACCTCAATACTGATAACCAATTTAACGGATAATAAGTAAATTTTCTTAATGAAGATCTGAAGAAAAATATTATTCATAATTGAAATTATTTGATAAATATCTGTATGAAATGGAATGTTTTTGAACAATCTAATTGAATTGAACGAATGCTATTCAGAGTTGATTGCATAAAAAACTTGAAATCAAACGTTTAATTAGAGACCGCTTAGACACGTTTTTGTAATAAAATATTTTAAACATGACTTCAACATGATTTTAAATTTTAAGCACTGCTTAATAAAACTCATGTTATACCCGTGTTCATTTTTGTTTTTGTAATACGACCGACAAAGTTTCAAAAATAATAGTATTGTTTTATCACCGTATCTCTTTCCATCTAAAGCTGCAGTTAATCCAAATTTCCAGTACTGATGTGCCAATAACCCATAATAATTATTGATCAAATACTACCTAAGGAATTAAACATATACACATATTATCGCAAAATAAGTAAAATGAGCCCGATTAGGCCTCCCTCCCCCGATTAGGCCTCCCACGGCAGCGGCTCAAGCCTAGGTTCGATCTCTCGGTAGGGAGCCCTTGAGTACGTTGCTTGCGCGATACGGTGACACACAAATATACATCACCGCTACAACACTACACGATCACCCCCACACACGTGCATGCCTACACGCTTACACATGAAAGTGGAAGGTTTACCTTTTTTTTCCCTTATCGAACTGAAAAACTCGCAATTTTCCGATAATAAATATATAAGGAGTTGTTGAGGCGTGTATGCTTGGTACACATATACGTTTCAACAACTCATACATATATGAATAGTTAGCTAGGTTAGCTAAGATAGGTCGCGATTTTGCATGCAACAGGCAACAGCCAAGCCGAGGTGTGCCGTGCATCCTTGAGCTTGTTGCCAAAATAAAATCGGCTGAGTGCCTTAAGCGCTCGCCTTAGTAGTCCGATAAAGCTGTTAAGAACTCGCTGGGTCAATAGCGTAATCACTTCGAAAAAAAAAAAATGAAAGTAAAATGAGGATAACTTTAAAAGCGTAACCAAGTTTGATTATTTTTTCTTTAAATTCTGTCGTTCATAATGTCTGTTATGGTTCTAGTGAATTAATACAAAACCATCATAATTTTACCAAAGCAAATAAATGTTTTAAAGTGCAGAACTTATTGTATCTGCATCCAATATTAAATATTTTATCAATCATAAAGCCTTGATATTATCGAAAATTCTCAGTCACCCGCAAAACCCAGCTCTGTGAGTCATCATACTTTAGGTTGATTCAAATGAAAACCCCTAAATGTTAGGGTTTCAGGAATTGGGTGACGTGTGTTGTATGTAATAATAACGTGGGGAAATTTTTAACATTCACTTTAACAGGTGTTTTTATGTCTATTATAGTTATGCTGCAAGAGTATCGTGTATTGCATCTTCATTGCTAGATAGTATTACAATTATAAGCATATCAAGTACCTATATACATACACCTATCTAATGTTATCATCAGTGATGTGCTATGTGTGTCTGTGCTATTATTTGTACTTATAGATTTGTTCTTTTTAATTTTGTTACATTAATATGACCGACTGAATGGGCTTATCATATGGGCTCCCAACGAAAATCAGGGCTACAGTACTGTTATACTGCAGCATGTTCACTGAATGGGTTTACCAATTGTTGGATTTCTTTTTTTTTTATCGAAGCACGACATAGTGAATGCACTATGCCTGATGATAAGCATAGTACAATCCAAAAACATCGGCAACCACCGAGAGACAGATTATCCATCGCCGGTCGCCGCTGTCATGCCGGCCATAGTGACGAAAGTCACCCGGTACTGGATATGCACAGGCTGATCCTGAAACGCGACGCCCAGAAGCGAGTCACTATGACGGGCTTTTTCGCCATATGCTTGGTGGTTGCGACCCAGTCGGGCTGTAAAAACCTACCACCCCGCTTTCGCCATTGCCTCGTTCGTTATTCAGCAGGGTGCACCACGTACAGGTGAGGTTGGCTTGGGTGTTTCAAGTCTTAAGATGTTACTCGACACCCCTTACACCCCATCTTTGTATACATTAATGAATTGTTTTGTCTAATTTTTGTCTATATACTCGTATACATATATAATACCTTTAAACGAGCAATTCTTGTATCTATACTAATATATAAAGCTGAAGAGTTTGTTTGTTTGTTTGGTTGAACGCGATAATCTCAAGAACTACAGATCCGATTTAAAAGTTTCTTTTAGTGTTAGATAGCTCATTTATCGAGGATGGCTATAGGCTACATATCATCACGTTAAAACCAATAGGAGCAGAGCACTAATGAAGAATGTCTCAAAATCGGGCTATTTTTAGAGCACCCGCTGCGTGTCATTGTCAGTATTATATGCGTTGCCATGGTAACATGATAACATTCTATCGGAAATATTATTAGGGTTTATTTTGTGTTCCTGTTCAAAAGTTTATTCTAGGTTATTTTTAATTCCATTTTTTGATTATAAGTAGTACGTTGCTATCGCAAATATTTTTAAAGTCTATTTTGTGCTGATATTCTAAAAGGTTAGTAGTAATAATATTTGTCCATCACAATACAGGCGAAGGAATTAATCCATACTGCCAATTCTGAAATTGTCAATATAGGTCGTTGTTATGTATTCTCTATATATAAGCGCCAAATCTTCTATATAATATTTCGTAAATTTTTATCTTCTAAATTTCAAGCCTACAGAATACATGCTCTGTGGTATTATTTTTCATTTATTTCACTTATGCATAATAAACAAACCATATAACATAAAACACCGCCAATTTAACACAATATAGAGTCAAATAACACAAAATTATGAATTAAATATAAAATCCCCTACATCACAGACTGAAATCCCGTCAAAAACTCCTCAAACAGTTTATTCTACATTAGTTTTGTTTCCAATTTTTGGTTTGTGATATATTACGTATTATAAGAATAAAGCGTGTGTATATAATATTCAAATAAATACTTTTTGATGAATACATATATCTGCGGTGCTACAAATATCAACATTTTTTTTAATTCTGTCGATATATCTGTTTGTTTATTTGTTCCGGGTAATCTCCGAAACAGCTGGACCTATATGAACGGTTTTGTTTTCTTAGAAATGACTACGCTATTGACCTAGCAAGGTCTTAACAGCTTCAACGGATTACAAGTAATATTTGAACGGGAATTTTACGGGCAAATAACTAACTAATTAGCTGTTTTATTTTAAGCTAGCGAGTTCAGCAGACGATACCCAATATTATATCTATACAATAAAAGATTGAACACATATTGTTCGATAATGTATAGCCTAATATTTTCATTACTTTCTTATATAGTGTAAGTGACCACTGAGGGTGATACATAGATAGTAGTTTAAAGTTCCAGCTATGTGGCTTATGATAAATCCCATCCCATTCAATACTCTATTAGTATTCACATATATAATGTACATGGTACCTTTTACTGTAGATGATGTGCGTGTCATACTTACAAATATTTTTGAAAGAGTATTATTGTTATTTACACATGTAATAACAATTTTAAATTTATTTAATACATTCAAAAAACGCGTGCGGAGCCGCGGGTAACAGCTAGTATTTTTATATATTTAGGATATCATGAACCGCGTCATCTATTTCACTGAAACTTAGTATGGAGATAGTTTCGGGGACGACAAATCGATCTAGCTAGATTTCATTCATAGAAAACTTTTTTAAATGAGTTTTTAGGCAATGAAAAAATATAGCTAGAATATAAAGGTAAATTTCATCGCCGCTCTCAAAACAAAAATAGCTCAGACGGAAATCGTCTGCTTTGAAAATCTGTGTAACCACAGTTCGAATCCGACTGACAACAAAAGAAATATCTTTTTTATTTAATTTTTTTTATGGAAAATTCTAATTTTGTGAGGCAAACCTAACTGCCTATTTTTATTAAAAAAATGTTTTTTAAAAAACCGAGCTAGGCTCGGTCGTCGAGGTACTTTATTTTAATTGTATGGTTGTTTCAATAATAAACTATTTCTTTCTTTTTTAATTTCATAATATATACCCAATTATTATCGCGATTCTTCAGTCTAACTTTTTTTTCTTTGCTCCCAACTTCATTTGACGTAGTTGTCCAAAAACTGATATCACTTATAATAAAGATTTTCGTGAAGTTTCTTCTGTATACGTGAGACACTGTAGATTAAAGCTAGTCGAAGGAATTGTTATTACTGATCGGTCTTTGCACCAAAACGACCGCACCAAGTTGCTCGCCGGAGTCTCACGATTGCGGTCTGTCTGTCTGTTGTTGTTTTATTCCTTTATGCCAATTAGTGTGTGTTCAGGTAGGAGCCGCGGTACGGGAACGGTTCCGGGCGTTCGGACTAGTTTACGTTCGTTCTCGTAGCTGGATGCTATCTAGACACGAATTCACAAAGCGCCCGTGGAATGGGTCGCTACACGAAATGGCGGTTGCGATATCATACTTAGTTGCGACGCTCTTAAAATTATCACTTTAACAACTGTGCGCGGTAAGTGTTAATTGCTTTGTAGGAACTTTTATTTCATTAGTATATTGTACCTACTTTCATTTATAAGACTTGTATACAACCGTTATAAAGAGTTGAATACTTTAAAACTAGCGGATACCCGCGATTTCGTCTGCGTTAATATGTTTTAATTTAATTTTAATAACTTTATGTTATATGAAAATGTCGTCGTATGATTTTTAGAAGGACTAAATATATAAGAAGTAAATCTTTAGGTCTATTGATCCGATTTTGAATATTCTTTTAATATTATGTATGTTGATAATAGCGCCAAGAGCTAGGGCCGTTTACTTATATGTTATAATAATAATTATTCGATACCAAAGCAAATACTGTATTGTGTACTACATATGTAACAGTACCTTCTTTATTTCATTCATAAACATCGTCTTACTCTCATAAATAATATAGATAGACTGAAAGAAGTTATTCTGAAATATTTGTACAATAGAAGAATTATGCGGAATATGACGTTTTTATATAAACTTTTCAATAACCACATTGATAATTCAGAACTTTTGAATCGATTTAACATTAATGTGCCTTCCAGACTACCTAGATTTCCTGTCTCTTTATTTGGTCACAAAAGCTACAGAACCAATTTAGGTCATTTCTCCATCGTTCTCTGACTTTCTCAACAATAGACTTATTTAGTAATCTCCTATCCAATTTCAAATCTAAAATTAGTTTTATATTTGATTAATTTCTGTAGGATCTTTTTCCTTAATTTTTAAGTTATACATTATCGAATTGTTTTATTTTCTTCTTAATTTTTTTTTCATAATTGACTCTTTTACTTTATTGTCTTCCGCATCGTATATTCATAAATGCTGTAGTCAACTGTAAATAGTGACATAAATAATTTTTAAGTATTTGCATGTATGTTTTTTAGCTTTTTATTTTATGTTACCGTTGTTGATTCTATATGTTAAATAAATAAATAAATGATTACATTTTACATTTACATTTAAAAGAATGCGATACAATACAAGACGGTTCTGTTTTATTATTTTACAAGTAATACTAGATAATTACAGTAATATACAATATGCTAAAACATCAATACACAATAAATCATAAAAATTACAAAAAAAATATTATGCAACTTATCAAACTAGAATTATGAATCGCAAAAACTATCAAAAGGTAGATAAAAAAAATTTGATGGATTCTGCATATGACCGCTGCCATCTAAACTAGGTAATCCTGTATCTCAGGTGGCAGTCTGTACTACTCTAATACAGTGAAAATGAAAATTACGAATTTTAGTATAAAAGCAAAGATCCTATCGAAGATCACTTATCTAGTGTATAAAGTATTCAATTTAGTATCGTTAATGGAATAGTCGCGCCACCCTTTTAATGTGAAGGAGCAGACGCCGTTAACAATCTATGTGAAGTTTAATACTTGGAGCCGCTGCGCAATCATCAAGATCGTTGTTGGTGTAAAATAATAAGCTGCCGGTCGTACTCTCATCTCTTCATTCCTTTTGTTTCATTGCTATTTAGATGGAAGCAAAATTCATTCATCCGTCTATACATATGAATAAAATTGCAATGCCTCTCGTTTATCCAGGGTAGTGTTCAAATTGAGTTTTGCTAGTAGATAAATGACTTTATGAAGTATAAGCCTCTGCCCGCAACTTCGTTCGCTTTTTTTTTTCGAAATGTCTACGCTATTAACCCAGCAAGGTTTTAACAGCTTCACCGGACTACTAAGGCGAGCGCTTAAGGCACTCAGCCGATTTCATTATGGCAACCAGCTCAAGGGTGCACGGCACACCTCGGCTTGGCTGTTGCTTGTTGCATGCAAAATCGCGACCTATCTCAGCTAACCTAGCTAACTATTCATATATGTATGAGTTGTTGAAACGTATATGTGTACCAAGCATACACGCCTCAACAACTCCTCCATATATTTATTATCGGAAAATTGAGAGTTTTTCAGTTCGATAAGGGAAAAAAGTAAACCCTTCCACTTTCATGTGTAAGCGTGCATGTGTGTGAGGGTGATCATGTAGTGTTGTAGCAGTGATGTATATTTGTGTGTCACCGTATCGCGCAAGCAACGCACTCAAGGGCTCCGTACCGAGGGATCGAACCTAGGCTTGAGCCACTGCCGTGGAAGGCCTAATCGGGGACTTCGTTCGCGTGGATTAGTTACTTTGGCCTAATGCTAACACGTAGCGGATGCTCTCAAGAAGAAAAAAAAACCCGATTCTTAAACATTATTAATTAGTGCTCCGCTCCTATTGGTCTTAGCGTGCCGATATATAGCTTATAACCATCCTCGATAAATTCTTGAGATTACCCTCTACAACGTCACAACGTCACAAACTCACACACTTTACTTTATAATATTAGTATAAATTATCTAGTCTAGATTTTATTTTACTTTTACATATTATAATATGTCTAAGGTCATTTAAATCTGTACATGGGTTATGTAAGCACTAATAAGGGACATGCGCATTAAATAAGCATATTACATAAGCAGAATTCTAGCAATTTCTGACCCCCATCCCCCCTGATCAGCGAAATTACGCAATGCTCTTACCCCTCTTCAATGCTTACGTAAAGTATTGTATTATTATTTTTTAAACTATTCTGGTTTCATTAATTAATTATTAATTCAATAGTTACAAATATAAACATAGAATCTATAGTGTAGCTATCAAGGAATTTTTACCTTATAGTGATATGTTGTTAGGGCAATAGTTATACAGTGGTGAAGTTCGCGAGCCTCACGTATAAAACCTACACATTTAGATCACGCTCCCCATCACTTATGTCCTCAAAAATATGAAAATCAAAAACCCTCCCTGCCCCTTTAGTAGGTACTTTTGTAATACTTAAATGACCTGTAATAAGATTACGAATTGTTAAAAATATGTCCAATTATTATGTCCAAATACTTGTCCAAGTTTTACTTCAAGTAATTTTCATGAAAACGAAGTCGCGGTTAACAACTAGTAATAAAATATAAATGACAATATATTAGTAAAAAAATTTTTACAAAAAAAAATTGAACCGACTTCGATATCAAAAC